>VXBT01004610.1:13525-49465 GCA_013400235.1 Oriolus oriolus
GCGGCCCGCGCTCGGCCAAGGCACAACAGGTGGATGGAGACTGGCGCCCTTACCAGCAAAACCCAAAATTTAAACAAACAAACAAAAAAAGGCTTCCCTTTTTTCCTTCCTGTCTCTTCCTCCCTGCTGCGTTTACTCAGGCATTCCCGAACTGTGCCGAACAGACATCAGGATGGTGTGGAAAGCACACTCTCTTGTCCTATTCATGGTCATGCCAGTCTGTGCAGGTGTTGCTTCCTTCTCAGCAGGGATAAATGACAGCAGAAGCCTGGTGGCTGTGCGGGAGGTGGTGTTATGCATTCAGGTCGTTAGACACGGTCAGGCACCTGATTGATCTAACTCCTAACTGGATTTTTTAAAGTGCCCATTGGCTTTACCAGCTTCAGAGGAAATTCCCCACCTTATGCTAACCAAGGTTTTCCTTTTCCTTCATATGCTTGAACTCATGGGCATGTCATACCTGAGAGGAGTGGATGGGACGCTGATGGAAGCCCAGCCCTGCAGTCTACCAGGTGCTGTGGCATGTGACAACGCCCAGCAAACCGACCTCTGCAGCTCCCTGACAGCCCCCGCCACCAAACCCGCTCAGCTCTCTCCAGCTGGGGAGCAAGCATGAAAGTCCTGCTAGAAATAAGCCCTAGAAAGCATCCCAGAGGGAGTATTTTTTTTTTTTTTAATTTACTAGGTTAGCGAAAAAATCACATTTTTCTTCCAGTTTTGCCTTACTTCAACCTCCAGAGCTTGTGAAGTAATGATTCTGGCAATCAGGGCTTCTGACTAGGGGCCTGACAACTGCCAGGAGAGATAGCACTCTTCCTTCTCCCAAGATGCAGCACAGGGGCAAGTGTATGGAGAAACCTGCCCAAATTTGATGGTCCCCCGACACTATGGAGAAGGTCATCCACAAGATGCTGCTGAACATCACAACGAAAGTAATTTTATAAGCATCTGTTGTTTTATGTTTGGATCTCTCAAGTTGTTTACAATGCTTTAGTGCAGTTCTAAGTCCTTCCCTCTATAGAGGAGAAACTCCCACAACCTGAGCTGAGATTGTGGCTGAGCAACCTGGCATGGTCCCAAGTGAGTGTAGGACACACAGACCAGGCACTCTGCCCTTAACTGACTGATGTCCCCTGGTCTTTATGGTCTGTGCTCCCTTCCATTTCATGGCCATGTATGTAATCGCTGATTAAAGAGCAGCTTTGATTTCTTCCATGGAAAAATAATTTTAGGAAATTTTGGAGAGTATTTTTAGTTACAGGGGTGGAAACAAGGAGAAGGAGCCAGAGCCCTGTTAGCAAGTCACTTTGTACAGACCATCATCAGGCACTCTTTGGACCACTCACTCTACACAGAATGGTCTTTGACAGCAGTAGGGTTATTAAAGGTGACAGCTTCAATGCAGCATGCAGGAGGAGGCCACAATATTCAAAGCAATACTGTTTAGGCATTCTACAATCATCTTTTCCTTCTCTGCACCATAGAACACGCACCTTAGTTTCTTCTATCTTACATGAATTTTTTATTCATACCTTACTTAAAATTATCACTCTATATGGCCTTCAGTGTATTCAGGGTGCAACTCCGTTTTCATAAAAAGAATGCATCAGAAGTGATTATGAAAATTAATTTCATTCCTTTTATTTTTAACACTGCTGAGCTATTGTCTTTATTCTGATTTTTTATGGGTCCAGTGAAGACTAATCCAACCCTGCAGTGCAGTGTTCACTCTCATGTAGCTGCAGCTGCTTGTAGGGATCTGTTGAGTGTCGCACAAGGTGTTCAGTGGCAAAAACGGAGGGCAGGGACTGGTGTCTGCTTGCACTGGTTTTGCCATTGAAGAGACCACAGCTGCATGAGGCTCATTGACAGGGTAAGTCATGAACCCTGTCCTGAGTCTGAGCTCAGACCCAGCCATGAAGCACACCTCTGAGTCAGATTCATTTTTAGAGATATCAAGATGGTCAGCTCTAACCTTTCAATTGCAAACACAACTATTCTACACCCATACAAACGGACAGTAGAAAGACCCAATGCTCAAATATAAACTTCTGACAGCTGAGACACCTGATCTGTATGATTTTGTTGGCAGCCATGGTACCTTCTTGAAGGATAGACAAAAAATCCTTTCTAGTTATTTAGGCAGAAGCAGATGATAATACAAGCCGTCCTCAGGTATCACAATAATTTAAAAACAGTAAACAATTGAACAAACAGGCAGATTTAGTTCCAGAAGCACATGCAAAGTGGGAAAGCAAAGCTTCCATATGTGCATCTGCAGAGGTTTTGTCCTGTGCCAAGATCAGTGTTATTTGCCCATTTTAGTGGTTTTGAAGTGAGCTGCTTATCATTTGCAAAGCCTGTCAGAAAACTGAGAGAAAAATAGGAGGAGCTATAAGAAGCCTGGCTCTGCAGCCAACCGACGCTCTAGGCATGGGGACTAGCATTTTCTGCATAAAGACAAAGTTTGTGCAAGGAAGGATCTAGCTGTCAAAGGGAGTTAAGCCTGCTGCAGAAAGCTGGACAATTTAACAAGCAGAGAATCAGAAATTGTTGCAGTCTTTTCACAGGAGACTTTTTGACTGCATATTTGGAGCAATCCACTTGCTTGGTTTCAAGCACATTTGAGACAGGTCTCTGAAGTTCTTTCTGTCTTTCTGTTGTGAAACCAGTATGTCTATTGCTGTCCATAATAACTCGGGGATTCCAACCATCACTGCCAGGAGCTGTAGGCTGCTTAAACTGGCCATTTGGTAACAGCCTTGTACCTACACTCCCCCATCTTATAATTTCATGTCAGCATTAATTCCCTGAATAGTGAGATTGGAGGGTCTGAAGAGTAAACACTTTGATTGCCACTGGAAACTCATGGGGTATGGGGAGTAGTGAAAAATAACCATCTGGCTCTGACACTGTGTTCCCAGCACAGGTCTCTGTGTCCGTCACTGTGGGTGAGTTCATGCCTCCAACGACAGCAGCTTTGTCCTCTGACCCTGCAGCAGATTCCCAAATGCCAGCAAACACAAGAGGCAAGGCAAAGTCAACACACACACTACCAGTGTCAATAGAGAGCTTCTTTCTGAGGAGGAGGCATGGGCCATAGGGTTATGCTGCTCTTTTGCTGATGTATTTGAGCCTGTGATCCCTGTCAGAAGTGCTAGCTGCTGGGGAGCAGTGCTGCATCTGTGTATGTACACTGTACAGCACCTCTCTGGAGGGCAAAAGGCAAAAATGCTGAAGACAGAGGAGATGAGCCACATCTCACAACTCTGCAGTTTCTTTAAAAATATGGAGGAAGGTCAAGAACTGCATGTGGATGTGTTTGTTCAAAGATGCACACAGCCCACCTTAAAAACCCTGAGAAGCGTTTAGGTCATTCTGCTGCTCTCATAACCTGAAAAGCTTAAATCAAGCATTTATGGTTTGATTCACAGAAATTAAGACATACAGAGAACTTCTAACCAAAGTAGCCACAGTCCTATGTGCCACTTAAATGTTTCTACAGACAAATCCCTGTTTGCAGACATCATTTGTGCATGAAAATGATTTACACTTTTAGCTCTGGACACAGTGACTGCAAATGAAGGCATGCCTTTCACATGTGCTCTTGTTTATGGGACATGGTGTTCACTTTTTTAAAATACAGTCCTAGGTCAGTGGACTGAAGGAGATCGGTCACTGCCAAGGGCTTTAAAACGTGTTTTGTCAATAAAGGTTAGTTTGACCCAGTGTGTCCTCTAACAAGGCAATAAGATCAACATAACTGTCCGTCCTGTAATGCTTTTTCATGAGGCTGCTCCGGATGAAACAAGGTGCAATTAATTTCTACCTGTGGTAAATAAACTGTAAAGCCAGAAAAACAATCTTATTATGTAAAACCCTGTTTGAGAGAGTGTTTGCCATGTTCTTGTGTTTCAGCCTAATTACGTGAGACTAAAGGAGATACGTTTATTCTGGTCCTAGTTTCCAAATGTCAAACTGTGGTCCTACCGTTTTTTTTGGAGCAAAAGTCATAAGTCCCTTCAATCCATTTCCAGGATGAGTAGGTTACTCACTTTCAAGAAAAGAATTTCCTGAGAATCACAATTTGCAGGAATAAACCGTTTTCTAAAGGATATGTATTTAGCAACCTGGACAGAAATAAGAAGTGGGCCCATGAGAACCTCACAAAGTTCAACTAGTCCGGGTACAAGGTCCTGCACCTGGGTAAAGACAATCTTAGACATGAACACAGTCTGCGAGAACAACTCATTGACAGCAGCCCTGCAGAGCAGGACTTGGGGTTTATCATGGATGAAGAGCTGGACAAGACCTCAGCTGTGAGGTTGCAGCCCAGAAAGCCAAACATGTCCTGGGCTGCATCCAAAGCAGCGTGGGCAGCAGGGGAGGGAGGGGATTCTGCCCCTCTGCTCTGGTCTGGTGAGAGACCCCACCTGGAGTGTTACATCCATCTCAACATGAGAAGGACTTGGACCTGTTAGGGTGGATCCAAAGGACACCACAAAGATGATCAGAGGGATGGAGCATCTCTGCTACTAAGACAGGCTGAGGGAAACAGGGCTGTTCAGTCTGAAGAAAGAGAAGGCTTCAAGGAGACCTAACTATGGCCTTCCAGTATCTAAAGGGGGCTTATAAAAGGGAAGAAGAGGGACTTTTTATAAGGCCAGATAGTGACAAGGCAAGGAGCAATGGTTTTAAACTAAAAAAGAGCAGGTTTACATTAGCTGTTGGTTTTTTACTCAGAGGGTGGGGAAGCACTAGAACAGGTTGCCCACAGAAATTGTGGATGCTCTGTTCCTGGAAGTGTTTAAGGCCAGGTTGAATGGGGCTCTGAGGAACCCAGTCTAGTGAAAGGTGTTTCTGCCCATGGCAGGGGAATTGGAACTACATGATCTTTAAGGTGTCTTCCACCCAAACCATTCTGTGTTGGTTCTATAATTCTAGACAATAGTTCTGTAATTCTACTTGCACTTGGTCTGCAGGACCATCTGTGGATCTCAACAAGAAGTACCATGCATTTATTCTTCCATTCCACTCTGGGAACAGAGTCACCCACAATAGTAGTGCAGTTTGTGTGTAACAGTACATTTTCAGAAAAGGTTTCCACACATCATTTTAAAGAAATCACTGCATGCATACTTGTGCCTTATTACAAAATGTGCGCATACCTGCAGGTGATCTTTCAATAATCTACATCTGTAAATATGTGCGTCTGTGTGTCCATAAAATCAGCTGGTGCACCTGTACTCTAGTGAACATCACGGTAGAGCTAATGAAGATTCCTTGCAAAACCCATCTTGTGAAGGTGAAAAATTCATACTGGTAAGGCCCTGAGAAGTTGACTGATCACCTATTGTGATTTTTTAGAGAACACTGGCTAAACTGAGTGTCAGGTTACAATTCACATCTGTATTTTTTCTGAGTATATTTGGTAAATTCAAGGTCTGTATGAGTATACTCAGGCATGCGATATTTTTGCCTGACTGAAGCTCCTTGAAAACAATTTTGCTTTTCTCCCTGGCTGCTTTCTCCAAGAAGGGGTGAGCCATGGATGCATCCTCTCTCCACTTGATAAGCCTTGAGTGGGCATGAGACCTGTGTCCAAACTCGTGCAGTTCAACAGGGAGCTAGACAGACCTTTGCAGTGGGCAGAGTGGCAGCTCTTACAGTTAATGCTGCAGAACTTCAGAGGGTGCTACTGCAGGTTCTGAGGGACTGACCTCCAAATTCACAGCTACAAACAGCTTCCAAACACATGGTAATCACTCAGCTTACACAGTAGGCTCAGAACCTACTGCCCAGTGCCAGGGTGCAAAACTGAGAAGGCTTCAATGAAGAAAACAAGGAGAGTCCTTTGTATTTTGGATTCCAGCTCTTGCAATGTGTTTTGTGCCCGAAAAGACAGCACTGAAAACAATTATTGGGATGTGAATGATGATGTCCCTGCTGCCCCAGTACCCTGAGCAGCACACTGTCTGTAGCCAGTACCTTCTGTAATTGCAGAGGGTTATTTTGCAGCATGTTACCAAACAAGTTCCAGCTTCCCTGTGTGCTTGCAGAAAAGGAAACCGAGATTTGTTTTCTTCCTCTCATGGTCATCAGCAGGCATTGTTTTCACAGGGATCTCGAGTAAAGGGACAAACAACCGTGTAAATTGTGCAATTTTCACAGTACTACTTCTGTCGTTTCCCTCAGCTGCCCGAAACCTCTTTTGCTCTAAAGAGAAAGCAACAACACAGCACAGTTTGTACATAAACAGGGCTGTGCAGTGTTAGATGAGCAAAAGCCAAGCTGAATGTCATAACTAGATGCTGTCCTAGTCATCAGTTAGTGTGGGAGGTGGGAAGCTGTTTTCTCTCTGCAAGCATTGCTGCTGTTGGGGGTTTATTTATCAGCACTTTGTATCCAGGAATAAGAAGCTGCTTATTGAAAGAACTGTTACTGGTTTTTAGCTACCAGGGTACTGTCCTAACTTATTCCCACCCTCCATCCCCATTCCTGCCCTTTTATCCCAACAAGCCCCTCCCACCAGCACACCACCCTCATCTCCTGGACACAGCATTTTGCCAGGAGAAAGTTTGGTCATTGACCCAGAGAGAGACTGAGACTTCACCAGCATGCAAGAGTGGAAGGGAATGGTATCATTCTATCACATCAACAAGTAAAGTCAGCTCCAAGTATTTTCCAAATTGGTGGAGACTAATAAATATAAACACGATTTCTCAGGGCCCTTCACAAATGCTGAACGTACTCAATATGATTAAGTGATAAACAACAATGCTGGCGAGTTTGCATTTGGTCTGCTGTAGCAATAACATGGTGTCCTGCCAGCAACAGCACAGAATGCAATGCTGGGAGAGCAGGAAACTAGTGGGAAAAAAAATATGCAAGCCTTGCCCTTTATGCTTTGCTGATGGGGAAAAATAAATAAAGAGCACAACCTTTCATAAAGGGCTGACTCTGGGATCACCCTGAAGGGCTGGACCGTGCATGAATCAGTAGAGCAAAAGGTGAAGGCTCAACTGCTGCTCAGAAAATAGCCCCTCAGCAAAACGGGCACTCGTGTTTTATCTCTTCATTGCTAATCCTGCCACACAGATCTGATATCATAATCCTTTTCCATCTTTTATGTCTTAATCTCTTCCCCAGCCTCCAATCTATAGTAAAAGTACATTGGCCAAAAGGATGGGAAACTGGATTTGGCCTAAAGAGACCAGTAGCTAAATAAGCAGGCTCTGATTTCCTAGAAGGCGTAGCATCCTTCCCCTCTGTAAAGCTGTTTCTGCTTTAAACAGTAAAAGCGAGAGTGGAAGCCTGACAAGTCAGTGCTGAGTATGGGCTTTCTATTTTTAAACAATTGCTCTCAAGAGACTGACCAGTTTGTGGCTAATTCCTCGCTCTCAGAGGTCAAGGACGAGTGAAAAATGTCACTACCCTTCTTGCATGAGTCTATGGTCTGTAGGACAAGGAGGGTGGAGAAGTAGGAAAGGTGGACAGTGCATGGCAGGAGAGGACCAGCACCACTGGGCTGCCAGTGTGCAAAGCACTTCTCAGTTGTACTCCTGCAGGCCCGTGACACTTCAGGCAGCCTCACAGGGAACATGAGGATCTTGGACAGGAGACCTGCCAGCATTAGTTTCACACTTCTCTGCAGGCCAGCAGTGCAAATGCTTGAATCAGTACTTTTTAATGCTGTGGCAGGAGGAAAAGTTCTCCCTGGGGTCACAGCAAAGCAGTGGTGCTTTTTCTCTGTAGTGCTCTCAAGATGTTGGGAAATTCGTCCTGTGAACTTGCACAGTCATGCGCTCACTGCATTTGAATAAACATTGTTCTTTTCTTACTTGGATTAGCTCTGCTCACTGAAACCGCATCCAGTTTTTATGCTGGCTGCCTGTACTGTAAACTAACAGAGAGATGTCTAAAAAAAACCTCAGAGGCCCTTTATTGAGTAGCCTGCAAGTTACTTTCTTCTTCCCCATTTCTATACAAATAGATGAATAATGTCCTGTGAGGAACTAGTACAGAACTCTCATTTTGTTTTTGCCTTTCTTTTCTGACTCTCTTCAGTTCACAGCATCTCTCTGTTTATACTTCCTACCATGTTACTGTGGCATTCAGCTATCTCCCCCCTCTCAAAATAGCCATAACAGCTTTTCCTCCCTTCTCTACTGACAACTCCATTCATGCTTCTCTCTACCATCACTGGTGTGGCATGCACCTCTCTCAGTGTGTGGTGAGCCATGTGAACACACACACGCTATCACCGCCTCTCCTGTGTGTGGAGTTGTGAATATCGAGGCTTGCCGTGGCAACAGGGTACACAGGAACATTGGTGCTTCCTTGCAAGCTGACAGACAGAGTCTCTGTCTCCATACTCCATGGGCTGCCATTCACAGTCATCTGAAGTGAGTTAGACATCACAGCCATACTCACCTCCTGATAAAGTCCCAGATTTGCACCCCATAAGCAACATACAAGAGAGAAATCCAGCACTCAGAAATGGTAGCTGGGTGGGAACAGTCACTGAGATTTTGTTACTCGAAATGCCATAAGATTTGTGATCTTCCTTGCAAAGAAATACCAGTCTAAAATTGCTACCCACCAGGGTTTTCATGACCTATAAGAAGACTTTTTTTAAAGTGGAAATTATTCCTGCACCTCTTCATATGGGCGTGGCTAAGTAAGTCTTTCTTGGCCCAGAGAGCAGGTGAACTGGCTTACTATTCTGTCCCTTAAAAACACACCTTAAATGGACAAGATGTAAGTCATAATAATGATCTGTTCATCCGCAACCATCAAAAATGCCTCAAAAGAAAAATCCTGTCAGCAGAAGTCAGCATGTTGCTATTTACCAGACTGGCCAAAGAACAAGCTGCACACATAACAAATGCTATACTGCCTCCATAAATAGTCAGGTAACAGCCATGGAGACCACAGGAACAGTTGCATGAGGGAGAAATCAGCCTTTGTCCCAAGCCTTGAGGAGAAGAACTTAATGATTTTTTTTTGCATGCACCAGTGGAGTTCATATGCGGACAAGAGGGGTAAGACATCTGTGTAGCTGGGTATGTGGCAAAGACTTTGTTAACAATCTCTGCCCTAGGTTGCTTATAAAGGCAGGTATTTTGGGTAGTAGTTAGAAACTGAGAGTAGGTGAAAGGTGCACGTTGGTATTTTTCTCTTAGACTAGTTAATGGGCTTTTACATACAGGTTAAAAGAAGAGTTGCTCTTGGAAACAACTCCATATGAGATAGAGGCTAGCTTGAACGAGACAGTGTGTCTTGCTGCCCACCCTGAAAATACTGTCACTCAGTCTACACCAGAAAAACATGCACCAGGCTCCATGCCTTGACATTATCTTTGCTCCGGCAGTTTTTTTTCCTGCGCAGTAATGGGATTGAAGAAAAATCACTACCTCCCATGGCAGTTTTAAGATCCCTTTTCAAAGGCCCTTTGCTTCCTCCTCCAAGTGCTTTTACAGGCTCTCACATTGTTGAAAGCTTGCCTAACATTGCCAAGGTGTCACAGGTGGAGTGGGAGCTTCAGACCAAGTTTATTAGAGAAGCCCTACTGCTGAGCCACAAGGATACCCTTGCATTCTAAACTCCTGTTCAGAGAGGAGCCTGGGTGCAGTTAAATCCAGTCTCAACCCCTAGACTTTGTCACAGTTTAAGTAACTTTGTCTGGCAGGATTTAAAGATGGGAGATCAGATATATTTATATAATATGCATTATTTATGATTAGACAAAAGATCTTGATCAGAATTGTTTACTACACAGTATAAAAACTAAAACTGCTAGAAGGATAGGATAGGATAGGATAGGATAGGATAGGATAGGATAGGATAGGATAGGATAGGACAGGATAGTGCACTATATCAAAGCAGTTATATTAAAGAAATTATATTAAAGCTGGCAAAAAGAAACAATCATTAAATAGAGATTGATGTAACTAACCTATATCAACACTTGTGGGCAGGTCTTTCTCCTAGCCTTGAGGAGTATCCTTGGTGGGTGTCCCTTTACCCAAGGGAAGAAACATATTCCAAGAAGGAATATGTTAGAACAACCTGATGTACGAAAGTGGACTGGACTTTTACAGTGTAAAGAGATATAACTCTCAGTCGTACGTCTTCAAGTCATCTTCGCAGCTTGTCTGCCAAACTTCTGTCTCACTGTCAGTATGTTAATTTGGAGTTAGTTAGCCAGACTGCTTTTAGCATAATTCAACACCAAAACAATACGTGGCAAAGGCACCACATCAACAGAGTTCAATGCTCCTCATGCAACACTGTGCAAGATAACCAGAAATCCTGAAGATGCAATCTGGGAAATAGGCATTGTTTCCACAGAAAACGTGGCTTCCCTCACATTTATACAGAAATTTTTCAGCTTGTACATCTTCTACAAGATTTTTGGCTTGCCATGATATTTAGGGAGCATCAACAGTTGCCCTAAAACACAGCCAAACAAACTTAAGGTCAGCATGGTCATGGCAGTACCACAGCCTCTTCGGGACTGACAGACTCCTGCCGAAATATGCTGTGAATTTCCAGTGATACTAGATACTAAGATAGTTTAGTTGTGAGATGCTTTCTTTAGAACTCGTAACTATTTTAGTTAGCCTTTACCACCGTTTGTTTCAGAATATAAAATTGCAAAAGCAACATTTACAGCACTAAGAGGAAGGAAGGAAGGAAGGAAGGAAGGAAGGAAGGAAGGAAGGAAGGAAGGTAAAGCTAATGAATTATACCCAGGCTGGATAATCAGACAATAGTCAGACATGTGCAAATTAAACCACTCCATGTTAGATTTGTACAAGCATTGTCACTACAGAACAACATTAGAGCTACCACTCTACTGTATTTACACTGGTTCACAAAAGTGTGCTTATAGTGGAGCACCAGTTCCATGTATTTGGGTATTCTTCTCAATGAAATGTATTTGGGGAAATGCCCTTGTATAGTAGTGAACTTTATCAAATGGGATGTGCGCTGCTCTGTGAGCGTCTGAGATTAACCAGCCTGACTTCCGTATATGTGTGATAAAGGCTGTATACTGACTGAAAGCATTGCCTGGGGCTGGTGGCTGAGATGTGACAGGAAAGAAGGATCTGATAGCTTTAATCAAAGCCAATTACGAGGAAATGAATTAATGTTAGTGTGCATTATCTGGCTGACCTGCAGGGATCTTTTTGTGCTGGAACTAGGTAAAATTTAAAATACCTCAGTCAACTGCTAAAATTAAGTGATGGTCCAGTCTTAGGCCACAGATGATTGCCCCAACACAGTCATCTATCTCTAAAGTGAACAGAAAACATTAGGCAGCTTGCAGCAGGTATTGAACTAAGACCTGAGATGCACAGAGGAAATGTGTTTCTCTTCAGCTGGCAGCTAAAGAAGGAGCCCAAACTGGCTGAGATAAGACACCCTCCCCAGGTATATCAGGTGAGCTGGAGGGTGTCAAGCTCTGGTGGCATACAGTGAGCCAAGCAGATCTTGCAGCAAGGCCAGAGTGCAAAATATTTAGTGATCCAGCCCTTGTTTTGGCACTAAAGAGACCAGGAAACATGAACTGGGATGCTGATATCAGAAAAGTGAAGCTGGTAGCACCAGTCTGTGGCAAAAGCTGGGCAGCAACTCCCAACAGTACCCACACCACCCACTCGAGCAAGGGAATGAACTCCGCCTTCTTTGCACCTTGTTTCTCAAGACCATGCCAGCAGACTACATGGCTGAGAGGGACATTTTGAACATTTTCAGAACCTGTGCATTTTTGAAGTGCATATTAGCAACACAGACATTCAGAGGTTGTAAAGATAACCATTCAGAGTGAAAACCGAACTGTAAGTTATGGCGGCTCTCTTGATAGAAAGCGGTGACAGAATTATCCTAATCAAAACCAGACAACACTGCTAGTATTCCAAAAGAGATCAGCTCTCTATGAAACACAGGCACACCTCTCACCTCAAACAGTGTACAAAGAAAGGCTTTGACCTGTCAAATAAGTGAGCACACAATTAACCTGTCTCTCTTTGAGCAATGGGAGCCAGTGGGGTTTGTGACCCTGCCTGATATAGACATGTACTGCATTAAGACTGGGGTTTAAAGTTCTAATCCAGTGCATGAAAACATGGTGAAACCAGTGACACGCCTCATGCTCCCTGAGATGAAGAGCTAAATAAAAAAATATGCTTTTTCTGCACTTCCAGGGAAAGATAGTGCTCTCTAGGTTGATCACAGGTAGCTGCTGACAGACTTTTTGCTGCACTGATTGAGCTCACTTACTGAAAATTTGGGTTCCTGCACTTCACGTTTCTCAGCTTTGCAGACTAACCTGTTCATCTGCAAGTGGCTACAATAACATCAGTCTTTCATTACACTGTCCTCCTAATACCTTTTAATAGTCATTGGATCAAATGGATAACCAAAAGTACACAGCGTGTGGAGACTGTTGATTTTTAACCAGCCCCATGTTGCGATCATGAAACTCACTGTACCTTAGCAACTAAGGCTTTGAATGTGTAGCAAGCAGAACATGCATGTAAGAGCTGCATGCAAGAGAAACTGAGCTTGACAGAAGAGACTGAGACAGCCTGATGAAGAACAGTGAATAATAACACTGAACAGAGTATTCACTGGGGACATGAGAAGTATAAGTCCATGCTCTTTTGTGAATAATTTCTGGACATTCATTTGTGTGGTCTCGTTAGGAATTCCCCAAGTGGGGATGACACATATATCTCGGGTCAGAAATTGCTTTTTGCATGACAGAGAAGAGACGTTTCTTGGAATATAATTTCTGCAAGAAAAGTAAAATGAAATTTCACTTTAGGTCAGTTTTGAATTTCCCTGACAGCTTTATAACCAAACTAAAAAATCAAATTTCACCTTCTAGTAGAATACTACTGGTCTCCAGCAGAAAGAGATAAGTGATAAATATAACCGCTTTAGTAAAGTTTACTGAATGTCTACCTATATGCTATTATGTTCTCAAAAAATATGTGATTCTTCTCCTTTTTACGTTCCCACAGAATATGTAAAATTGGGATGCTTGCTGTTCCCATCAGCACAAAGTCTCAAGTCCAGGGTACAAACCATTAAGCTTCTGAAAAATAAAATCTGAACAGCCACGTAGGTATCATATTGACTTATGAACTGTCTCACTCATTGTGCTCCTTCTTCACACTGTAATGAAAATAAGACCCGTTGTGTCCACGCTTTTCTTTCCCCCTGCCCCCTGCCTTTGTTCCATTTACTTCTATCAAAACCTGGCTTCTAAAGATCACCTTTCCCTCCTCTGGGCTGAGCTGACCTTCTGCAAATGGACCAGCTGCAGGGACTGCTTTGCACACTGCTGGAGTTGAACCCACTCCCTGCTCGGCCCATAGACAAAATCCAGGGAAGGAAGCCTGGACTGTTGACTCACTCTTAGCTCCATTGGGTAGCTGGGGTTTTGTCCCTGGTACTTGGTTTTGCAGGCCACTCGAACAGATTATGAAGGTTCCCAATCTGTTTTCCCTTCAGCAGGCTTTCAGCATGGTCAGGATGTCTGGAAAAAGAGATGACTGTAAGTAGGACTCAATGCCTGCTAAGAGTCATCAAGAGCTCTTCCAAGTTGGTTTTAATGGGGATTGTGCTTTAAGACACTTGTCCGGACATTATATCCTCAGTAAGCCACCACAAGCTGATCTAGATGGGTCCACAGGCTCCAAAACTAGCTGGTGGGCAGGTTTCCATGGACTCAGAAGGTGAAAACCCACAGACAGGCAGCACACACTGCCAGGCTCCTCCTCACACCTCACCAGACCTCCTCAAGGCAGGAGTATTCCTGGAGGTTCTGTCTGTGTTCCCTGGGCCTGCTGGCGTGCCAGCAGTGCAGGGATGGGTCTGCATTCTCCAGAAGGGCAGCCAGGCAAGCAGCAGCACTGCTGCCCCTGCCACAAGCGTGCAGCAGCAGGGCTGGCTGGTGGAAAGGACAGCCTTCCCCCCTCCTCCAGCAGCATGCCCAGCCACTGGGTTGGGGTTGTGAAGAGCTGGAAGGAGGTCAGGTGCGTCATGCTGTGCGGTTGCAAATAAAGGTACTGAATAATGTTTGGGATATGTACAAGATCTTGAATTTAGCAGAAGGCACACTTCCAGTAGAACAGCAGAGTCTGCGCCCTGGCAGACAGACTCTAGAGAAAAGTAACAGTGTGCCTGTTGGTGAAGTCCTTGGTGGACATTTTGTTGGCCTCATCCTCAAGATACTTTTGTAGCACCACGCCACTCTTTGCAGAGTGGAGAAACCGTGCCCTTTGCCCCATGCTGAAAGGACAGTACTGAGCATTCACGGAGGATGCTGAGAGGCTTTCTAAGTTACCTGGAGATAGTGAGAGCATGGGGGGCTGACAGTAGAAAAGAGAAATACACAAAAGGCTCTGAAGCTTGCCTGGCAAGCTCACACACAGAGCCTTACACAGCTGTGGTGTTCTGGCAGCCTCATGTGGGTGCAGCCATGGCTCAGGGATGGAGCAGAGGGCACTTGGCGTGCACAGGGACCTGGGACCTTCTGCAAACAGGGCAGTATAATTCCCATCACACTGAGCCTTTGCTTGCCTTGTTGTGTGTCCTTACTTGATATAAACCTTTTGCAGCCTCTTTCCAAAATCTGCTGAAAAGACATTCTTAGAAACAAGCAAACTTGGGGCTCTTTAAGGAGTGTGCAGTGCCAGGCTGGCCAAGCCTGAGGGCCTTGGGGTGGCTGGCAGCAACCAGGGACTGGGCAAGTCGTGGTAGGAGGGCCAGTGGAGTGGGGCAGCCAGCCCTCTTTACTGGGTCTGGCTTTGGCCCCACATGGCTGACCACAGCTCGGCTCCATGTCACCCACAGCCTTTGGTCCAGCGGCTACACCAGCGTGCCTGGGTCCCTGGGCCATCCCCACAACTGCCACCTGCCTGCACGCTGCCTCCAGAATCTGTTTGCTCCACTGTGCCACTGAGCAACGTTTCACAGCCACGAGACTGACTGCTGTGCACACACAGTGATGCAGTGCTCTGGATAAATTTCAAAGGGGAGAGGAAAGGATTTGGGACATTTTAAAAAAAATTGCTTTCTTTTTTGCAAAATAAGATGATCTCAGTGAAATCTAGGCAAGAAGTGTATCTCTTTGGAAATATCAGGTTACACTCTGGGTTCTGGTGGATGCTTTTTGAAATGTGAATCTCTGAAATTCAAGCTATGGGAGGTGTTGTTTACAAACAAGGCCAAGGAAATCACAAAGCAAGATAAAACAGATAGGACATATAGTTACCTTCATGAAAGCAAGTTTATCAATGAGAAGAGAAAAATTTGTATCCTGACAATGCTAATACACACCCAAAATGGTTATGAAACATTTACTACACATCTCTGGCTCAAATACTACACCTGTATATGTGCTTTACTGTTGATACATTCAGCCCTCCCATTTGAAGAGAAAGTTCCTCAGGAAAAGTAGCCAGGGCTGAAATAACAACATCAAGGAAGAGAAACTGGCAGCTCTCCATAAAGCTTGCTTCAGCTTACCACTTGTTTCAAGACGCTGTCCTGATGACTGATCACAGGAATGCTGAGGACGCATGATCCAAGTGGAGCCGCCACAGACTCTTTGGCCAAAGGACGGAAAAAGTAACCGAGCTACCAGTCCGGCTTTGCTCTAATATGTATTTATGCTCAGCTTTGGGGAAGGGAGTCAGCTAAGTAATTGCAGACCTTGTTTATGCATTGTCCTGTTCATGTGACTGCCTGGATCCAGCCTTTTTACTCCTGAACCACTGTGTTCTCACTGCGGTGGCTGCTGCCGAGATGCATACCTGCCTGTGCAAGAGGCTGCTGCTGCTGATGCTGCTGCTGCTGCTGCTGCGTGGGGAGAGGGCCTTGGCTGGGCTGCCTTTGGGGCAGCTCTCCTTGGGCAATGGAGCAGTTCTGCGCTCCCCAGCAGCCTGCATGCTCAGGGAAGTCAGCCTGAATGTGGAAACATGCACCTACTTGTCCCACAGAAAATCCCAGCAGGAAAATGCAGGGAGCCTACTCCAGAGTATCGCTTTCCACATCCCACATTTTTTCACCTCTGACCCAAAGATGGGCCAGCAATGACACAACAGCGAGACAGAAAAGCCAGTTCAACATTACACCAGAAGTCTTTCTTTTGCCCCTCCCCTTCTTCATACTTAAAACTTTCAGAGGATTAGCTGCATGTCTGTGCACCACTTTAATGGCAATTAGAAAACTTTTTAAGTGTTTGAGCAGAATGCATATCACAAATAGGTTTCTACTGGCAACCTGAACAGAGTAAATCTCACTTTTAAGATGCAATCCTTTATTAAATTATATGCCTCCCAGCCTCAGCAGAGCAACATTACTGATATCCCTGTGAAGGTTCAAGGTGTATAACTAGGACGCAGGGAGCATAGGCCAGAACTGCGAAGAGATCTGTTTTCTTGATCCTCCTGCCAGCAGGGATTTTCTAATGTGCTTGATAGCATGTAAGAACTGTCACATCATACTTCTCTGTGTGTCATTCTCACTCATAGGTCTGTGAGCAGGGACAGATAAAAAGACCCCAAGCAGTGCTGTAGAACTGAAGATCAAAGCTGCAGAGCTTCCAGCATGACATGCTACTCTAGAAGCCTGAAAGATTTTTTGATAACAAGGAAATCAGGTCATATTTGGAAATGTGGGAAAGATGGATTACAGGAGGATATAACCTGAACTTCTATAATTTATTGTAAGGGAAAAGGCAATCCATAGACACACAGTCGCAGTGAGCAAAATTCCATGACCTGCCACATAGGAAAAATCATTAAATGCATGATTTTGCTGTGGCTTTGTTCTCCCCTGCAGATATCTTCTTCACCGAGATGGGCAGCTTGCATTTTACCCTCAGTAAAGCATATTGCAAGCTTAGCTGTGCCCTGTTTATTAACTGAACTTATCTTCTGGCTACATCTTAGTAATTCACAAGTATTTGGTAAATGGTTCCTATGACCAAGACCTAGCATTTAACTGACTCACAGATTATTTACATCAACAATTTACTCTAGCAAACACTCACCTTAAACTTGTGGGCTGTCTTTGTTCTGTGATTACGTGATTGCCAGTCTTTAAATAAGAGGAACACAGCCATAGAGAGTGATCAAGCACCTGACCAAGGAATCACTGGCTCAGGGAGAACACTGCAAGAAACTTCTGCATCTGGCTGACATTTGACAGCTACAGAGATTTTTTTGAACTATGTCAAAATACTAAGTTTGTGAGTTTATTCACAAAAAAAAAAAAAATTGTACAAATCACTTTTTGTGATCTGTCCTGAGCATGCTTTGCTGCTGAAAAAGTCAACAATCTGAGCTGATTTGCTACCTACAAATAAGTGCAGATCGGTGCAATAGTGTCTAGTGTTGTAATGAGCCAAATAAAAACCAGTGTAATGGACCAGTGTGGCTCAAGAAAGGCAACATGTGTTTTCCTACAGAAGACAATACACAGTGCAGCTTTTTAAGCACATTTTGGGAACCTCAGACATGTTACCTCACATGTAACATGAACATCACTGCTCTCTCTGGGACTGACAGCATCCATGGAAATTCAAAACAATTTAAGAGTAAGGCATGCAAGAGGAGAAAAAGAAAGAAGGGTGGAGTATGGGCTTTGCAAAAGCTCCACGTCTGCATTTGAAGGGGCTCTGCCAAGTGAAGTAGGTCCTGGAGCCTGACAAGCATTGGCAGGAGCCAGCGTCAGGGGACAATATCAAGGAGGGGAGGAGCAAGCACCGATCAAAACAGAGCGGGTTTCATGTGAGGCCAAGATGTCTTTAACCAGGCAGGAATGCTTAGGGCACAAAAGACTTTTAATGGTTTTTGCACATGGAGACCCACACACTGGCTGCAGCAGGAGACGAGAGCAGTGTGGAATGCTCTCTGAACATCTGCAGACCAGTCACTACTTTTCCCCAGAAAATCTCTCCAGTCACCCCGTGGGTGGGAGCAGCATAAGCCAAGGGAAGTGTATCCTTCATGGGCACACACCTGAAATAAATTTTCAAGTGCTTGGCCAGCTCCTGCTATTAGAAGGCTCTGTTACCTGATCCTCAATGACACTGAGACCTGATTTGTGTTTCTCTGGCCTTAAATGTGTCTTTACAAGCCATTTGGGAGCTAAGATGAAAGGGTGAATTAACTCATGGCAGCTCAAGGAGATTGGTAAAGGAGGATATGACCTAACAAGGCTTTCTTCCTCTGTCCGTTCTGAGTAGTGATCAAGTCCAGTATTCACGCATGGGCAGGGACTCTGCAACATCATGGTAAAAGTGCAAGAAGAAAAAAGCTTTTTTGCGTATCTGAAATTCTCTTAAATACTAATGGAAAAACAGGAAATCACTTCATATAAACAAGAATGAGTTCACTTCAGTGTTCCCTAATCACTTGGAATATTTTTTAGACATTGCCTATTATGGTAAAAGGTAAACAATACCTTACAAGGTCACAAACTGCAATTATCACATCTCATAGGGCTGACACTGTCCAGAAACCCACAATCCTCTCTCAGTCCATCTTCGGTGACCTGGCTGTAATTCCAGGATCACCTCCGGGTCTGAGAACCTGCAGCCAACAAGGCCTAATTTCTCTTCCAGCACACAGTGTAGCCCAACAATCAAGCAGCTGAATTTCCCTTGAGTATCAAGGTCCAGAAATAAGTATGGCCTGAGAGCACCTGCAGAATAGGAAGGCTGCTGGGTAATTTATGGGTAAGAAGATGGGCTAAAATTTAGATTTTAAAAGTTTACTGGAAGCCATCCAGTCCACCATCCTTCTCAAAGCAAGGCTAATAAACTCTGAAGTGAGACCAAGACCACTTTTTGTCAAGCTCTGAATGTCTCCAGGGATGGGGGCATCCAGCCTCCCCAGTGTTCAATGCCCACCAGGAAAAAACTATTTTTCTTTATGGCTTGTTCCAATTTCCTTTGCTGAAATTTGTGGCAGTTTGCCTCTCATCCTCCTGCTGTGCAGGGCCCAGCGGAGTTTGGCTCCCATCTTCACTACAGCCACCCATTAGGGAGTTGACAGCAGCAATTGATCAAGCACTCCAGTCCCCTCATTGCCTGGACTCGCTCCAAGTTATCGGTATCTTTCATGTGCAGGGCGCAGGACTCCAGCTGCAGCCTCACCAGTGCTGAGTGAGCAGAGAGGAAAAAACACATCCCCCGAAGCTGCCCAGGGTGCACTTTGCTTGCTGGATGGCCCAGTTAGTGTGTGCACCACCAGGACCCTTACCACCTTTTCTGCACAGACATTGCTCGGGACTATCAGCCCCCAGCTCACTCTGTTGCATGGGATCATACCATCCTAAATGACAGGTTTTACATTCATTGCCATCAAGGGGTTGCCGTGAGCTCCAGCTTGCTGAGGTGACCCTGCACAGCAGCACTGATGTCCTCAGTAAAGACCACTCCTCAGCAGTGTATGCTCAGACTTGGGATGTTCTCATCCCAGCATGCTGCACCTTGCCAAGACTGTCCAAAGCTTTGGGTTGTGGAAATGAGAGCCACCACACCTTTCCCATTGCCCATTGGATTCATATGTCCCTTCAACATGCAGTAACTGTAGACCAGCCCCTCCTCTGAAGGAAAAGGACAGGGGAGTTTTTTGCACAAAAATGCTAATTTTCTCACAAGAAATGCTTGATGGAGTCTTCTCCTAAGCAGTGGGGAGAGGAGGGCAGAGGGGGAGCACGGACATGTCTCAGGTGACCATTTTCAGACCCATTACTGGTACGTTCACAATGCTTTCTGCTTTCATTGCAAGTACTTTTTTTATTTATGCATTTTTACAAGTAAAAAATTCATACAAAATATTTGTTGTCAGTTTTAAACATTTACTTCATACTCCCTGAGAATTTTTGCTATACACAGAATTAAAATAATCCTTTTCAAAAACTCCTTAGTAAAATGCATATTAGTTGCCCATTGCTCTTCTTTCCTTTGAGGCACAGCACCCTAGAGCAGAAGTTGTTTTCTGCTGGCTGATTTCCTTCAGTGCTGCACAGTTAGGTTTATCATCTCTCTTTTTTTTTTTGGCAGTTAGTTTTTCTTTAGCAGTACCCTCACAATTTCAATATATTTTTACAATGAAATTTTAAAGAAAAATTTTAGAAACTGTAGGCCTGCAACATTTGAGAAAAATGTTCTGGATCTCAATTTGGCTTTCTTTCTAAGGAGAAATAATACATAGGCAAAACTAATTTCTAAATGTACCCAGTAGTGATATTTTCCCCTCACAAACTAGTTTAAAATCTTAAGATGACATGCATCTCACTATGTCAAAAGACAGTACACAAAAAAGTTACTTTCCTCAATTCTCCTTTCTTAAGATGAGATAATGAACCAGGCCCATAGTAAAAATAGCTGTGGACCCACTACTCTCTTCTTTGGGTCAAGAGTTTTAATTCCTTTTCACAGAGTGTAGTTACAGAAGGATATCAGAATCTGCAAGTATGCTTTTGCTCTGAAATGCTGTCTCCAGTTTAGCCGATGGAAGGCTTCAAAAACAGAGATGAAAAAATTATCAGGAGCTCCAGACCTTGACCTGCAGGCATCATCCACTGAGCAGTCAATTTTTTAAGAAAGGTCACTTTGTCTTTGCCTTCAGCTTACCCTAAAGAGAATATGGCTAGTGGTTTTGGCTCACAGAACTCCTTTTCTGCAGAAAGATTGTAGTGACCCAGGGTTTTGTTTACGATTCTCAAAAAGTCAAAGTCAACCTGGACAGAGTTCTCCTCACAGCATCCACCCTCTTAGGGCAAGGGATCCAATACAATACTGTCATCCAAAACAGTTTTATTCCAAGGCACTAGAGAAAGATATATCCAATCCTTCATAAGAAAAAAACAAAATACAGCAGTATCCTTAGGAAAACACAGTGGTGGAAATTGTCTACATTTTACTGAGACTTGCCAGGACATTGTCCCCTTGCCAGGTCCACCAAAACCATTGGAGAAAAAAGTCCTTTCATTGTGGGTAGAATATCCATCTACACACAGCTAGTAAGTAACACAAGGGTCAGGTTCTGGGCAGGGGTATAACAAAAATAATAATAACAACAACAATAATAACAACAACAGCCAACTCTGCTAACTTTTGACCATGCTCCAGTTTAAAGAGTCCTAAACAAAGGAGCATCACCTCACAACCAGGTGGCTTATCCTGGCTGCTGGTCTCCACTGATCACCCTTGGCATCCATTGCAATTCTAGACTAGACTAGTTCTAGACAAGTGTTCCTGTACATGTAAAATGATGAAACTACCAAAATAACATTGCCTCTTTTGTATGATTTGGGTGGGAGGAAAAAAAACCATCATGTTTACTCAGCTTTATTTGACATAATTTTGTCAGCTCTTGGCTCCTCAACTTGGCATTCCTGGATACTCAGGGTTCCCTGCTTACTTACCAACTCACCAACTCTGCTCGTCTTCAGCCCTCAGATGTCTCATGGCATGCAGCACGTGGAGCAGGTCTGCCTTACACTCCTCTTTAGTGAAGGGTAAACTGTCCCTAAATTTATATATATATAGCTTCCCAAACTTCATGGGTGTTTTTTCTTGCAGAGGGTCACATTTATCAAAGACCTTGCAGGCTCTTTGAAGAAAATAGTGAATTGCCATCACATACATAATAGTTACATTTCAGTTTTATGTTTCTTCCCTGTTTCATTTTTAATTTTGACTGCATTACTGGCATGCCAGGAAAACATGCCTTTGTCTTTTTCAGCCTGCATGACTGTGAGTGTGGGTGAGTGTGCATAGTTGGAGCGACAGCCCACATGCTTACAAGATAGATAGACTTGTTGGCTAATCATCCTGGCTGGGCAGAGAGAGGGAGAGAGAGAGAGAGAGAGAGCAGCAGCTGAGGTAACTGTGCAGGAATGCAGAGTACCCAGCACTCATGCCATGCTGAGTTTCAGTCCCCCACACATGCTCAAAAAACTAAAACTGCATATTACCATTGTCATTAAGGTAGGAAAGGTAGACCATAAGTCTTGGAAGTGCAGTATTCCCTCTCCTACAAAAATATGTGTTCCGATTCAGCTGCAGAATCTGAAACTCGCTTCCCTACTTCCTCTTTCATGCACTATGTAGAAAAATCAGTAGGTGCCATTGATGGCTGGTTTTCTTGTCTTGCTGTGTTTTTTGAAGGGAGCTGCATACAATGCCACCATAAAGAAATCTGATATTTCAATATGAAGACCTAGGTGCTGCCTCTAATAGAAATTACTTACCACGAGTAAACACAGAAACATCTTCCAGGAGGAGGAGAAGCTAAGCAAAGCTGAAGACAGTTAAACCATAAGGGAGGCGTTTTTATCCTACTCAACAAAGAGGGACATATCTCGGCTACACCATGCCCACATCTCCCAGAAGGGTATCCAGCATAGGTACTGTGTTTCAGATCCTTCAGCAGCATGAGCTACACTGGCAGGATGCTTATAAAGTCTCGAGGTCACAGTTCTCATTGTCATGCAAATAACTGGGGCAAGTCAAGGGTGGGATCAATCCCAAAGGACTCCAAAGCATCCATGCAGCCTCCCAAGGGAGACAGTCACAAAGTGACAAATTTAACTCTCATCTGATCACATTGAATTGGACAGAGCTACCACCACAGCAGTTTGGTCCAATGTTTACACTTCCCTACTACAGTTAAGCACAACATCCCTCCTTTCCCAGCAGCAGCACAATCTCTGTGAGTTATGTAATGGTGGCAGTTTGCGAAACTGCTTCCAGTGGCTTCTCCTTCTCTCTGACTTTCTACTGTGTAAAAATATCTTACTATATAAATACATTCATAAACAGAGGCCTCATGGTTCCTTTGTTTTCTGCAAAATTTAATATTTCTCTGGTGTTATTGCATGTTCCTGATAATGACCAACACCATATACAGAGGAGAGATTCTCCTAATCCATGCTGGGTTTTCTAGTTCTCTCAGGGGAATGCAAACTTCAGTGGTTTCAAATGTCCAGACCTGTTCTGCTTATGCCTGAAAAAATGATGGTCAAGAAATGAAACTATACTAGAGAAAGGGCAAGAGTTTTTCTGTTTGGGGGAATTTGTGACAGCAACAGACTGACAGTCCGCACAAAAAGGGCCAGCTTGGAGTTAACTCTTGTGCAGTTTCATTCATATCTCTCTTCAAGACACACAGCAATGACTAATATGACTAGTACTCCGGTACACGTAAAGTGATAGGGCCCAAAACAACATTGCTTCTGTTGTATGATTTGGGTGGGAGGAAAAAAACCCATCAGGTTTACTCAGCTTTATCCGACATAATTTTGTCAGCTGTTCCTAAGCTTGGGATTCCTGAATGCTCAGGGCTCCCTGCTTACTTGTAACACCAAAGGTATCTGAAATAATACTGTCTTAGCCAAACACCTAAAGATGAAAATGTTTCTTGAAAACTAATAGGGAGGGCATTTTGCTGCAAGTAAAACCTATTTTTTTTTTTTGTTTCAGACAATAGCTGTCTTCCTGCATCTTTCCTCAGGTCTACGGGCTGAGTTCAGAATTCCGGAAACAAGTTGAAGCCTTTGCCTTTAAAGTCTCCTCTGACCTCTGTCCCACCACTATCCGAGAGCTTAATGCCTGTCTGGATACAGCCATATATATTGACACGGGTCAGTAGGCAAAGGAGGCTGAGAGCAGCTGGATACCTTGCCAAAGTGACTTTTAGGTAGCATAAAGCCTGCATCCCTGGGATCTCTTCAGCTTTCGTAAGGTAGTACAAGCCTCTAGTTGGTGAAATTAGATGACACTGAAAAACACCTGGACTGGAACATGGACCTCAAGAATTGATATTTTTTATTTTTGTTAAACTTCCAAGCTGCAAGATATTTATACCTCTTCTTTGAACACACCCACATCCTCATCCTGGGTGCATCCAAGCATACAGCTTTTCACAGAGAGCAGTCCCTGCCCAGTCACACCAAAACAACCTTTTTCTGACACACACATAGAACTTCACTTCCCATATCTCTAAAGGGTTTCTGGTTATAGTTTTTTTTCTTTCATTTCTCCAAATAAAGTTTATTTGTCTCTCTTCCTGTAGTTTAAGTTAAACTGTGCCTGCATTAATCAGATACTACTTAACCTTATTACTTGACTTTGACATTAATAAGGTGGTTATGGTTGCCCTTTTCCTTTCATCAGTGGCAATAGCAGGCATTAAATAATTATCAAAATGCTACTATCAAAAGCATACATTGAACAGCAATACTTTTTCCCATAGTAGGCAGTATAGCTCTGCTTGAGTTCTAAAGTATGACTTAATCAGAATAAAAGGCCTTTCTTCCAGACAAAATTAATAGTGAAGTCTTGCAATCCTGTTTTGGAAAAGTCATACTCATTGACATGATTGCTGGACTCTTGCAATGATAACTCTGCCTTTAAGAGCAAACAGAATATGCAGCTTCCCCTTTCACTCTACTGAGGAAGAAAAGATCTACAGAAGCAGACTGCAGGGAGCTGAACAATCTCCTTCTCAGATATCCTTATACATTCCACCTGGGAACTCTATTTTTCTGTATTTATGGGACCTTTTTGTTACGATTTTTACCACACACTTGCTATGTATCTATCTCCAGCACCTGAATTTTAAGTGTTCTGTGTCTAAATAATTATGTTGAAAACATATATTGTTACTACAGTGCTAGACACAGAAGTTCCCAGCACGGCAAGCTTCTTAGGAGCTTCACATTTGGGAAGGATCCCTATGGGCTTGCCCTTTCCTGATACCCTTCTCTAGACATCTGCTCTTTGTCACTGACAGAGAAAAAATATTAGGCAGGATGGATCTTTGTTTTGAATATGTAGGGTTATGTATTTTGCTGAACTTTGTCCAAAAATCAAGCTATATTGCTCACTGTTCACATATGAATGTGAACACTGGAAAGGTGTTTATGAATGATCAGGTATTGCTACAACATTATCTGCAAGAAAGAAAACACCAGGAACATCTAAATGAAACCACGAAAGTCAGTAGTGGCAAAGATATATTATCCAACCCATCCTGCCAGTGTCCAGTATACCCCATGACTTTTTTTAGGGATTTTTCTGGCTTACTTTTAAAACTTGTTGGAATGCAGCATAGCAGAGTCCATCACTGGTACATCTCATCTGACTGGTATCTTGCAAAAATAATAAATACAAAGAACTGTTACAAATAAAAATACACCCCAAACAACTGTAAGTAACTGGAAGGACAAGTAATCTTTCAGGAATAGGTCACATCTCAAAATTAACATTATCATTTTTCTCTTTTGTTTTAATGACTTTTTTTTTTTTTAGTGACAGTTTAGGCACCAATGACTGCATCAAAGAGGGGCCTCAGATGAGAAAAACATATATTCTTAAATATTGCCTGTGCTTTCTAACTGTGTAAAGTCAATCTCTGCTACTTGGAAGCAGAAAGTCAGTAAGGAGTGCAAAAGAGAAGGGCTGGTATTAAGGCACTTCTAGCAGGGATGATTATTACAGGCAATTAGGCTACATAATTGCCCCAGGAGAGGAAATCATCTGCTGCTAAGAAACAAAGAAACCTTAGTTTCTAGTAGCAGCCCCTACCAGCTGATATGCTGCTGCTCTGAAAGGCTTTATGTAAGTATGTTTGGTAACCTCAATTGTGGGTTATATTCAGTTTTCATTTCAGTAAACCATATGCCTGTGGCAGATTAGAATGTTATTGCAGAAGCCGAATCAGGTGGCTGCTTTCTTCTGCACTTATCATTAATGGAAATTTTATCTCCAGCTTGTGGAAGGAACTGCTGCTTCTGAAGTTTCTCACTAGACTTCTGATATTCTTCATAGCTTCAGGGAGCAATGGGGAACTTGTCTATGTTACACTTTTAGCAGACAGGCAGTTGGCTCAGTGTAGATAAATCAGCTGGGCAATGGGGAGCCGTGTGAGGCTGGGGCAGGGAGGAAGCCCGTTCCCTTCCCATGGGGCAGGAGAGTGGGTGGACTGGGTGGTTTGGCCACCTTGGGATCCCTGGGGCTGAAACACCCCTACACACTACACCTTTGGCTTCTCAGAGAGTGACAGAGGTGACATATTTCCTACCCTGTCCTGCTTTAACTTCAGCCCCTGCCAAAGAGGCACTGCAGAAACCTCAGTAGGACAACCAGATCTTACAGGCAGGCCCCTAGAAAGCCTGGAGCAACCTGCTCCTGGACAGGGAAGTTGCACGGATATGTCTGAAGCTGTGGGCTCTGCAGAGGCAGCAATACAGGATGTGGGCCTAAGGGGGAGAAATGCAGGTTTGGGAGGTGGGGAACCAGTTCTTGCAAAATGTCCTCAACCAGTCACGGCTTGCGCAGTAACGTCAGCTCTTCTGGGAGCAGAGCATGCTCCAGCATCTTCTCCACAGGGTCCTACTGGATCTGGCCTGCATGGGTTTATTATCATAATTAACACTGCTATTTGCTTCAAATTACACACCACGGTAAGTTATTAGTAATTCAGGTGAAGGTACGGCAGGGCCCGTCAAATATTTACCTCGTAAACAAAGCATCGTGTTATTCCTCAGATCCATGCGGATGCCCACATGTAACTTGCGTGATGCAGCGGGGCTGTTACGACGTCCACAAGCTCTGTGCCTGTTTTCTCCTGGATGTCTGTCTTAAAGGCTGATTGTGCATGCTGCCAGATTCTGTTTCTGCAGCTGAGTCGTTCAGAAATCCTTTCTCCAAAGATGATTTTCTGGAGTCTGTAATAGGTTATGAGCACATGCAGCAGGCTTGGCACCAGGCAGGACACTCAGCTGCTCTCATCTATCTGGACAACAACTTTTATAGATCTTGCAGGACTTGGTTATTTTCAAGAGTTCTGGTCCAGCTGGTTCAAATATTCATTGTGGAGCTCCACATGAAGTATTCAGTCCTGCAATCATAGGCATAGGGCGTTTTGCCTTTTGCCACCAAACTGCAGTGCCCATTTCCACACCTGATGCCACCCACTCAGCCATCTATCTACAGTTGTTCTTCCCTAAAATGCAGTTCCTACTGCTTCCACATTCAGGCTAGCTAGAGCACCACTAAGCTCCTCTGGCAAACCTGGTACAGAGCAATGTGTGGATTGGATTGGTGGTTGGATTTTATTTTATTATTTATTATACCATTGCTTAAACTTTATTGCTGTATTTATTATTTATTATACCATTGCTTTGAAAAGCACCATGCCATGCTAGTTTTACTTACTTGGTAAGCTACTCTTGCACAACTCTTTCCTTTCTTGCTTGAATAAATGCAGTGCTACCTCAGTGGCTCCTGCACCTCAGATGCCAAACCATGAGCCCTTGACACCAAGGAACTGACAACCACTGAAAACGCAACACAAGACACATAGTTATTTGAAAATGCAGTCTAAAAGTACGTGTAGAGGAGGTACAAGGGTTGAGAAACCCTTTGCATAGTTTTCCGAGGGTTGCTATTGTTTTTCCACTAAGTGACCTGCCCCATGGGAACTGTGCAACGCAGGCAGACCTTCATAGCACAGTATCGAGGTTGTTGGTTTGTTTCTCCTACTTAAACAGGCAGGCTTGCTGAAAGAGGCAAACCAGGGAATTCCATTCTGCAGCAGTGTTCTAGTGGTAAATTTTCTTCCAACAAAAGATGGAGCAGAGCACACAGAGACAAAATAGAAACCTATTTATATAGTGTCAGTTTTGAATCATTCTGCATCTCCTTCCTATGTGTATATGAATAATGCTTATGGGTGAGAAGTTATTTTGCATACATGCTACGTGGTTATGTGCACTATGTTTAGCTAAATGCAATGTTTTTCTTCTGGAATTAGTCTGAATTATTTTACAAGTACAACTACCATGATTCAGTGCTAGTGTTATTTATTTCTATTATTTAGCCACCCAGCTCCTCCAGTGCTTCTCAAGGCTTTGCTCTAAATTAGGAATTATTTTACATATTATACATATCTTGAAGAGAAGAAAAACATAATAACATTCAAGATGTACCTTAGCATGGGGATAAAAACACAACGTATTTCCCAATTAAACAATATTTTCACCTGTGTTACAGGCCATGGAGAATGGCTATATGCCTGAAAGCTGATTTAAATAGTATAAAAGCAAACAAGCAGCACTTTTTAAAAGTCATTTAAATCAAGAAACCAGATTCAGAAATGGAAAACATCTCTTTCCAGAGAGCCATGCAGTCTACCTTTACTGTAAATTAGACTTGATAGCCAGATGGTTGGAGAGACCTGGAACAATTTTTGTCATCCCATTTAATAGGCAGAAAGCATACTTCTATTACCCCTGGCCACGTAACATAATCAAAAGCACCTGTTTTTACACTTGTACAATACAGTCTGACTTTGTGACGC
Source organism: Oriolus oriolus (assembly GCA_013400235.1). Classification (NCBI taxonomy): domain Eukaryota; kingdom Metazoa; phylum Chordata; class Aves; order Passeriformes; family Corvidae; genus Oriolus; species Oriolus oriolus. The sequence continues at coordinate 41,929 of VXBT01004610.1, forward strand.
AGTGACCTATGCAAGGCTGAGCCTGGCATCAGTGGGAGTGAACAATTCCCATCCCAGACAAGATAGGCAGTGTACAGCCCTGCTATCATTCCTCTGCAGGAGGGGCAGCTGCCAAACAACATGTTCATTTAGTACAAACCACGCAGTGCTTCTTATTGCTTTCTTCATCATTAATTTGTTTGAAGGATTTTATAGCACTACAGAAACAGAGCAGCATGTGAGACAGAGAGCATCTGTGCCAGTGAAAAATGCAACTGATACTTCGGAAAAATGAAGTGCTTTACCATCCTTCCATTTTTAACCACATCCAGCTTCATTCCTCATGTGCCATAAACATGCCTTCAACAGCACAGAAGCACCTACTGGCATTATGCATGTTTTTGTTGCATTAGCTCTTTTATCTGGAAAAATAGCTTAGAGTAAGCAGTTTGCTTTTAACATAGGCAGCCTTAAAGCACAGAAATGTCATACAAGACCAAAGACAAGACCAGTTGTGGCACTAGTGTAAGATCTCATAGTCTCTCACTTGGCAGCTACAATCTCCTACCATGCAATAAGATGCATCACCTTGTACTTATTTATGTTTAAAATATTGCTCGTGACATTGCTACAACTTAATTCAGGGATTCAGATATTAGTGTAATGTTTTCTCTTGGGTACAGTCCTATTCATCCTTATGTCATCCAGAAGTCATTTGCAAGTATTTTGTACCATTGCACCTGTGTAGAAAGTCCAGCTGCATAATGAGTGGCAGCTGGAGTGGATAGGTTCCACACTGGGGACAGCCCCTGCTCTGGCCAGCACAGGACTCATGCAGTGGCTGTCTGTCCTGTGGGGTGGCGTAGCAGCGGGGCGGGATCACCATGCGTGGCTCGTGAAGCCACCTGCTCCTCAGGCACAAAGGCATCAGGCCAGGCAAAGCTGTCCTGACGCTGCCAGTTGGGCAGTGCTGGCCTATTACAACAACTACCTTTGGCAACCACTTCTAGAAATAGTCCCATTCATCGTTCTTGCCTCAGAAACAATTAAATTCAGCAAGCTGCTGCCAAAGCAGATTTTTAACCCTGTTAATTCAAGAGCATGCAATTGTTTAAAACAAATTGGTATGTGTATTACACTAAAATCACTTCTTTTGTGAAAAGTAGGCCAACGTACTTCTCTTCTTTGACTGCCAAGACTTGCCTATTTACTCTTAATCAGCAAATAATTGTACTGTATGTACCTCAAGTGCGGTCCCGTGAACTGAATGCGCAATGGCAGCTGGAAAGCATTAGACAGTCCCTTAGAGTATGTCTTCTGGCTCGGTTGCTTCCAAGAGAAATCCTGTTTGCATGGTCCAACTCTGTTCTGCTGTGTGAACCAAAGCAGGCTAGCAGGAGAAGATCCACAGATTCATTCCAGCCACTTGACCCCTTCAAGCAAAAACATTTAATGCAGCTGTGCCCTTACAGTACACATTCTTAAGCAGAGGAGCAAAGCCTCAATCTGGCAAGTAAGTGTATGGCTATACAGCTAAATAATTTGGTTGACTGGAGAGTTTTAACTCTGGGCTCACAGTTGAGCATTCTGGTACCTGAATGCACTTAGTACATGCCTTGTTTCTGAAATACAAATTGAAACTTTGGGCCTTAGCCACTTATGCATTTGAACAGAAGTAACTAAGCACCATCACTTCATGCTGGCTTCAATAGGATGTGAACGCTAGATTGCTACAGCTTAAGTACCCCCAAAAAGGGAATGGGAAGCAAAACTCAAATTCACCACTCTGAAAATTCTTAACTACAAGGTCTAGTGGGACAGAAACGCCTTGTGATATTAAATTGACGTTGCATGTTCTTTGTTAAATTTTGTCACTATTCTGCAATGGGATACAATATATGGGACTTCCTACCAGGGTAATAACAGCTTTTCTCAAGAAAATAAATTTTTTAGAAAGGTAGATTTTTTTCTTGCCAGTTGTAGCACACAGCCAATATAGAAACAGTAACTAAACCTTGTATTATTTTCTATAGCTATGTCTTCAATCCAGGGGAAAAAAGCAAGCAAGCAATCAACCAATTAAAAAAGAAATATTTGCACAAACTAATTTTGAATCAGCAGTGTGTATTGATACTAACATTGCAAAGTCCTGATTTCAAAGTAAAGTCAGCTCTACAGAGAAGATTACACACAAAGAAGGAAATAACTTTGCATTATTTTTGGGCAAAAAAAGAAAATAAGCATGGCAAAATAATCATATCCCAGTGCAGTGGAAGACCAGAGGAGATATTATATGGCCACTATAACTGTGAGGTATGGGATCTGATCATACTTTTAAAGATACCGATCCATTCAAGTTAATATTTCACATACACTCCAATAGTCAGAATGTTGTGTGTAACGATATCGTACTGCAGGACAATGCAGAATAACACAAGTATTCACTAATTCAGTATGAAATAACTATACAGGAAGTATTAACTCAGCTTTTTCAACATCCTATTGTCACATGTTTAAACTTTGCTGAGTAAATCATGGCTGCTGTGATGAAATGGATAAGGAATGAGCAAGAATGAAAAGCAGTTTTCATAAAAACCTGTAGGAAGAATGGCCTGGTGAGGTGCATGTACTGTCTGTACAACTCTGTCCCTCCGCCAGCCTTGGATTCTGCCACTGCTGCTCTGCAGTGAATGAAGCCCTGTGGATGCATAGTCATGAGCCCAGCTGTCCAAAATGTGTGTCCCTACAAGGAATACAATGGTCACACATCCTTCTCCACACATCTCCCTTGCACACACATGTGATGGCATTTGCTTCCACTTGTAAGACACTGTCTGCATGCTTGCCATGTTTTAACACGGGCACACACTGCTCTTCCCTCCTGATGTCAGGGGATCTGAGGGCTGGCATAAATAGATTTGTTGACACGAGCCAGGTCTCCCTTATGTGTCAGACAGAGGTGCTATGGCATGTCTCTGACACTAGCAATTTTGCAAAGATCTTCTCCTGACAGAACAGAAATTAATTCAAACAGCCTCCACTATGACTAAAACTCCACCACTATGAAGAAACCTAAGCTCCTTCCCTGAGCATCCAGACCTATAAACAATGTTTCTATCATGTAGCATATGCACAGATTTTATGCAAACTTTATTCTGTGCAGTAGTTTGCCTTCCACTTCACAACATAACTTTTATTATCTTCCTTTTCGTATTTTCTACTCCACAGCAAAGAGGAAGCATTGTTTATAACAACTGTGTGCCACTATTCATACATATATCCTGATGATAATGCAGTTAATACAGCATGTACTAAAAGTGTCGGTGATCTGAAGAGATGACTATCTATAACCACAAAGAGAGAAAGGTAAAGCGATGCACAGAAGTGTAACAGGAAGAAAACAGCATTAAGAGAAGGAAACCACATCTGAAGAGAAATTCCTGTCAGTCGTTGCTATTAGGTGGTGAAATAGGTACACAGAAAAATGCAAAGTTATTGCTCAAAAAATTTGAAATGAAACTTTATGCATCACTTCATTAAAAAATGTACCTAGAAATACAGTCAGAACAACACCAAAGCTGATGCTTACAATATTGAAACACACAGTTTTTATCACCTAGTAGCACACAAGTGAAGAGTTTGATGGAAAGCAAAGCCAGAAGCACCACCTGTGACTCCACTCCATGTCCTGCACCTTCTGCCCTCAGCTGGTCATGCCCTGAAGAACCATCTTTATCATTAACATCTATTAGCTTCAGTCTCCTCCCCAGAGCCCCTGACGTGGCCACCATGGGACAGGACAAGCCAGCCTGCGCACACTATGCAACACAGCTGGGAGGTGGGCACCTTGGCAAAGGTCCCAGTGGTTCTGGAAATCCATAGTGACTCTCTCCTGGGTACTTCTGTTTTCTGGGAAGGCAAAATACTCAGGCCATATTGCTCACAGACACAAGGGACTAGTGTCCCAACCTCCAGATCCCCCAGGTACTTGACAAAACATCCCAGACATCTGGTGAGCCAACCATCTCCCGACCAGCTGTCCTCACTACAGTCAATAATACCCAAGTCTACTCTCTATCTTTAACAAATGTGTGTTTGCTCTCTGCACAGTTATAATCTGAGCATGTAAAGATGTAGATACCAGCTGCTGAATTTTTGCTGCATTAAGTAGCGTTGATCATTACAGATACTTGCAGCAGCACATAACTTGCACGTCAGAGCTGCCTTTGGTTGCAGCGCTGTATTAATAACATTTGCAGGCTAACTCAGTTTCATACAATTTGCATTACAGTGTATTTGCACTGATCTCGAAGGGATTTCAGGAGAATTGTACAGGTCACTAAAATACGAAATTGTGTACTTTTATGGGCCACAGCTCACAGTTTCACAAGGCTGAAGGAGAAGGTCATCCTGCCATCTTCTATGAGACTACAGAAAACATCTTCACAAGGGTATTTTGGTGTTGCCTCACTAATTTCATTGTTTCCTGGCTAGTATTCTCCTTCCATAAAAGCTGGAAAGTTAAACTTCCTACCAGGTACCACTATCTATGCCTACTGTCTCAGTCAACAGACCAGTTACACTTACTCTGCTATACTTTAATGATTTATGTGGTTGTATACATGCGTGAGAACTTCCTTTAGTCTTCTCAGGCTTGTTTAAACCATTCAAGGCTCGAAAGTACTGCTTACACCTCACATGAAAGTTGATTTCAGGACAGTCCACTTTAATCTGTTCTTGGCTCTGAGTACTGATTAGTCCGCAAGCAAAGAACAGAAATATGTTTCTTGGCTGTAAAATGAAGAAACCTGCATTTGCTAAGAGAAAAATATAAAAATGTCTAATAACGCACCCACACTTGATACGTTCTGTGTTCTCCCTTAAAGGCAGTTTCTGTTATCACAGCTGCCAGAGCTGTTTATTCTCTTGCTTCTCCATGTGACTTTTCTCAAAGTCCTAGACAGACACCAGTTGCTGAGTGCAGGTTAAGTAGAAAAACAGGCTGTGCAGAAACTCCTGTATCTTAAGTGCAAAAATGAATACTTACAGAGGTCTGAGGCCCCCATAGTGTTTACTTCAGTCTAAGCTCCGATTATGCTGCCATCCTACAGCTTCTCATGACAGAGTAACAAACGCCAAGCACTGCTAGATATCTCCTGTACAAGGAAGCATATTCCAGGAATGCTAGAGCTGAATTTGAACTTCCCTTATCAGGAACAATGAAACTGAGAGCAAGCAGCTTCCTTACTCAAGTGGAAATGACCACTTTTCAGCAAGTGCTACTGTCAATCACTGCAAGCCAGCGTAAAGGAAATGCAATTGTGATAACTGAGTGGTTTTAGTGCCTATAAAGGAAGTGAGTAGTTTAGCTTTCTTGCTCTGTGGAGAGGGGATTATTACTGTGCCATTTTAATGTCAAATTCTGGAGCACATGCATAGTTTGGGCACAAAAAATGGGGTGATGTTTTCCCTTTTAACATAGTGCTGAATCAACCCGCCCATATTAACTTTTCATGACAGGATCTCTAAAAAAAGGCCACACCATCCTTAAATTGTTTTGGACTTAATTTGGTGTTGTCATGCAATTAGGTTTTGCAAAATTGGCTTCTGGACTGACAGCTTCTATTGTTACAGCATATGGCAATCAGAGAGCAGCTTGTGGCAGATGTGATGTTTATTCACCATTTGCTAGTTTTAGATTTAATGATGTCATCCTAATCAAAGCAAATGTTAGATGTGTTTGACATCTAAGGAGTTTTGCAGCCCCCCCATCATGTTTAAGCCGCTTCTGTAAAGTGGAAACACATCAGCTCTGAATGCATCTAAGTCATATTTAAGAACTAACGATGCAATTTACTGGAGGTCTGTATTCCAAAAATCCATGTTTCTAACATGCATTGTGTTCCTCCAGTAGACTACAAAGACCTCCTATTACAATAAGTGAGCTCATTAGGCATGCGACTCCTTAGTCTTGCAAGCTGTTGCGATAAGCAGCTGTTGCAAGAGGGTAAAAGGTTGAATTATCAACTTGGACAGCACAGCACTTCATTCAGCCAGCCCAGGAAAGTATTTGAGCAATAACCCCATTACTGTGGAGCAGACCTTTGACTACAGCACACAAGCAAAACATCAGTGGTATTTCAGTGACATGCTTCCCCACACCCAGCAAGCAAGACACTCCCAGAAATTAATTGTCAAAAATTTATTATGAAAGCTTCAATAGCAGCAAATATTTCAATAAAAGTTATTGCAGTATTAAAACAGATCTGCAGAGTGACCTAAGAGGCCTGTTGAAGTCTGTCTGCTTTGGAATATCTGCATTTGTCTTAATAATCAATCCCCAAATACTCCATAAATATTGATACTTTCTCCTGTGTTTTGCAGACAGCACCAACAGTTCCTAGTTACAGTACTCTTATCCAGTCCTTCTGGAAAGTTTTGGCCCACTTCCCTCAACTTTCCCTCTCCCTTCTGAAACAGCTCCACATAGCCAAACTTGCAATACTTCTTTCAGTTCCATGGTATGTCAGCCTCTCCACGGTTGCAGCCTATTGAGGCTCACTGGTGAGATGAGCTGTTTTCCTCTTTCTCCTCCGTAAGAGCCCACTGCATGCCAGTCTGAGGGACCTTAATCCAGTCTCTTGACCAGGCTAATCCATGGAATCAGCAGCTTGTTGCACATTTTGGTGAACGCACAGCACGTTGAGAATGCAACAAAGGTTTCAGCCTCCCCGGTGCACCAGGTGACCATCACTCAGGCAGGGTGATAGTTGGCACCCAGTCATTGACATTTCGGCTCTCTTCACAAAACAAGTTCAGCTTCTCCAGAGCTGGGTCCTTCCAGCCTTCCTCATTCGGGTTCTGCGAGAAAGAATAAAGTTGCACACCATGAGTGCTGCCCGCCAGCTGAGGTCATCATAATATTTACAGAAGCATTAGCTTAGAACTGGAGGCACTTCCAGACGGTTTCTGTCCTGACACAGACAAGACAGGAAGCAGAGATGCTGCCGTTGTGGACAGCAGAGGAAATCCACAGTTACGAGAAGTTCTGCCTCCTCCTTCAACTACTACTATTCAGCTGACTCGGTGTGTGCCAAGCGCTCTATCTGTGCCCAGCAGAGGACTCGACCACCCGCAGCGGAGAAGGGGCCGCCCCCGGCAGGCTCCGGCCGTGCGGCGCAGAGCCGGCAGCGCCGGGGGAGCAGCGCTCGCCGCCCGCGGGACACCCACCGTGATGAGGATGCAGTGCAGATCCCGCGGCTCCCCGGAGTCCTCGCTGGGCCCCACGATGGCCGCCAGCTTGGCCACGTCGTTCACACGCACGATGTCGATGTCGTTCTCGCAGCAGAAGGCTTGGATCAGAGTGAAATGGATCTGCAGGGCGATATCCCCTTCGTCTTCCTGGTCCGCGGCCAGCACGCAGAACGCGACGTTGTCGGGGTCGCTGCAAGAGGGGAACAGCGTGATGAGTCCCGCGGTCGGCGCCGGCCGCCCCGCAGCCCTGCCGGGCTGACTTACACACTCCCGCCGCCCCCCCCGCCCTCCTTCGACATTCATC
>VXBT01004610.1:50088-112251 GCA_013400235.1 Oriolus oriolus
AACGTCGCGAAGGGACAGCCCCTGTAATCACCAGGGCAGTTCTGTGGAGACGGTCCTGGGGCTGCACTGGGCAGTGACCTGGTCCTGGCCAGCATTGCCCCGGCTGCAGCAAAGCCCCCCCGTGCCCTGGTCTGTATGAACAGGAGCATGGCCAGCGGGCTGAGGGAGGTGATAATCCCCCTCTGCTCAGCACTCACGGGACACCAGCAATGCAGTTTGTCCGGTTTGGGCACCCCCAGTAGGGGAAACACATGGATGAACTGGAGCGAGTGCTGGTGAGGGCACGGAGGTGTCGGAGCTGCGGCGCTGTCCTGCTCTGCAGGCTGAGGGACCAGGGCCAGCTCAGCCTGGGGAAGGCAAAGTTTGGGTGGCAAACTGCAGTCCCCAAAACCTGTGGAGCGATCATCGAGAAGACAACAGGGTCTTCACAGCAATTCCTAGTGGGGAAGCAGGAGGCAATGAGCCTAAGGCGAATCGAGAGGCTCAGATCGGATGTAAGCAAAACCCTTTCCCCCTGAGAACAGTCAAGCAGTGGAGCAGGCTCCCTGTCCAGGGAAGCTGTGTAGATTTCAGTCTTGTAGGATTAAGAGCCCCGATGCGACAAAGCCCTGAGACACCCGTTCTGAGCTCACTGCTAACCTTTCTGCAGGCTGTATTGGCCTATGATCCTGCGGGGGCAGGGGCGTGTTGAGCGAACAGATTTTTTAATTTTTTTTTTCAAGTCAGGCTTTATTAAAATTAGCTCAAATTTGAACACTGTATCCTTCATAATTAATTCAGCGAGAAACGAGTGTGATTGCTGAACCTAGATCTGAACCTGTTCGTCAGAAAACCAAGCAATAATAAACCATATTTTCCCGCTGTGAATGAGCACAGTCTAAATATTAAAAGGCAAATCACTTTTCACGTCCCTTCAGCGCCTGACACGCTTAGGCTTAGGCTCACAGTTAGCACCTGTCTCCACCGAGTCACCGCTTCGGAGCAGCCCCAAGTGGTTTCTCGTAGGTTGTGGAGAGCCACCTTGGGGGTATGCTGTGCTACTGCGACCTGCCCGGACCGACTCCAGCGGGTCGCGCAGACAGAGCTCTCTAACTTGTCATCCTTACTGCTCCCTAGCCTGCAGCCGCATCGTCCCCGTTCAAATGTGTTTAAACCCGGGGATTTCCTTTCCAGTACTTCACTGGGAGTCCTGGATCAAGAACGTCTCATCTGTGACTGTATATGGTATACCCTGCTCAGTAGTTTCAGTCTCTTTGAGCACCACAGTTTCCAAAATGCTTCTCAAACTGAGCCACTTTAATGAGCTGTTGTGTTTCTGCTTCCAGTTGTTTCTAGTCAGTGCCCTGGTGACACTACAGGTGACAGCATGGGACCTGGCAGTAATCACTTAGTAAGCTTCCATTTTTAACTAGTGACAACATAGGCATGATGTCTGCCAAGATACATCCAGCCTCTCTAAGAATATTTCTCTGATGTCTACAGAGCTGTCAGTACTGGGGAGAAAACTCTTTATTGTAAACACCAATTCTCAAGCCTAACAATCTCTTTTACCCTACTAACATGCAAAGGCGTTTTTGACTTGGAAACTAAGCCAGTGACCTGTCGCTCTGAATTTGCTTGAGAAGGGCATGAATTCTTAGACTGCTTTCTCCAAAAAAGATGTGAGAAATTTCCATAAAATTATCTCCTGATCTGGATTCATGCAAGAGCAATTATCTCTGCTCACTGGAAATAGCATAGTGTATGTAGTATGTGCCGTTCTTTCTCAAAAGATGAAAACCCTTGATACACCTGCCTCTTTTCTTTTTCCTTTCCTTTTTTTCTCTAAGTATATAAATGGGGATGAATGCAGAAGAATAGCTTGAATGGTAAGACACACTGAATGGTATGTCTCTTAGAAGTATTCAAGGGCCTGTTTCTGATGAAATAGGTGGAAAGTCCAGAGCTGACTCACAGCTTTGAAGGATGCTGGTATCAGCTATGACTTTGATGACTTTCTCATTACAGTAAAAGTGAAAGTTATATAAAATGGATCCAAATTAGTAAGCCAAAGTAACTCAGAGTGGAGAACAGTCCATATGTAATAGTAAAATATATACAATCGTCTAGATAATAAAGTGATATATGGAACCATATTAACACATTAATCCTTCCACATGCAAGCTTCCACTTTCAGTTTAATGGTGCAGCAGCCTGGAGTTAGGGCTTCTTGACATCCCACTTTTCAGTTTGCTCCGTTATTCCTGGGTCTCCTAGCACAGATGGTGCTGAAGGCCATGAAGCATTCATTACTAGATACTTGATCCAGCTGATTTCAAACCACAGTATCAACACCAGGCCTCTGACGCAGAAGAGGAGGTGTAGAAAGGAGAGCTGTGCAAGCCCAAGGTCCCGTCCCTGGTTTGAAGGCATGAGCTCTGCAGATGTGATACCTTTGACGCCTAATAAACAAACTGAACTTTAGTGAAGGTCGGTCTCCACTGCTTGCTTTCTTGGTCGTTTCCTCCCATGTTTTTAATATGTCCAACTGGTGGGCACAAACCTTTGGAGGATCAACTCTTGAGTGCTCGAAATCATCCTGTAGACAGAGGGGGCAATGGGGGAGGGTGGCGAATATCACCTGGCAACAGCACTCAGACACGAGTGAGTGGATTTTGCCGTGGTGGCTGACAGCCCGGTGTGACGCCAGTGCCGCCTGCCCGCGCTCCCCGCAGCACGGCAAGGCTGGCCCGCAGAGCCCTCCTTGGAGCACGGGAGCGAAGGCGCCGCTGCCGCCCGCAGCAAAGCCTGCGCTGACCTCTCGTGGTCACCGCGGGCATCGCTCCCGCCTCCCGGAGCAGTCACGGCCCCTCCCGCTCCCGTGTCCGGTTTGCTTCCAGCGGAAATACGGGAAGGAAAAAAAATATTAAAATTTTAAAAAATGGAAAAGAAAAGAAAAAAACCCCAGGCAACAGCCAACCAACCAAACAACCAAAAAAAGAAGACCTTGGTGCTTCCTACACGAAGAAATCCCCTAAAGTGTGTGAGTTGTTCCATAGACTTGCTCCAGGGCAGGAAGGCTCTACAGAGACCTGGACAGACTCGATCAGTGGGCCAAGGACAACTGCATGAGGCTCGGTAAGGCAAAGTGCTGGGTCCTGCACTTTAGTTTCAGCAAACCCATGCAGCGCTACAGGCTGGGGGAGGAGTGGCTCAAGAGCTGCTCGGCAAGAAGGGACTTGGGGGTGCTCATTAAGAGCCGGCTCAGTGTGAGCCAGTGCGTGCCCAGGTGGCCAAGAGGGCCAATGGCATCTTGGCCTGAACCAAGAATAGTGTGGCCAGCAGGAGCAGGGAAGTGATCATCCTCCTGTACTTGGCATTGCTGAGGCTGCACCTCAAGTCCAGTGTTTGCCCCCTCACGCCTCCAGGACACTGAGGTGCTGGAGCTTGTCCAGTGAAAGTCAACAAGGCTCATGAAAGGGCTAGAGAACATACCTTATGGGGAGTGGCTGAAGTAGCTGGGTTTGTTTAGCCACAAGAAGAGGAGGCTTAGGGGTGACCCCATAGCTCTCTGCAGCCCTCTGAAAGGAGGCTGTAGTGAGGTGGGGGTCAGTCTTTTCTACTGTGCCTGGAGAGGAAATGGCCTTCAGGGGATACAGGGGAGATTCAGATTAGATATTAGAAAAAAATTATCAGTGTTAGGGTGGTCAGGCTTTGGAATAGGTTGTACTGGGATGTGGTAGAGTTTCTGTCCCCGGAGGCATTTAAGAGGCATCTGGATCTGATGCTGAGTGATGTGGTTTAATGGGTTACAGTGGTAGTGCTGCATTGATGGTTGGACTTATCTTGAAGGTCTCTTCCAACCTTGAAAATTCTATGATTCTGTGAATGCTCGAAGCAGGAGAGGGAAATACTGGAAGGAGGTGGGTTTGCATAATAGACTGACTTGCTTTTGAGTTTGGCAAGTTAGAAAACAGCTGCTGCGTATCAGCGGCTTGTGGCTGGGTTTCATCCACTCATGTAGGACTTCTTTCATGAGTTTTTGCCTTAAGATAGAATGTGGTGGTGAAGTTCTCTCTGTGTGTGTAGACATGTGTATTTACATGTGTGGAGGTATTTATTTATTTATATTTTTAGTATAATGCCAGGGTATTGCCAGTTGCCTTTTTACTCCACTTCAGGTAGCAATTAATCATAAAGACCATTAAATACTTGTCATTTAGTTTGTCACCAGCTTCTTCTGGAGACTGGTTATTATTGTAGCAATTGTTGTGCCTAGAACTCTCTGATAATGTAGGGCCCTCATCCCCATGTAAGGATCCAGCGTTAGGATGTTGTTATTTTTCTATTAATATGCCAGTTATTTTCTATAGCATTTGCTTACTGCCTGTGTTTTGCTAGTGTATTGAGGGGTGTGAAAGCACTTAATCATCCACATTGATCAGAATAGGATTTCCATTAGCTGTATATAGTGTTGTTAAAATGCTGGTAAAATTTCATGAGTTCAGAATGGGAAAAATCTAACTGAGGACATCAGAACAATCCTGTTAAAGTATGTTCCTGAGTGTAGGAGCAGTCAAATTTTTGATAGCTCTGAATGCTGGTGATACCTTCTTTTTTATATGAAAATGTGCTTCAGAAGTAGCATTCTTGCAGGGTATGTCCAGAACTGCGGTAGCTTCCTGCTCATCTCAGTTTAAAAAGTACTGTGTTGTTGCTAATTGGAATGTTTAGTGTAGTACTAAACTCATGATTTTAGTAAATAACTTGTTTGTTAATTTTTCATTGCTAGATGTTATTTGGGGACCTACTGCTTTCCTTGGAAATGGCCTTCAAAAAGATTTATTTGAAGGTTCTGTCATAAATCTCTGAAATGGCCAACAAAAACAAACTAGCTGATGTTTTTACTAGTTTTAATATCCATGTTACCTTCAGTGTAGGTACACTCTGTATTATTTCTAACTTGAAATAAAATAAAACGTGATGCCCTGAGTTGGGAGAGGAAGGGAGTTCTTTCCTTTTTGAGTTTTATTTAGCTGTTTCTGTTTGACCATAATTATATTAGTCAGTTTGGTCCAAATAAGTCTTTCTCTGCAGAGTAGATGCTAGCCTGTACAAATGAGCTAACTTTTTGTCCTTGTTGTATCCATAATGGCCACGTAGACAGGTAATAAAAATAGTTGCTGGGTGAAGTATTTCAGTTACATGGGAAAAGAAGCTTTAGCGACTAGTATAAAATGGAATCATAAAGATTTGCTCTGTTATTTTAATAAAGAGTTCAAAGAAATTTTTTTATGTTTTGTGGTATAATTATTACTTTTTATTCACTGGGGAAAAATACATAGTCATGAGAGATGTTAAACAGAGTTTTTGGCATCTGCTAATCAGTACAGATAATAAACCAGCAGTGCTGTTATATTTAACAGGTTTTTTTTCATTCATTTTTCATTTTCATTCATTTCCATTCATTCACAGATTCTGAGGAGGTATTTATTTCCACACATCCCATCATTAGTTTTTATAAACACATTGAGCTCTGTCTAAAATACTAGGATTTTGCGTTTTACTTGTCCTGTGCTTCTGGAATATTGTTGTATAAATGCCATTTCCTTAATAGGCAGCACTGTGAACTAGTTTGAGGCAAATATGCAGCCGTTTTTCCTTCTATGAGCTGTTATTATTTACTTTAGAAAGCTCTTTTTTCGTCCCTTTTATCTGTATTGGTAAGGTACTACAGAGCTTTTATTTGGCGAGGTGTAAGTATTCACGGTCTTTTTGTTCCCTTAATCACCCTTCCTTTCATTTGACTCAGTCTCTTTATTTATTGATTGATTTTAAAATATATGATCAGGATTATGTATGGTACTATGTGTGGGAACTTAGCTGTAACTTCTACAGTGATGCTCAGTGTTCAACCTTATTGCTGCAGCTCTGGATTCCATTTATCATTTTTAAGGCTTTGTCACTCTGTAAATTCATCATCATTTTTCAGTTGGTTAGTACTGCCAGGTCGGTGTCATCTTTGGCTGTTTTCACCTACTGAACTTCTGACTGGCAGAACGTTCCAGTTGTGTTGAAATTTGCTAGTATAGTAGTTGCATTGTTTAATCCTGTTGCTATTGGAAAACTGTGCCATCCTAAACATGATGTTGCAATATCAGCCAAAATTTGCCTTTTCTTGTGTAAAGGAAATATTCATGGTTCCCACAGTGACCTCCACAGCAAAAGCAGACGCTATGGTAGTATGAGAGGGAACGTGTAGTATTGTGTGGTCGTGTCCCATGTGGAAAATGCCAGCTGTTGTGCCCGGTCTACTTGTACCTCCTACCAGGCAAATGGTTAGTGAGTAAGAAAGGTTTCGTCTCACAAAGAGCTAGGTCACATTATGTTACTTGTTGAGGGCTTTAATTCCAACTACTGGAAGCAATTCAGTGCGTCTAGAAGAAATTCAGCTTTTGGGTTTTCAACTTTATCCTGTGTCATTTGCCATTTTCTTTTTTGCTCTTCATTGTCAATTAAATGGCTGCAAATAAAAATGTAGATGATCAGAAGCCCCCAAAGGATTATCTTTGAACACTGGACTTCCTTTTTCAAATCTGTTATATGAATCTAAAGCTGAACATGTATGGAAGACAAATATACAGTAGTTTCCCATTTTGCTCTGCACCCTTTGTAGCCTGGACAAATAACGAATGAATACTGGAGTCTCCTGCCAGAGTTGATGTTTCTGGTTGAAGCATGTTGGCTGTGTAATACAGGTCCTTTTGTGCTATGAATTCATACCTAATTTAGAAAAAAAATCCTCTATGTACTGTTCATGAATGCTTTAATTCATGAAGAATTGAAGTGGAAGACTTCAGTTAATTGTTTATGGAAATAAAGCTTGAAAAAGTGTGTATGGAAATAAAGCTTGAAAAATTGTGTATGTAAATGTGTTCACACACACGTGTGTGTATGTATATATATATATATATATATGTGTGTGTGTATGAAAAATGCTAGAAGAGTGTGCTTTTCAATGTGACAGCTTGAGGCGATTTCCTTGAAATAACTACAATAATATACAATCTTTTAAAAGTAGGTTTTGGCTAGGTTGGCAGTCATGTTCTTGAAAACAAGACTTGCATAAATACATGGATTTTTTCAAGTGTTGATGCTTCTTCAGAGATTTTAAACTTCAGTAATAAGTAGTAAATGTATGTGTGTTAAATCTTACGTGTGCCTTATATTCCTTAGGTAGTTTAGTTCATGTCTGTGTGTTCAGGTTGGCAACCAGTCCTGCAACTGATACCAAACAAATGGCTCAGTCATTGCAGTGTAGAAGCAGTCTGCTCCTGCCAGCTCTGGCAGCTTTCTTGGAAGAGAGATGTCAACTTTTGCAGAACTTAGCTTTTCCTAAGTAAATAAATTAATGCAAGTCGTAGACCTAAAACTGCCTTTGGAGTCTGCTTGCAATGATCTGTTACATGCTGATATATCCTTTGGTATGAAGAGATGTGTTTTCAGTGCCTTTTTGGCATTCAAAGAATGAGAAGAGCCATAAAACTCTTGAGGAAGCTGTGAGGGCCCTTAGTTATGTGCTGGCATTAAAGCTGCTGCCAATGTAGGGTGTTGTGAGCTGACATGAAATCAGTCCACCTTCTCTCTGATAAAAATCGCTATCTTTTTATGTTCGTTCCTCACAGCTATAGTGGAAAACATGTGGCTTGTAGGAGAGATGCAGATCTTGGATTTGTCATAGTCTGCAGCAGCTTTTTTGTGTTCTGCTTTTGGGTGACACAAAACCATGTGGGAGCAGGAAACTCACCGAAGTGAGTCATTTCTCCCCTAGGGAGAGTTTGTCTCCTCTCCTACCTTCCTGCACTTGCTCTCTGTATACATCTCTTTAGCCTACTTTGTGGGAAGCCTCTTCAATTTAAAGTTCAATTAAATGTATGTCACAAACGGAATACAGTGACTTATTTTCTGCCATAAAATTGCCTCCTTGCTCAGAGCCCTCATCCTCTGTCTCTTTCTATGGCTTTGCCCTTTGTGTTCTGTTGCCACTTGGTCTCGTTTGCAGTAAAATTTTTGCTCTGACTATTGTGTCTGCTATTGAAGTGACATGAAAACCTATAAAACCATACAAAATTGCTCTGTGTTACTGTGGAAGTGAAACTGTTTCAATAAAAGCTGTGATCTGTCTGTGAAAAGAAAAAATCTTGCTAATGAAATAGATGTGCAAGGCAAACATATTAAAGGAATTATGTGGGCTATTACTATTTCCTTCAGTGGTTTGAACACACATAGGAAGGGGAGATGGCATTTTCAGTGCATGAAACATTAATCACTTTTGGAGGTTATTAAGGAGGAAGTATGTTTTTTCTGTAGTCTTTGAGCTTTTTTTTTCTGCCAAGGTTCCAGAAAAGTAGCTTTTAAGTAAGCTGCTTGCTTAAATCAAGAAATATATCCATAGACACTTCTCATCTACATTTTCTTCCTCAAATCTTCAGATATTTTAATTGATATATATATTTTCTTAAGAATACTGTTTCTATAGTCCTAGGTTTCCAGAGAAAGTCTTACCATTTTTTAAAATTTTGGTTTTGTATGAAGGTGACAACTGGAAGATACTTCTATGAGGCTGGATGGAGTGTAAGTTACTGCTGTGTCAATTTATGATGCTCTCCATCCTGAAATGAAAGGGTGTGAGACACCACATTGTTTTTTCTCCCGCAGTGATAAAGGCATTAGAGATGGGGCTCTGCCTTCTTCCTTCTGTGTTACCCCATAGTGCTGAGCAGATGAATGCCTGTGCCTGAAGTGAAATCACCAGACAGATTTTAAGATAAAGTCAGTTTTCTTGGGGCTTCCTGTATGCCTCTATGTCTTGAGTATTTTTTATTATTTTTATTATTATTTCTCTTCAGTACCTTTTTTCTGTGGAACAAAGTCATAGAACCTGCTGCTGAACTCATGAGACCGCATTTTTTTATACATACCCTTTTTGTTCACTCATGATCCAAAGTTCTTCAGCTCTTAAATATTAATGACACGTAGCATTCTTTGTTGCAGATTTTCAAAACCTGAACAATGTAATCTTCATGGGACACGTCTTCAAGGCTTTGCCTAAAAAGAGGGCAGTAATAGCTTTTAGAAAGCATTTTTAATGTTGAATAATTTCATACACATTAATACCATAATGTTCTCCAGATGGTGAAATCACAAAGCAATAAAAATGCTTTCACCTTGGCAGTGTGTGTGTCTCCCTGACACGTCTCCCTGCAGCCATGTTTTCTGTTCTAAATCTTTCAGATCTAATCAGTTAAATGTGGTTAGTTCTCGACATTAGGTGGATGGGGGACTTATGGAAGACATTAGGTATTTGAAAGAAATTATGTTAGCAATACCTGCTGCATTTCTCACTTTCCTAAGTCCACACTCAGGCAGTGCCTGCAGACCAGAGTGAAGAGTGGAGCTCCTGGGGTACTGCTTGCTGAGGTGCTTCTTCTAGAAGAGATATAAATTGTGGTGCTGGCAACTAGTGACCCAAAGAAATCCCATGTTAATCTACTTGACAATGTTCGTCTAACTTTCTCTGTTTTATGGTCAGCCTATTCCTCTTTGAAAATTGTTGCAGTACTGCCACGCATTATTAACCAGCTCAGCAATGTTAATTTTTTAGCTAGATGGATTCTTGCCCTGTTCAAGAGCTGAGCTATTTGGACTTCTGCACAAGTGATTAGAAAATCTTCCAGTGTTCAAATGGTTTATGATCTTCATCGAGGTGACTTTTCACTGTGTGTGTGCATTGTAAGTAATCAGCGGGAGGCAAAACTGAATTGGTTGTTTGGATTGTGAACTGCTAGTGCATACTGTTGGTTTGGCTGCAGAGTTTCTATAACAGGATTGTGAAGTGTTTCTGAAATGTAGGTACAGAAAAAAATACGTCCTTTAAGAAGGTATGTGCTCTCAAGGCCAGGTGCTAGCAAAGCCCTGCAGTGCTGATGGGTTGGAAGGGATGGAAGCATCACATGCATGGCTTGGACATCTGCACAATCATCACTGAAGATGGAGGGCAAGAAGATCAAGGCGAGATTGAGAGATGTTGTTATTAGGCAAAATGAGGATACCTGAACAGATGCTCAGTTGAAAAGTTTTCCACGAGCTGTGAAGAGACAAAAAAGAGAACATCATGCAACAGTCTTACCATTGTCTCCTGTGTAGAGGGGAGATGAATGTGACAAAGTGAGCATGAAAGAGGAAAGTGGAGAGAAAGGAAAAAATGTGCTCATCTAGGAAGGGATAAAACCGAGTGTTTCCAATCTGGGGTAGCATGTAATGTCTTGGGATAGGGCCTTGAATTTGAGGTCTTTGAACCAAGTGCTATTAGACCTGAAAACAGAGGGAGTGAATTATTTGTTTCCAGCAAAGGAGATCTGTTTGGGGCTCTTGTAGGTAAGTGAAGAAGGGATAAACTGGAAGAACTACTGAATGCTAATAATGTCAAAAGGCACTCATTTTAAAACATAGTGGTAGTGGTGATGGGATGTTCTGAGCAAAATTAAAGTTGCACTAGTTAAGGCATGATATATGTTTGATGGAAGAAGCTGACGTGCCCTCACTCTTTAAAAGAGCCTATTCATTAAGGATTCATACCTAAAATAAAGGACACTTTAGTCAAGGGTTTAGTAAGTTGCAGTTTTAATAACAAAAATTCCTCTCCTTGAGCAGCCTTAAGAAACTGGAAGGTTTTTTTTGTACGGCTCTCCTGGTTAGTTTAGTTTCCTTTTTTATTTTATAATTAATTTTTATTTTTGTAGCTTATGTGATAGGCCCCCAAATCAACACCAAATTAATAAAGATGTACAAAAAAGGCAGTGATTCATGCATGCAAGAGTGAGAGTAATTTTAAATCGATGAAGCTATATTTTATAGGGATTTGCTAGTATTGCTCTTTTTGGTTTTGTTGTTGCTGGGGTTTTTTTTGTTGTTTGGTTTTTTGGGGTTTTTTTGTGGTTTCTTTCCTCCCCGCTTTTAATGGATCAGTGCTTTCACTCAGGCATTCTTGGTCTGTAGTTTCTTGGGAAAATAAATCCCCAGCCTTTCACTGTTATCAGCACTACCAACAAGAAGTCACGTCAGAGTCTGCAGTAGGCTGCTGATGTTGTTCATCACCTTGACTTTCAGAATGCACATGTGTATCTTACTTCCTAGTGGAGTGCTGGACTGAAACAGACAGTTCTAGCACCTGGTTGCTTCACCAGCTAAGTCAGACAGGACTGATGGTGTCCGTACTACTAAGTCTGCCTCTGGTTAGGTTAATATTCTGTCAAAGTTTTGGTTTGGGTCCAGTCTAAGTGGGCAGCAGGGGGGCAAAAAAAAAGTATAAAACTGCAGCATTTGTGACTCCCTATCAACCTACAGCAACCATTTCTAAGTGGAAGTTAGCACATATTAAATAACTCTCAGACCCATGTTTTCCTTCAGTTGTTGCTTTTTGGCGATGGATAAAACTGAACCTCTTCTTCCACAGTCCAAATGCATAGTCCAAGTCAAGAGCACCTCTGTCCAGAGGCTCTGGTACCTATCATTTCAAACAGGCTTTTCAGACCATGGGGAGCCATATGGTGTTTGAACCCAGAATTTTCAAATTCATGGGATTTTTTTTTTCTTTGCTCACTACTTATTGGATGCTTCCCATCTTGCATGAAATATTTTTTTTTCAGTCAGTCTGTTCTCTTCCTATGGCAAATGTCAAGACAAAAAAATAAAAGGACTGGAAAATATCTTCCTGTTTATTCTTAGATTTACTGTTTTGCCCCTGTGCCAGTCTCATTATCAAATTTCAGTCACCTTTTATTCTACTTGGTGATTTTTTTTGACATACCTTATTTTTAAACCAGTGTATATGTTATGCTGCATACTGTCCTTTCATACAGGCTTTCAGCTGAAAATTGTACTTCATTTGTATCAACAGTTATCTTCAGTAAACGTACTGGAAAGCAGCTCAGTTTTTAAGATGCTGCATTGTAGAACAAGTTCTGCAAGTGTGAGCTAAAGGTAAAATTTTGTTGCTTGGCAGATGTGGTTTTTGCAGACTATTGTGTGCAGTACAGAGGTAGAAAAGCAGACCAACTTCAGAACAGCTGTTGTTCAGAAACATTATTAACAACATAGTTGATCCTTGTCCCAGGACAGTTCACAGACTTAGAGGGTTTTTAGTAGTTTGCCTAAAGATGGTAGCTTTAAATAATATATCAATTGGTGGTGATTTACAATGATCAAATTTAGTAATTTTTCTTTGCTTATAGTTAATAAAATGCAATTTCTTTCAAATGCTTGCTAGACAGAGGACTTTAATTTGTCTGTCTTCCATCCCAACATTTCAAGAGCGTTATAATGAAGATAGCAATCCAACATGAAAGCAAATGACCATCTCATTAACAAAAAGCCTATAAAGCCAAGTGGAGACAAATGAATTGTGAATGTCCTGATTTTTCCCTACTGTCATAGTCCACAACACTTCCATTACACTTGTCATTTATCACAAAAAGCTCTTTGGGAGGAAGCACTGTGAGGAAACTCTCCATCAGCAGATCTGTTAAGTCTGAGGAAGTGGTAGGATACATGATCAGCTGGCTGAGGAATGCAAAGGAAAAGGCAGGAGCCTTCCTTTTGGCAGCCAGAGAGAGGCTGGAGGGTGTTTTTCCTTTCTAGGTGCAACCAGCCATGGGCTGGTATATGGAAGTTCAGGTAATTTTTCCTCCCCTCAACGCACATATTGGCAGCCTCCAAGACCCTCCTTACTCACAGGAAAGTCCTCACAATCTGGACAGTCCTTCAATTGCTGTAACACAGGAGGGAAATAATGTGTTCCTATGTGAAGGGATTGGGGAGGATCATGAAATAGGGGCTTTTTTGAGCACATTTTTCTTTATTCTCTGGCATTGCAACTCACAAGCTTTGTTTCATGAAGAAAAGGTGGGTTTGAAGTGGTATGATTTGCCATGCAAATTGCCAGCTCCATAGGAATTAGGTTGGTTTTTTTTTAGTTCTAAATTATAATATCTGAATATTTTAAAGTGTCTAGGATGCATGTGACACAACATGGCATTTCTGTCCCTGACTGACTTTCAATTGAATTTTTTTACAGACAGACATTGTGCCATTTTGTCCCACAAAAAAATGTAGGAGAATCAGTATATTTTTTAAGTGCAGAGCATACATATTTCCTTTTGTGGGCTTGTTTTGTGTAAATCTGCCTGAGAGGCACAGAAAGAAAAAAAACTCCAGAATTATTTGGTCAATCGTAGATTGTGATTGCACCCTTAATACTCTTTTCTGCTTCATGATTACATTATCAAGACTGATTCATTCAAGGTTTTATTTCCACCTTTTATTTATAGTCTATACTAATGGTAACCATGTTATCAGCATACTTTCTCTGACATGTAAGCCAGTGTAATTTACAAGATGCAGGATTTCTCTGCCATGTGGTAACAGCTCTTTTATTCTGTGCAGGTGCAAGAGGAACATATATGTATATATATAATGAACTTGCGATTTATGGAAATGTACTCCTGTGACTGAGTGTGTAAATACCTATTCTGTCATTTCTTCATCCAACTTTTTGTTCCAAATTCCTTTCCCCAGATTTTGGGTTGGTCAAGGAAACTTGAACCAACCTTGTTCTTCCTGAAAAAGGTGTAGTCCAGCACTTTCTCCCTGAAGTATTCAGACCCTGTAAAAAAACCTCTGTACGGACGACAAACTGTGTTGAAGAGTTTGTTACCACATGAGTAGTGTCTTGATTTCAGCAGCTTCACTGATAGACCAAGCTTTACTATGTGGCTATGTGCTACTTTTACAAAGAGGAATCCTTCAACCTTTTATTGAAAGCTAAACCAAAATATACTTTATTCAAAGACAAACAGTGTCTGTTAATTGCCTGACTCAAACCCATAGCATTCATGAGCTGTACTGCTGTGGAATGACAACTTAGCTTATGCTTTGCATGTTATTTTTTATTATTTCTTCTGATCCCTGGGATAAGCTAGTATTTCCCATTTGTTGTTGTGTTTCTTTTAGTTCTTAAATTCTAAATGTTCTTCCACTGCGTCTAACGCTTTTCATAGTTATCCAGCAGTTTCCCAGGATCTGTAAATATTTGATATAGAATCTGTTATTATAACAAGAACTATACAAAAATGAATTTATCAGGTTGCTCTGTAAGGTTTATCAGGTTTCCCTTTTTTGCTAGATATTCTGAGAATTTATCAAGTTTTTTTTTTTTTTAGATGTTGATTTTTTTTTTACTTGCTCAGAAGTGCGTTAAATTAATGATTAAAATTAAAATACAGATTTTTTGACTAAAACCAGTATTTAGCTAATACAGTAGTTGAAGGATGCATTGATTCACTTCAGCTTTGTGGGAAAGACCCTATATAGTTTTAAGTATTCATCTTGTCAGTTAGTAAACCTTCACTTTAGGCTGGTCTGTAAAGGATGGACAAATGGTAAACTCCACTGAGCAGTTAGCAGAGGTGGATAGACATTATCTGTGATGATACATTTTCAGTGATGTCTCTTCTGGTTTCTAACAGACTTCCATAAATGATCATATTAATTCGCTGACAGTGGTTTAGCTATTGTAATTAGATTAGTTCGGTTTTGGTGCACTCAGTTCCTAATCAGTAAGTATCATGTGCTTTTTTTCCTGTGCCATCTCTGAAAGAGTTGACATGATGTTGGTGTTCTCTAAGAAGGTTGCTAAAATGGCTATGCTCATACAACTTTGACTTGCAGAATCAAATACAACTGAATTTAAAAAGACTGACTAAAAGTAAAAACCTATTTAAGAAACATTTTCTGTATCATTCTATCTGTTCTCAGCTTTTCACCTTCTTGATGCTTTGCTTACTTATGTTTTGAAGTTTGCTGTTCTGTGGCCATACTTACATTCTTACGTTTTAAGAGCTCTGCTACTTCTTAGTTATGTTATGTTTCAGTGTGTAAAGAAACTTGCTTTTTAATAAATGTTTTTTAAAGTAGAGGAATACATAAATATGTCTGCTTAGTTTGTTTACATTGTTGCTGGAGAAGATGGAAATACTTTTTAACACTTTTGAAGTTGGTATAAAAAATTGGAAATTTTTCTATAGAGACTGAAGTTGATCTTTATGTCAATATTCTTTGTGTTCAGAAAGTAATTGCAAGTGCAAATAATTTGCTTTCTCTATGTGGAAAAAAAGGAAGATCAAAGTTTGAAAGAAGCCCTCTTTCTTCCCAAAAAGCAGTTAATGTTAAATTAGTTTCAAGGCATATTATTTACAATGTCTTCTTAGCTCTTGGCTAAAACCATTATGTTTTTGTTGCTTTAATTTGCATACACAAAGTGAGTTTTATTTCAGTCCGTTAGTATGGCATAAGGGAAGGATATATTGGAAAAATGTACTTTAAATATTTGCTTTCAAGTAAGACAGTTCTTCTTTATTGCAGGAAATACAGTAAAGCTACATGACAGACAATAGCAAGGATGATATGTTTATTATATGTTTTCTCCCAGTGATTAAATAATTTCAGGCAATCCTAGTTGCAAAAGCCACTTTTCTGTAATTCTGTCAATTTCTCCCTTTTGCAAATTTATTTTTCTTGACATTTTGTCAATATTTATTTATCCTAACATTTTTTTTTAATAAAACCCATCTTAATTCTTCATTTCTCTCACTATTAAAATACTGTTTGTTTATATCAGGTTGAAATTAAACTTCAGGATAGTAATAGGTGTGCAACTATGGCAACAGAATGGGAACAGGTAATGATAATTTTTAGGTTCTGGGAAATTTACAAGATTTTTTCCTTTTATTATTCAAGCTTATACGAAATATTTCTCTTGTCAGTGCTTGACAAAACTTACATGCTTGGTATTTTCTCCAAGGTCTGAACTACCTAATTAATTGTGAGGATTTTTAGAATATGGTTTTGTGTTATTAATATGCTGGGTTTGTACTTCATTAGCTCTCATGCTACAGCAGATTATATAGTTCTCGTGGAGGCATAATGATAATTAATAGTTTACAGTCCCTGAATAAGAATTGTAATGTTTGTATTTGGTAAGGATAATGCAGTGCCATTTTTTTTTCATATTCCCAGGAAGCATATTTCTTCTGACATCTTTTCTAAAAATTGGTTTGATACTGTAATGGAAATTTCCAGTTTCTAACAAATACCTAAAGGAAGGTGGATTTATTTATCCTGTGGATTTTGGCTTAGGTCTGGATGCAGAAGGCAATGAATCCGATGCACTCTCTATTATCCTTGATCACAAAATCACAGTAAAATACTGTTGTGGTTAGTCATGGCTTGGATCACAGCTTGGTGAAGGCTCCATGGGTCTGGTTGGTCTACGGAGGTAAAATGTTGAAAAGGGAAAAATAACTGTTATGCTTATCAGCTTGGTTATAGGGAGTAAATTAATCTGGTAAAAAGTGGTTTTGCCTGTACCTAAAAGCAGGCTTGCTTCATCTGCCTGTGGTAGATGAATGGGGAAAACAATAAAATAGTAAAAAAAGAAATGGAGAAGGCTTGGATTTGTAATCCTGTTTGAATGGAAATACTCAGGGTTAAGGAATATGTGGAAAAAGTGGATAAAAATACGTACTTTTTTTGCCCTTACCAGAAAATACAAAGTAAGCAGGAAAGGTCTATTCTGTGAGTTTCAAGTGCAAGCCTGGTATTTACTGTTTAACAAGAAAAGGAATTAAAATATTTTACATTTTTAATTACGGCAATTTGATATTAATACTATTAAGTAATGTAAATTCTTTAATAAGAAGTAGTGTGTAACAAAACCCGCACTGTTAAAATTTGATGTCATGTCAGTTTTCACTTTTAAAATTTGTTGGGTTATGATGACTGGACAGTAGATAGTAAGTAGGAACTAATTTTGATTTGTACTCAAAAGACACTAAGATGCTGAACTGTCAGTAACTAATCAATGTGCTGCCTGGTGCTAGGGAGATCTGTACAAATTATGCATTTTTTGAGTGAAATGTCATGGCACCAGTTCTATCTTCGCAAGTTTAGATGACTCTGCTGTACAAATGTATCATGGTATACAAATATCGGTACATTAATAGGCATGTTTCTATAACAGCTATGGACCAAGACGGGAATTAATCTGAAGAACAAAAAGTAGGAAAAAATGGGTTATCGTCATAATTTCATGTATTCATAGCATTCAAGTTACGGCTTTAGAATTTCCCAAGACATTTCGAAAAAATGAAGTTTCAGCATCCTTAAACCAAAAGCATAGAGAAAAAATAAATTTGATTTAAGTTTAAAAAAGGCAGAATGATATGAGTCAGTAGCTTAAAATACTGTTTTTAATCAGAGTGAAACCTTGTACAAAACACATGAAAATGTTTAATTTTCTGTGATGGTTTTAAATGGCATACATTTTCTGGTTGTATTGATTGGCTTTCATTATAGTTTTCATAAACTTCACTCAGGCATAAGACAGGATTATAGTATTTTTCCAGTGCTCTTACACCTGACAGACTCACTGTTTCATATTTTTATCTCAAATTTTGCTAATGTTCTCTAAGTAAAAAGTAGTGTCAGTTGTATAAACTCTTTGACTTGACACCTTTTAATAATATAAAACTGCAGCAATATTTTGTCTTTAAGAAGCTGGTTGAAGACTTCTCTTTGTCAGATTGGATTTAAATCATAGAGACTCAGGGCTACTTTTCTGTCCCTTTCGGAGTCTTTTTTCCTTCCCGCTCCAGAGAAAAGACTTCCTTAATTCACAAGATTATTAGGATGTACAGTTAGCAAAAACAATTGTCACTATATGCAGCAAACTCAAGTGTTTTCAAATACGACAATGCACAGTTGTCATCAGAATGAAGATACACTGACATTAATGGTCTTACATTGTGGTTTTGCAGTGCTGAGGATCAGAAATCAGACAAGTTACTGTTCTTGCTGTTTTGAAGACCTGTGAGCTTTTCTTGCCTGCTGGTTACACTGCAGTTATGGTTAGTCGAAGGAAGTGGCCCAGATGACTTGGCTGCATTTAATACAAGGAAAAAACCAAACTGTTTTATTATGTTAAGGAAACCAATAGAAACAGCTCTCCCTCTGTCTCGCTCTCTTTCTCTCTCTCTTTCTCTCTTTCTTTCATCTTTGTCCATATCCTATCTCCTGTTCCTGTCATCTGCTAACCCCCCAGTTACATTCTTAAATCCTATTGACATGACCCCAAGTGCGTGGTTTTTGTATGACTATTTCCTTGACTCACAAGGGAAGCCTTTATCAAAGCTTCACACCTGATTACTCAAAAATAATAGTGTTGTTTATATAAATTATTTAAGATGAGGAGAGATGCCTGCATATTTATAATCATATCTACTGTGTACAATGAAAAAAAAATACATGAACTGGACCGTTCATAAGAACAACATTTTTCTTGTTACTGGCGCAAAATCTCCAAGCCTTAAATAATGTGCCTACTTTGACTTATGATATATGCAGAAAAACCTCATTTGACTAGTGTGGTGCTCCAAAGGTAGTTCTTTTTCCTCTCTGAAAGAGAAGGAAAAAACCCACTACACTACCAGGAAACCAGTTTTCAGGCATAATTTACCACACTGATGCACTGTACAAGCTGAAATCTGTTACAGCTTGATTTCAGACACTCAGAATCCTGGTGAAGAGTGAGTGATCAAGAAAGCTGACTCTGTAGATGAGTCAGATTGCCTCTTTATGGCAATTTTTGTGTTACTTAAAGTTATTTATGCATTTTACAAATTAGTCTGAGGAAGTAAAGACTAGGAAGGGCTTTAAATACAGAAAACAGCAATTTTGCTCAAAAAGAAGTGGTGTGCATTTAATATGTTGCTAGAAAGTATTAATTAGTTGAAATGGGATTACCACAAAAGCTTATGCTTGAAGCTCTTCCAGTGAGCACATCAAGTAAGGTTTCTCTCTTTCAGAGCTGTACCCCTCTTAAATTGTTTGAAAGGTCTTAGATGTTATTGATATCAATATATGTCCCAGGTGGATATTGTAAATGCCAGCTGTTGCGTTTTTAAGTACGGATGGCTGATCCAGCTTCATCATTACTGAATGCTTTGAGTAATGCATTCTCTAGTTGTTTTTTTCCACATTGTCCTCTGTTGTCTTCTGATGACTGGTTAGCTGTTAGGGACAGCAAATGTCTGTATATGTATTGATTATAAATTACTGTCTGTATGAAACTTACAGTAAGTAATCTTGCTTAACTGTAGACATATACAGAAGCAGGGATGTGATTCTTGTATTTAGTACTACTGTGTATTTCAGATTTACTTTTTAAATCACACGAATGTTAAACACACTGGTTTTGAGAGCTGACTCTACTAAAACAATTTACTTAATATTTTTTTAAGCTTTTTGCAAATTGGAAGTTACTTGAAAGTTACCGAAAGTTTTCCTATCCAACAACTAGTTGTTCTAGTTGTTAGAAAGTTGTCTAATCACCTTCTGATAAGAGATGCAAATATATGTTAAAAAGAATAGTATTTTAAGTTGTTTCAAAAAGGATGGCGTTATCTGTTACAAACCCGCTGTTGATTAAATATAGTGTAGTTACTGAGGATTACTCGGGTTAATTCCATTGTTTAGATCTGCTGTACAACAGGGATATATGTCATCTCTTGAAATAAAGCAGACACTACAATAGCTGTATGAATTACTATAGCTGTAGCAGTAACCTCCCTCTAGAGTGTGGTGAGACAGAAGAATGAAATGGAGACACTGCTGTGAAACAATGCACTTCTGAGATCAGTATAAAAATTAGGAGATTTATCTCCCTTGTTATGGATTGCTTCTCCTTGTATATAGGTCAGTTAAAATAATCCTTCAGCATAAAAAGACCATTTAATGAAATGTGGTCAGGTAATATGGCTTGTGATAAATGTCTGATGTGAAGACATGAAAGGAATGTAAAAATGTTTCAAAACCTGATGGAGCTTATTTTTGCTTTTGTGTATTATGTAATAAAATCTGGATCCTTTTTAGGAAAGCTGTGTCCTCAAGTATGCTGTTTAAAAAACGGCCATTTGCTATTAGGCAGCCTGTGTTCTTTTGTAGGCCTAGAAGAGTAATAAAGTTCTGTGACTGGAAGAATCATGAAGAGATTGTGCAATATGTTATTATAGGAATTCATAATTAAATTAGTGATAACTGTTACCACCATGACCCTGCTCAAGGCCAGATATTTACATCACCTGCTGCTCCATCTAGAGATTACTTCCACTATGGTGTTTTGCTCCCTAGTGGCAATCTTAGGTGTCTACCAAATTTTGGGACAAATTTGTGTGACAAGGCTTGTGTTGTGTTTTGGGCATTTTTAAGCTCTGCACTAGATTCAGTTATCATGGTGTGTCACTAAAATACTGTCAGTAGAGCAAAAGGAAGCAACTGCATGTACCTAATTAGAAACCCTTCTTAAACTGTTCTTTGAGACTTGATTCTGGAAGCTGCTGAATTAGTTTACTTTCTAAAATGATTCTTCATTTGGCACTGAATTAACAGGATATATAGAAAGCAACCAAAACCTACCTATTTAAAACAGTTAAGGTTTCTTTGTCAAGCACTTAAGACTTGAAGCACCAGGATGTGATTTAAATGCATCTTGTGTGTTTAAAATAAAATTTCTAATTATAGACTTGCATGTAGGTGTTCTTTCAGTGGATAAATGTAAAATTTGGCTTTAAAGGATTTTCATAAAATCATCACATACTGGTGGAGCTTTCATTGCTGTACAGAACATGTAATGACCTCAGTAAGGCAGCAAATAATGATTTTTTTGTCTCTAATGAACATCTCATCACAAATTACAACAATCTTGTAAATGGGGTAGTATAATGAATAATGAATTCTTTCTAATGCATATTTCTATTCCTAAATAATGTGTTACAAAGCCTATAAAAACAGGCTTTAATAGCATGCCTTCTGAATAGGTTTAGGTAAATCAAAAATTAATTTGTGTACTAATTATCTAACATTTAATGATGTTTGAAATGAAGAAATTTAGACCTATCAGCCCTGTTTTGTGGACCATTGCTTATTTTGTAGTCAGCTGCATCTTTGAATAAAATAGAGAATTCGTGTAGCATCATCTAAAGTTGTTCTCTTAATTGCCTCTTCACTTCATGTGTCATGTGATGAATCATTATCTATTTCTTGACTTTGAACTTTTGAACACGTTATAGCTTTGACAGCTCATAAATGTACAATTACTTCTACAGAAGTATAACAAGCACTCTTTGCTGACAGTGTAAAACTGAAGTGCTGCAGTTCTGTACATCTCAGAGATAACTGACTACAGTCTGCTTTGTCAGTTCTGTTTGCATTCAATTCTATTGAGTTGCCCTTCAGATAATGCTTTACAAGTTAGAGGAAATTGAGTATTGGTTATGACAGTTGAGTATTCTCAAATGTCTGGAACTATTCCTTCATAAAACAGTATCTTCAGACATGTATAAATTTATTTTATTTCGTTTCAGGGTTTTGTCTGTGTCCAACCTAGAACTGTAAAATCATAAAATTTTTGGATGTTGTTATAAGAGAAGTATTCAACAGGTTGAAAATACATTCTCCTGTTTCCTTGCATGGGAGGTAAATTTAAAAATAGTTGGCCAAATTAGGGTTTTGTTTTTGCCCTGCTTTTAAGAAATAATCCCAGCAGCCTTTAAAAACATGCAGTGCAAAAGGAGAAAATTGTTCTTATTCATACTGTTCTTTGGTGGACTGTGCAACAGCTCTTCCAGCTGGATGATGTCACGTGTGTTGCACTGTGAGAACAAGTTAGAACAGAGAGCCAGTGACAAGATATTTTTGAGGAGTTAACAATTTCTGTGTTACTGGATTGAAGTTTAGGTATGGATGTTTCATTTAAGTGGGTGTCATGTTCAGTACAGTTGAATTACTTGCTTTTGACTGCCTTAGTAAAAATGAGTTAAGAAGGTATTGCAGACTAACACTACTGCCTAACAAGCGAAAAGGTACATATAATTTTAATAGTTTTATAGCTTTCAATGTGTAATTTATACCTTTAAAAAGTCTATATGCTGAACTGGAACCAGTCCATTTTAAAGCTGTTCATTTTAGCAGTACAGTATTTAAGACATTCATCTCTGTGTCTAAGCATCAAATTTCAGTATTACAGTCCCCTAATCTTTTGCTTGCTAAACCAGTAAACAGTAATCACCTTGGGAATACTTCAGTTTTCTTATGAGAAGGTTGTATGTCTGTTTTATTACTTCACATACTCATTTCCCTCATGATCTCACAGTGATGCAGCTTTTTAAAGGATTGTTTTGGCTACAGTTAAAAATTTAATTTTTCAAAGTCTTGCACAAATGCAAGCTAGTTTATTATAGAATCATGGAATACTTTGTGTTGGAAGGGATTTTTAAAGGCCATCTACTGCAACTTCCTTTCAATGACAAAGGACATCTTCAACTAGATTAGGTTGCTTAGAGCTCCATGCAGACTAACCTGGAATGTTTCCAGGGAGGGGGCATCTACCACCTCTCTGGGCAACATCCTCCAGTATTTCACCAACCTTATTGTGACAAACATCTTCCTTACATGTAGCCTAAATTTACCTTCTTTTAGTTTAAAACCATTACCCTTTGTCCTGTCTCAGCAAGCCCTGCTGAAAGGTCTGTGCCCATCTTTCTTATAAACCTCCTTTAGGTACTGGAAGGCCACAATGAGGTAATCCCAGAGCATTTTTTTCTCCAGGCTGAACAACCCAACTTTCTCAGCCTTTAGTCATAGGAGCGGTGTTCCATCCCTCTGGTTGTTTCTGTGGCCCTCCTCTGGACTCACTCCTACAGGTCCATGTCCTTCCTGTGCTGGGACCCCAGAGCTGGATGCAGTGTTCCAGGTGGGGTCTCACCACAGCAGAGCAGAGGGGCAGAATCTCCTCCCTCCCCTGCTGCCCACGCTGCTTTGGATGCAGCCCAGGACACGTCTGGCTTTCTGGGCTGGGAGTGCACATGACACCAAGGGTCATGTCCAGCCTGTCATTCACCAATTGGTCTGGCAGGACTTGCCCTTGGTGAAGCCATGCTTGCTGTCTCGAGTCACCTTCCTGTCATCCATGTGCCTTAGCATGGCTTTTAGAAGGATCTTCCCAGGCACAGAGAGGAGGCTGACAGGCTAGCAGTTCCCAGGATTCTCCTTGCTACCTTTTCTAAAAATGGGTGGAGTTTTTCTCTGTTTTTGCTCACCAGAAACTTCACCTGACTGCCATAGCTTTTCAGATATCATGGAGAGGAGTTTGGCAACTGTGTAGAATCAGAGTTGTTTAGGTTGGAAAAGACCTGTAGGATCTTCAAGTCCAACCATAAACCTAGCACTGTGAAGTCCGCCATCCTTACATAACTGGCCAGCTTCCCTATGCCTTTTCCTTACAAACCTGTTCCTGCTTCCGCCATGTCTGCATTTGCTTTGGGCCCTTTAATTTGACCAGCTGGTCTGCACTCATCCATGCTGGTCTCTGGCCTTCCTTGCCTGATTTCTTGCTCCTGGGGATTGCTAGCTCTTGTACTCTATGGAATGTGTCCTTAAAGATCTGCCAGTCCTGTTCTGCTTCCTTGTCCCTGAGGGCAGTTTCCCTGGGGTCCTATTGACTAGCTCCTTGAAGCGATGGAAGTTTGCTTTCATAGAGTTCAAGACTTTCTTTCCTCTTTACCTTGCCCTCAGGTCTGCAAACTCCACCAGTGCATCTCGACTTCACTCCGGGCTTGTGTCCAGTCTTGGTGTTCCCAAATGGCTCACTTGCATTGGTGACCAGCAGGTCCAGTATTTCATGCCCTCTGGTAGGGGGATCTACTGCATGTCTTACGACGTTATCCTCCATGCATTCCAGGAGTCTCCCAGGTGGCTCACCGTGCAACCATTGCAGTAGATGTTGGATTGGTTGAAATACCCCAGCTGGGCAAGAGCCTGCGGGCCTTTGATTTAGATTTATTTCCACATTGATTATTGATTTTTTTTTTTAAACTAGATTGCAATCTAGAACCAATGTGTTGATTTATTACTAACATAATGTTACTAATTAAGACAACCAGCCTAGATTTTTTGACATTTGAAATAACTGATGATCAGCTCTACCTTTTCACTGTTCTCTGTTACTTGATGTTTATCTTGGGTGTTCAAATGAAACAGTTCTTTAATAAAAAAACCAAAAAGTGATAGGGAACTTGCAGAGTTCAGTGACTCGTCTTCTATTAAAAGTATGATTAAAATTGACTTGTGCAGTCTTGAGAAAACAATCCACATATTTTTGTGGCAGTACACATGTGGTCTGTTTGGGAATCTGAATGTTGGAAACCTAAGACAACCATTTTGTGAGTATTTAGCACACTCTTACCAGCATTTTGAAATGAAGGAATCAAGAAAACAGATTGTGAAATCTGAAGGATAAAATAGCCTTAAACCAAGCAATTTTGGCAGGAAAATTCAAGAAAGTAAGTGCCTACTTCTTATGACCAAAGTATTTAACCATCTTAGATATATCTGTCTGTCGATCTATCCATCTATCTGTAGACAGATAATATGTGTGTGTGTATGTCTGTATAGGTATGTGCAGTGATTCTTACCACAAATAAATGATTTTACACTAGGGTTCCTAAGAGCTTCTGCTACAAAGTAAAGAAAATACTTATTTTTAATATATCTCCAAATCTTAAAACAGATACTATAATCTTGGTTTCTAATTTTTCTAGAGTTTTGTGGGGAAAAATATGTATTTAAATTGTGATTATGAGTACTTGGGTATCTAAAGGTAGGTATATCTTTTACATATCTAATACCTATTGATGCCTAACACTACTATAAATTTTCTCCTCAGTCAGTATTTCTTAGCTTTGCTGAAGTCCAGACACCCATACTATTTGTATGACTTTTTCTGAGGGAATTTCTTTAAAGTAAGTGGGGAAAAAAAATCACAGCTTCTTTGCTGCAGAAAAGATGAGTTCTTTTTCTCTGAGGCACATCTCGTGTACGATTTCTTTGTGTCACCTTGTTATTTCAGAAAGCTAAGATGACAGCAATGCATTACAATGATTGGGTTCTTCTGCTGGCACGCTCTGACTCACCGGCATTTTTGGCAAGACAAATGCCATTAAGTTAAATTGGAAGGATGATACCTGATATCCCATTTGCAAAACCTCTTGCATATCTGTCCTGTTTGAAAATGTTATGTCTTGGTATGAGCACTGTGGAATTCTTTCCATTCTTCCACAAACTCTGCTCACATTGAAAACTTCTGGTCATCTCATTTTTTTAAAGAATATTTTTAGAAGAATTACGGAAGATGAATATTCATGTGCAATGCAATGCAAGTTAGTAATATGCTGGCATTTTATGCTGTCTGTTGAAAAGTGTGTTCAGATACACTTCATTTTTAACAGAGGGCAAAAATCCTGATATCTGGATATTCCTTGAGCTGAAAAAAGTGTCCCAGCCAGTTTATTTTGAACTGTGGCTGAACTGTTGAGCTAATTTGGCAATTATTTCCTGGACTGTGTAGATAACTAAACTATCTGTAGTATCTAATTTAAACAAACTCAACATAGTCCTAGGGCTTTTATGATACACATACCCTTTTTGGTGAATGCATTACCAACCATTTCATCTGAGTAATAATTTGCATAGTTGCCATCAGTGGTTTTAAGACTTATGTGGCAGCAATAGAACAGTGTTCTCAGAACTGTAGTTCTTTTGGCTCCCACATTGGGAACCTTGAAGTTATTCATTGTCAGCAAAGACCATGCTTCACCTTTTTTTGTGTTCACCTGAGGCAAACATGGTGACAGTTTTGGTGAGACATCTGGTTTGAGAAGCAGACTTCCCAAGGAGGACAAACAATTTCCCAAACAGTGAAAATTGTTATGTATAACAACAGCTTTTTTCACTTTCTTTCTCCTTAATCATATCAGGCCTCTATTTATGTTGTGGGAAGTATTAAATGCACTGGTAATTACTGGTATATTACAAGTAGCTGATAACCCATCGCTGCCATTTGAAGATAGGTGTGACAGGCACAGAGGGCAAAATCTGGTCCTATGTGGAAACACAGCCATCACTTTGCCCTTTCTCATTGCCTTTTAAGAATTGATTTCTATAGTGAGTTTTAAATAAGTCCCAGTGATGTATTTGTAATTAATTACAAACATGCTGTAGAAACAATTACGTACAAAGCAGCATGCAGAATTGGATGCTTATCTCCAGGCAAAAACTGGGAGAACCCCCGAGATGTCTGGGGCTTGTCTCCCAGGCAGAAATACTAGGGAAGGAGCGTAGTGTGGCACTCAGGTTGTGATGAGTGTCCAGGATTTCCTCCTGAGGCACAAGCAAGTACTTTGTGAGAGGTGCAAGCAGGCTGAGGCCAGGCACACTGGGTGGCTGAGTTATGGGAGCCAGGGAGAAGCCTGTGTGGTACTGGACAGACTGAAGGAGAAGCAGAGGAGGGCTTTTGTAACCAGTCCCTGATGGCTGATGCTACTCTGAGTGAGGCATCCAGAGGCATCTTGTGGGCACCAGATCCTGGTGACCTACAAGAGCAGAACTCTGATTCACTCTCCACCCTCCTGCGTAGAAACCAGGATGAGATGAGAATAAAAACAGTGTGGCCAGCACATCAAGGGAGGTGATTCTCTCCCTTCTCTCTAGTGAGACCTCACCCGGAGCACTGCATCCAGCTCTGGGGTCCCCAGCACAGAAAGGACATGGACCTGTTGGAGTGGGCCCAGAGGAGGCCACCAGGATGATTAGAGGGATGGAGAACCTTTACTACAAAGAAAGGCTGTAAGAATTGGGACTGGCCTGGAGAAGAGAAGGTTTGAAGGTGTAGACTTCCAGTACATCAAGGGAGCCTACAAGAAAGATGGAGAGAGACTATTTGCAAGGGCATTTAGTAACAGGACAGAAGGGAATGGTTTTGGACTGAAAGAGAGAGGGCAGGTTTAGATTAGATATTAGGAATTTTTTGCTGTCGGGGTGGTGAGGCACTGGCCCAGGTTGCCCAAACCAGTTGAGGAAGTCCCATCCCTGGCAGTGTTCAAGGCCAGGCTGGGTGGGGCTTTGAGCAACCTGGTCTAGTGGAAGGTGTTCCTGACCGTGACAAGGGGTTGGAACTAGATAATCTTCAAGATGCCTTACAGTCCAAACCATTCTTTGATTCTGGGATGTCCTAACACATGGAGACACCAGTGAGCAAGCTCTAGATGGAGAAACCCTACCCACAGCACACATTAGAAACCACAAAAAGAAATGATGAGTGCTCGTTGTGAGTATCTCCGCAAAGGAGTACTGACCCATTTGTCAGCCTGACAGGGATTCGTGTGAAGTTTGCTGCTTTCCAGGTGCTGTGGCCTGGGATGTCACAGAGACCACAACCTGGTAGAAACAGGGATTGTTATGCCTTGTTCTTCTCTCTTGTAGGCATGAATGACACAACAACCCGGGGCTTGGGCAGAATCAAACAAGATGGCAAAGTTCTGGTTGTATGATTGAAATGGATTAGTGCTCAGGTTATCTGTTCCTCACTTTTACCAGTAACAGGAAAGAGTGTACGCAGGAGATGTTGGAGCAGCAGCACAACTAGCTGGGCACTTGACTGTGCTTAGTGTAGTTGCTGGTTTCCTACCAAGAAGCAGTTCACATAGTGTCCAGACCTGCTTTTCTTCCTCATGGTAAACTTTGTAGAGCAAGCCGAGGGTCCTCTTGGGCCTCTTGGACCACACTGTGCGCATGCACATGATGGAACCATGGACAAATTGCATTGGGCAGAGGCTGTGGCTGCTGGCACACTGCCTGTTACTTATCTCCATTTGGATATTGAGCCACTGACTGCAGTATTTTCTCTTTGGCTGTTGCCGTCCAGCCAATTCCTTGTCCATGGAATAGTTCATACAAAAAATCTGTATCTCTCTGGTTTATTGGCAAGGATGTTGTGTGGAACTGTATCAAAGGTCTGCAGAAGTCTAGGGAGATACTGTTGCTCCTGCCTTATCCAGCAACACAGTCACCCTCTTGTGGATGGCAACCAGATTAGTCTGGCACAGTTTTCCATTGTTGTAGCCAAGCTGGATGACTCTTATCACCTCCCTGTCTACCATATGTCTTGGCACAGCTTCCAGGAGGATCTGTTCCATGATCTTGCTGGGCTTAGTACATTTCTGAGGACCTCCGTTTTACCCTTTTTAAGAATGAGTGCAATGTTTCTCTGTTTTTCCATCACAGGGCACTTCATCTGACTGCCAGGACTGCTCAAATATGCTTGAGAATGGCTAGGCAACCACATCAGCCATTTCCTTCAAAACCCTTCTTCATGTTTGAGTTCTTCAAATGATCTTACAATGATGGAAAGGAATTAACTCCCCCAGTCCCTGCCTTAAGCTTCAGGGACTTCAGAATGTGGGAAGAGTACTTGCCAAAGAAAACAGAGGCTCTTGCTCTGTATTTGCGGCATCCTGTTTTTTTCTTTCCCCTTCTTCCTCCTCCCTACCCTGCTTGGTTGGCATCTCGTGATCTGGATTGATTCAGGACACAAATCCTTTTCATTTTTTTCTGTTTCTCTCCATTCCACTACTTCCCTTGCCCCCTATTAAATTTTATGAGCTAGCCTTATCCTTTAACGGCTTTCAGATCTGCTTGTATATGAACTGCTTTTGTTCCTGTATTTGGGATAAGTAAATCCTGGATCTAGCTAACATGAGTTCATGCTGCTGAACATCTCAGTGATGCACAGTCTTTGTGTGCAGCTGCTAGCTTCTCTTGTGAAACCTGGTTTGGTGGAATGTTGAAAAAATGTTACAAAGATGTTAACCTTAACACATTTTTGGTGTGATATCCAATAACAGATTGGAGATAGAAGTTCCTAGTGCATTAGAATTTCAAAAATAAATTTTGCTGCCTCCCAGTGTTAGACTGTTGGTCATTTTTGTGATTCACAGTGGAATATTTTCTGCACTATATCAGTATTGTTGGCATTACTACAACCCTGTATGTTTTCAAAGCAAATCTTCATACTGTAAGTGTATCCATCGTTTCTTCAATGCTGCTGATAATAACTGAATAAGATATAAACTCACTCTTGAAAGATTTCTTCT
This sequence comes from Oriolus oriolus, assembly GCA_013400235.1. Taxonomy (NCBI): domain Eukaryota; kingdom Metazoa; phylum Chordata; class Aves; order Passeriformes; family Corvidae; genus Oriolus; species Oriolus oriolus. Next base: position 79,227 of record VXBT01004610.1, read on the forward strand.
TGAATTTATAAACTGATAGCATTTTGTGATACTTACTTTCTGCCACCTGCTACCACTTTTCAGCTGATGGAAAATCCTTCTCTTTATAAGGACAAGCCAAATATGTCAGGAGTTCCTTAGCAAAAGCATGTTAATTGTCCGACAGAATTACAGTAGAGATCTTTAAGCCTTTATCTGCACATCATTAATGGGCTCGTGATTTTTATGGAGTGGCTATTAATTGTACACTAGACGCTGGGTATATATATAAAGGATAATACAAAGACGCACTGTCTTTGTCTGTTTTTGTCCTTAAGCTTTGCACCTTTTCACTGACAGGTCTTAGTTAAACAAAAAGTTTCGATTTTGCTATGATAAAGGCCTGAAGGGCCACACCTAAAATTATCATTTGTGTTTGGAATCCTTTTAATTTAGTCTATTGTAAAGTCATTTATCTCAAAATCTTTATTATAGGCTTCTGACAGATCAAAAGCAGCAAATAGAGTTCAAGATGTATAAACCTGACAAAAAGAGAGATGCCTCTTATTATGAAATCCTACCCAAGCTGTGAGTGGTACTGAAAGGCTGTTAAAAATTGCCACTCTGAGTTACACTGTAATATTTTACTGTGTTTTGAAGGCATGCAGTTCAGGATATAATTACACATTTTATGAAGATGTGTCAGTGAGCATGCCGTGCCTGGTTAGCCACACAATTTGTAAGAAATAATCTATTTTGTACTTGCCATGGCTATAGACTTAAACTTGGTTGTGCTACATGCTTGTAAAAGGAAATGAGTTTTTTTTAATGATATAATAATAAATAATTGAAAAATTAAATTAAGCAGTATTCAACTGAAATTTCAAGGAACAATGTATTAAAGGCAGTATTTTCTTTGCATGAGGAAGTACTGACTGATGGGATCATCACACTCTACATATCTCTTGGAAGGCTCAAAACTTTAGGTGGCACAGCATAGAGAGGTGGAAGGTTTAAAGCAGAGTGGATTGTTACTGATTGGAAGCCCTAAAAAATATTTTTATTGGTATCTTGATATGATCATTCTATACAACTTGATGTGTTTGAGTGGACTTGGCAATGTAGGGGTAACAGTTTAACTTGATGATCTGAGACATCTTTTCCAACTAAATTCTATGATTTTATGAAATACTATAGATATGCTATAAAGTAGGCTGCAGAGAGAGAGAGCAAATTACTTCAAATTTTAGGTGAAATAGGTATGTTGCGAAAACAATGAAACAGCAGTGTGGCCTACTACAAAGGAATAAAATCCTACTGAGTTATATTGTGTTATAACAAGAGAAGTTAGGGAACTCACTAAAGAGTGGATGATATGGTGCCTTTTAGCTTGAAACAACATTTGCTAATGTTCTTTTTAAATCTGCTATTGCAGTAGGGGAGAAAAGGCAAAGTAAAGAACAAAAAATTAGTACTAAAAGATAGGACACTCCTTCCCTTATTTATTAAAATGAAGTATGGGGTGGATGGAGGAACTCTTGATCCATCTTCATTTCCATATTGTAAATCACCAGTAATAATATAATAATTTATATTGCATTAAAGAAAAGAGGAAATAGTGTGTTGGAAGAAAAATCATAAAGATGATACCCTTAAGTAAAATTCTCTTTTAAAAAAATCTTTTTTTATTTTAATCTGTGGAGCGTCATGGCTCTTCGTGTATGATCAGACATACTTGTATTTGGCAGTGATCCTAAAGTTCTGCAGGACAAACGGCACTCAAAACTTGGAGTTGTAGATAGCCTCCCAGTTATAGTTCTGATGATTACTGTTGTGACTGTGTGTTACTTTTGGGTTTCACATGAAGAGTCATGTGCTAGGATCTGCTAGGATCCCTGTTTTTCTGCTTTGAAGCAGGACAGAAGCTCAAAGGTGATGGGGTAAAGTTTGGGAACTGGATCCACCAGCACCAGCACTCTCTGCAATGGAGAAGCTCTGTTTGCCTGAAAGGATGAAGAATACCATGTGGCCTGAAAACTTAGTGGAAAAAGTAGTGTCAGGATTGAAAAATGGGAGCTTGATTTTAAGGGCCTTTGCTGGAAGAAATAAATTTTTGACCCAACAGATTTGAGAGAATTTAATAAATGCTGCCGAGTGGAGATAATTTTATTTTTCATGGTAATTCCTGAGATGGATAGTGCCTGTCTTGGCTCTCAGCCTAGACTAAATTTGCAATACTTCCAGCTAGGAAAGCTTTTGGTCTACCACCTGGGCAGATTTTGCATGGGCTTTGTGAGGAAAGATATAGTGAACACCCAAATGCTTTTTCTAGATTCATCTTGAGTCACACTTAAAGGTCATTTCTTTCTGAGGCATGCGTCTCTAGAGGATTGTGAGTTAAAGTCATTTCTTCATATAATTGTCATAATCCTGATCCACATGGTCTTCAGTTGGAAAAGTCAATACTGGGTTTAGAAATTGTGTCTGAAATACTGCAAAAATTGTTTCAGTGAGCTAAATTTTGTGATTTTTGAGGTTTCAGTTCTTTTGTGTAGCTCATTCATATCCATGAATAGAAAGAAAAAAAAAATCAAGTGATCTCTTTACAACTGATGAATGAATACCTACAGGGGAAGTATAACTGATGAAAACAATGAAACACAGGATTGAATCACAGTTACAATCTGAAAACAACAGCTGTATGAGCTCAGATTCAAAGTAAGTTCTAATATCATGCTTAGAATGAAGAAACCTAAAGGATTTTAACCACTTGCCTAGGCAGCTGAGATATGAGCTACAGAGAGGCTTATAATGCTCAAGGAGACATTTCCATTTTCCAGCCTTGGACTCCTCCCAAGGTTTTCCCTGCCTTTGAGTTTTGGAAGTTGTGACTCTTGAATCAATGACGTTTCTTAACAGAAAGAATGGTCAGAAAAATTCACTGCCCTGTGAAGTGGCATAGAAATAGTTTTGGGAGAGCTTTTTTTTTTCCAACAACACAATTCTGCAGTTGGAATATTTTGATCCAATATGTGTCTATTTTAAGCAAGTCTCAATTTGGTCAACTGGAAGTGTGTGTGGGAAACTGAGAGTAGCATACTTCTGTCGGCTGGAGACACAGTGATTGTTGGCTGACTAGACTGTGCTTTTTCCAGCAACATCGATCAAGTTGTATTTCCATAGCACTTGGTGGGGAGAGTTTTGATATTTTATATTAAATCATAGTAATTAGATTTAAGGTGAAGTATCTAATGCAAAGGTCGTGTTTTCAGTACAGCAGTGGGTCTGTGGGAGGCTTGTATTTTGGACCCATGAAGAAAAATCAAATTGCAGGAACTGACCAGCTTGGATCCTTATGATACAGAAACTTAAGGAGATCTTTCCTGCCATGTTTAAAAGGAGTGCACAGCATACTCGGAAGAACTGAAAAGTACTTAAATATATTTAGTAGGCCAGAACAGGGCATGTGTTGTGGTTTTTTTCCAGTCAAGTAGCTTAGCCAAGAGTAGGCAGGCTCTGGTATATAGTATGTGGTTTTCTTTTTTTGGGCAAGTTCACATAATTTTCAGTAAGTTAATTGAGCTAGTGGTAGAGGCACCTTCTGCTCCAAAATCAGGAAGTTGTTACACTTTTGTTTCTTGAGTTCCCAAATGAATTGGCATTTGGAAACTAATTTCAGCTTTATGTAAAAATATGCAGTGTGCCAAAACAAACTTTCAATCAAACAAGGTGTATCTTTCAGTCTGAAACTGAATATGGCCATGGTCTGCATTTGATGTTTTCCTGTGGGGAAAATAAACAAAAAGCCCTCACCTCAGGCCCTGGAAATTTGATGGAATGGCTTTCACCATGGATGGCTCATCCTGGAGGCATGTGAGAGACACAAAGGTGATCAGGGGTAGTCAGTGTGGATTTATTAAAGCAACTTGATTGTCTTCGATGGTAGGACAACTGATAGATGAGGGGACTGTAGTGGTTTTTGTCTGCCTAGACTTCAGCAAGGCTTTTGGCACTGTCTCCCATGATGTCCTCATAACCAAACTCAGCAAGTGTGGGCTGGATCAGTGGACAGTGAAGTGGTTTGATAAATCCCTGAATGGCAGAGCTCAGAGAGTAATGGTCAGTGGCACAGGGTCTAGTTGGAGGTCTGTCACTAGTGGTGTCATTCAAAGGTTGAAGCTTAGTCCAATATTGTGACATCTTTCAAGAGAATGTAGCAGTGTTGGATACCAGGGGATCTGGTTATTGTAACTGAGGTGGCAGGAAATTATTCTAATTTTGTCCATGAAAATAAGATAGTCAGATTAAAACAATTACATTTATACAATTTTGAAGAGCTATTATAACTTTATGTAGCCATTTATGTGTAAAGTTTTGTAAATTGTCTTTAATCTCTCATCTACTTGCTTTGATGGATAGACATACAGTATGGAAACAATAATAATTGGATATTAAAAAATCCAGCTACTGTAACATACTTCAAAAATACTGGAAGTGTTAGTGATACTAGAATTCTGTTCTGACAGCCTTGAGGTGATAATAGTAATTACTGAAAAACTGAGCAACTGCATGTGCAGTGCCTAACTTAACTCCTACTGATTGTTAGTGGTTTGCTACTGTGCACTTGAGAGCTGAGTTTTACGATTACTTCTATGAAGCAACTCCACGTTCTGATAACTGACTCTGCTTTGGCAGGAAGAGAAAGTGTGCTTACCACAGATAGGATTAGTAAAACCTCAGGATTATACAGAGAGAGATGGAAGCCGGTACCTTGTAGAGTTTTTAGCTTGATTGTAGTATGATTAGGTTTCAAGCTTACTTTCAGCTCTTAAAAGCTTGTGGGCTTTCCCTGGTCAGGCACAGCCTCTCCTCCTCTGAGCTGGAATGATCTGTGCTCGCTGGTCTCTCAATCAATTGAAAATCCATTGTAATCTGGGAAGTAGAATTATTTTATCACTTAAGTAACTTGGGTATATTCAGAAAAGGCTTCAAGGAAAGTTCTTTTATCCTTCATGGTTCTTCAAGCAAAGCACAGTATTAATTGTGTGAATCATCCATAGAGCACTTTTAAATGCAGATACACTATAAAAATTGACCAATCAAAGACAACTTTAAAAACTTTAAAAAAGACTGCTCTACCATCAGTCTTTTGGGAACCGTATCCTAGTGTTTTCTGTGGGCTTTTGTGAAGTTATGCTGTAGTTTCCAGACAAAATGCACTTTAAAACACAAGGCCAGTCAAGTTATATGGAAAATTGGAAGTCACTGTACTTTAATCCAAAGGTTTGAGTTAGCATATGCTGTTCCCTCCTGTTCAAGCCACGTCACAGGTCAGCGTACTGAAAGAATAACATGGAGTACAGCAATCAGAACACAACTTGAATAATTTAACTGCCATATTTAGCTTTGATATCATGACAGGGGTTAATAAGACGTCAGTATTTTGAAACACTAAGACCTGATTAAAGCAAGTCTATGACCCAAAGCATGGAAAAAATAAGTAATCACATAGTCGTGTGATTCTTGGTATTTTGTCAAAACACAATAGCTCTTTAAGTGTAATGCCAGAATGTTCGTATTTGTTTATTTATTTCTTAGTTGTGAATTTTATGCTTGACTTGTGTATATGCAGCATAAAGGCATCATATATTCTTCTTCGTTACAATACAGCTTTTTATAGAAACAACCAGAATCTCTACATGTGTTGTACAGATTTTTTTCTGGTGATGTCTGCCCAGGAGAAACAAAACAGTGTTTTTATTTTTAAATCTGTGGCCTTCTACAGTTATTCAAGGCTTCTCTGACAACAGATACTTCACAGCTGTTGATTTCTTTCTCAGAGTCCTCAACGCTAAACATCAACTCTCTGACATTCAGAAATAAAACTAAGATTCAGATTCTCCATGGGATGAACATAGATGCTGAAGGCTGAGATGTGAATTCTCACCTATGGTTATAGGTCAGCAAAATATGCTAATCACCTGATGCTGAGTGCTTTATTACTGTTCATGTCTGAAGGCATTTACATTGGCAGACCTTAGCAGCATATTTGAGGCTGTTTGGATTTAATGGTGTGTTTTAATGCTGCAAATTTGGCATTAGTTTTAATGCCAAACCTGTCACAGTAAGATTTCAGGCATATCACTCTCTTAGATGTTTCATCTGACTAGCTTAGCATTAACTGAGGGAGGGAGAGGGCAGGGATATTTTAGATGTTGCAGTTTTTATTTTATTTTTCTTAAGCTCTTTGTCCTTTTGATGAATTGTGCAGTGAACTTAACAGTGTAATTTGAGAAGACTTGTGCTTTATCATGGCAGAAGCTCAAGAGAGTCGCTTCTGTGGTCAGTATCATTGTTAATTTTTTTTTTTTTTTTAAATGGGATTCGGAAAGTGTCTTTCTGGAAACCTGATGACTAAAGTCTGATCTGGAAACAACAACTCCAAGTACGTCCCTCATCTTTCTTGAATATGTTGTTAGTTGGCATGGACCTCTATACAGTTACGGTGTCCAAGGGTAAGTGGTCACTGAGATCAAAGGTGACTGGTTTTGGCATTGGAATGCAAGTCCTAAAGCGCAGGAAAGAGGAAGAAGAATGGTAGGAAAAAGAGCAGCAGTCTTCTGCTAGGTGTGAGGCAAAAGACTTTGGACAAGTTTTTCCAGCAGGGTAAGGTAAAGAAGGAAGTATTCAAAATAACGGGATGACTGCAAGTTCAGCATCACATGGGCTTTTAAAACTGGCCTTTGATACCGTTAATCAGGTCTTGCAGAAGTTGCATTTGTTTGTAACATACTTGTTTTTCTTGCAAAACTCAATTTTGTTGCTCTTCTAGCAGTGTATTTCTCTGTTGCTTGTCACCTATGTTATAGTTACCAATATTTAAAAAACTTTTTGAATCTGAAACTTCCTTGAAGAGTATGAAACTTGCACTTTTGGGTTTCTGTGTTTACGGCTACTCCTGTTGCCATTTAAACAATTAGTCCTGTGTTTTGGTGGGAAGACTTACATTTCTCATTTGAATCTCTTCCATGGTGCATTTTAGGAAGTTCTTAATGACTGGCTCTATCAACCAGGTACAGTTTTTTAGATAAGCAGACTATAAAGCAGTGACTTTTTAAGTGGCAGTCTGACAGCTGTGTCTTGTGTCCCACGTGTCTGTTAATTGCTTTGGTGATACAAGAGAAGTGGTATGTGTGTATCAGAAGTGCAAGAAGAGCTGGTGAAGAAAAAAAAAGAGAGAAGGAGCACTGAATTTTGTTCTTTGTGCTTGAAGGCACTAATTGAGTAACAGTGAGTGAAAAGTAAAAATTTGAGTTGTTCTGAAATTTTAAGTATGAAAACACTAACTCAGGGAAGAGGAGGGTCAAATGAAAGCAGTTTCCTCTAGCTGAATAGCAATTTCCTGGACGTGATTTCTTGATTTTACTCTGAAATATTAAAAATTAGTCTATTAAATGAGAAAAAAATACTTTTTACTGGATTGAGTTTTGAACTGCTGTGTAATTTTTTGGCCTTGAAGCCTCATTCTTGCTGAGGATAAGTCTCTTGTTAACATGTCTTGCACTTTTCACTTGCTGGATGACATTGGATACCCCTAAATAGTGCAGGGCTTTTGCCAGGAGAAGTCCATGATCTTTGTCCAAAAAACACAGATCCAAAGAAGGCTGTTTTCCAAAAGTCTGTGACATTTTTGGATTAAAAACAGGAAACTCACATAGGCCAAAATTATTCTCATCTTGAAAACTGAAGGCACTTTTAACTAGAGGAGACACTTCAAATTGGGAAAATAACACATTTTGTCTTTTACTAAGTAACATTTGCCTTGATGTTAAGGTACAAATATTTCCAGTGTGATTTCATGATCACAGTAGTGCAACACAGTGCATAGCTACTACTATTAATTTCATTTGATAGATTTTTTTTAATTTGACCACTGAATGGAATTTAGAAATGTGGTTTTTTTCTATCATTTTAAATTTCAGTACATGCTAGAGAGTGAGATATTAGAGCGCACAAGTTTTAAATCCAGCTGAGGACATTGGCAAATTACTATATAGTAAAAGCAGATGGAAAATTAATTTTTCATTCAACTCAAGAAAGTAAAAAGTTAAATCTTAATTATAGTCTTGCCTACTGCTGCTGTTGTATCAAGAATTATGCTACAGCTATGCCTATGGCATTTTTCATGGAGCAGTGTGTCAGTGACTTCTATCAAACGACAGACTGTCCTTGTGTCACTCTTACAGCAGTACTTCTCAGGAAATAAAGATGTTAATTTTTATTAGACATTTTCTTGCTTGGAATCATTTCCCTTCTATTTTAATTAGTCATTACATTCATCGAGGGATTGCTTTGAATTTTAACCAGTGTTAGTATCATTTTAAACAAATTTTATTACTAAAAGTTTTGTGAATGCCTGCACCATTTATTATAAGTGTGGAAAGTTGTGTCACTTTTATAAAGCATAAACCATGTTACTAATAGGTTCCATTATTTGATTTAATTGACTTATATGAATAATATCTTTCCAGTGAGTAGTCTTTTTACTAGATATAAGCTTACTTAGCATTTCTGCACTTGAAAAGGAAAAATGGAAATTGATGGGACTGAAGACTAACCAAAATTAATTCCTTTCCAGAATCTTAGTGTTGCCAGTTGGTCACTGGATTTTGGTTTTCAGTTGTCCAATGGGTTAAATGGTTCTGTAGAAGAGCAGTCTTTCCTTAAGGAGCAATGAGATTTTTTTTCTCCATTCCTTTTAAAATGTCACTCATTTGTCAGCTTTTCCATCCTTTTTTCATCCCAGGGATTGGCCCAGCACCTGGAGTGCCTGATGTGACTCTCTAAAATTTGGTGGGATGTCTTTTGGGACTGGGAGTGTGAGAAGGTGTTACTTGAATAGTATTCACACTTACTTAGTTGGATGCATGCATGATGTTTCTTTTGTGGCTCCGTTGTGTATATTCGGAACAGATACCTGGGCTTTGCAAACTCTGACAGTTTCATTTTGAGGAATCTTACAGACGTCTAAACTGCTCTCATTCATCTGAGATGTGAGTATCTTTTTCTTCTGCAAGAATGGCATTTTCCTTTCCCTTTAATCCCTCTGTGTTTGTTAAATGCAGTCCTTGTGTCTTCAGAGTTATTCCACTTTAAAGTATTTCAAGGGAACCTGGTGTCTCTTGTGTTTTCTAGGTTATTAAGGATAGAGATGTTGCTTGTTTTGATTGGTATTAGTATAGTAACTATAGTATAGTATTAGATGTTTCTCAGTTGGGGTTTTCCCTTTTCTTTTAATTTCTTTTGAATGCTCCCTGAGTAGGTTAAAGGATCTGATTATTTTAGCTGAATTAGAAAATAATTCAATTTTAATGATGTTTCATAATTTTCAAATACTGCTTCTTGAATGTTAGGGGCTTAATTCCTATTTGACTAACTCCTCAGTAAGGAAAAGGTTTTACAGAAAAATATGTGAAAACACTGTTAAGTATAACTCAGTAATCCTCTTATCTAATCTTGCTGCAGCTTAAATATGAGGTAGAATTCCCTTCTGACACAATTGTATAATTGCTACTGTTTGAGCAGTCCTTTCTGAGGATTTAGATCAGTGCAAAACTGTGTTTCTTGCAGAACAATAAAATATATGTGTCAAAACTGTAATGACATTTCAATTCCATTCAAATACCTTGGTATATGAGTTTCTCTGTACTGCAGACTTCAGGGTAGTAAAGAGCTACACGAAGTAGCTAGGATAACAGAGGTACAGGAGGCATGACAGCATGGAGTTTGCGTGCAGTAATGTAGCCTGCATCACTTGTGTTTCAGTAAGTTATTAGAGGGTATCATATAGTGCACTATAATTGTAAGCCAAAAATAGCCAGTTATGTTTGGTGCTGGTGCAGTATAAAAGCAGATTTATAGTAAAATAGGGTAAGAACCTGAGAAGTTGAAAAAAAATAGGGTAACTATTTACATTCCTCACTTCTGTGATATATAGTAATTAACTCCTATCACCTTCTTTCACAATCAATTTCAGCACAGGGAGAATGAGATCCTTCTTCTTTCCCCTTTGTTGCCAGCACTCGTGAAAGGTGTAGGAGATTGCTTTACAAGCAGTTGTATCTGTAATTATGCTGGTACATCTGTAATGATGGCACGAAAATCAATGTGTTCACACCTGGTGTAGTAACAGTCCTGGTAAATCTTATGAACTATCAAGCGATCCACTCAAACCATCTTTTTGCTGCAGGCTGTGCAGTTGCAGAGACATCCGCAGCCATGTCTCCACAACTGTGCTAGACTGGGGGCAAGATTAGACTTTCGTAGCTTACTAAAAGGACCAAGAAGTTTTAATCTTGGTAACAAGTTCCTGAGATTTAATTTTATTGTTCAGAAGACAAGCATAATGTTTGTTTTAAGTTAATCTTTAATCATTTAAGTCCTTTTTTCCTCTAGAAGATGCTGATACTAGTGGCCTCAAAACCTTGCTAAGTTTGTTCTCAAAAGCATCATGTTGGCAAGGGGGTATTGCATCATGCAAAAGCATTTTCTTTTCCATGAAGATTGGCCAAACCGAGGCATGTTTTGGTAGCACTTTGTGTTTGCTTTTTCCTTGAGGGATTTTTAAAACGTTTTTTCCTGAGTGAACTCATCTGTCACTTCCTAAAGCCTCAGTTCAGTGTAACATTTTTGGAAGCAGAAAACTTCAGAGAAGCCTTACTGTTAATAACTGACAGTCTGATCTATTTCTTCTTCCTCTAAAAAATTATTATCATGGACTGGAGCTTCTGCATATGAAACTGATGATTAGATCCATCAGTTCTGTAATTGCTTCCAGAAGGTGAAGTTTAAAACTGCAGGCTATGAGTGTCTTCTTCAGTACATTTTACTGACTCCCTGGAATTTAATAATTTTAAGTATGTACTATCAGTACAGCCCAGCAGTATTTTCTGCTTAGATTCTGTAACAGTTGGTTCTTGGAGTTTTACTCATAGTTGTCTAAACAATATAATATTAAACATGACTAACTGGAAGTTTCAGATTGGTTTCACAGAACATGAGTTCTTCTATGATACAATTCTCTGCTGATCATCTAAGATGTCTGTACTTACTCCAGATGTGTTGCACTCAGAAGGGAAAAGCATTTAATAACATTACTTTGCTGTCTTTCAAGTCCGAGTCCCAAAAGAAAGGAAATACGGAGTATCTTCTTTCAGGATAAACATAAGCTTTCTGAAAACATCCTAACTTTTTATTGCTGTTACCTTTACTGTTATTTTATGGTAGTCGGTCTCATTTTCCATCCAAGCACCCATGTTGTTACATTTTCCATGAGACCATTTTCCGCAGACATGTTTAGATTGGGAATGATGTGCCTTTTCAAGTAACAGTGTTTTTGGGCTGTGTTCTCTCACCCGTTGTCAAAAATATGTCTCTATCAGCAATAGCGGTTCTGTGGTAGTGGAAGGAGATCTACTGCTACAGGCACCCATCTACTCTAATGACCACACAATGACACATTTTACTTATTCAAGAAGTTACCCTGTGCTGTCAAGAGTCAGTTACAAGTCCTGGGAGCAACAAGTACAAAATCAGGCTCCTAAAATAAGCTGAGCTCCAGGTGTGAAGAGAAAAAAATAAAATATTTGTGGCTTTGAAGGTGCGTTTAAGGAGAAAGGAATTGATGGGAAAAGAGGTGGCAGCTAGGTAACATGTAACATGAAAACCAAGACTAGAAAAGGCTTTTAGTGCAGCATAAAATTGTGAACAATATTCTTCAGCCTTTTCAAGCAAATCCATTAGTATATTTCTCCTTGGTCATGTAAACTCATATGGACTTTGGAGGTTGCATATGCTTCAAAATAAATTAGATAGTTTCTTGATTTGTGGTTCTGTCTTCCTCTAATTCCCTGTGTGAAAAAATATGTATGTGTACACATTCGTGTACAGGACAAGTGTGAAGTATATGCTGCTGTTGTATTCTTGATGATATTAGATTTGATACCTTTTGTATCTTTCATGAGATGTAATGTAGTCTGTAAGATGCCAATTTACTATTTGAGAGCAGAGATAGTGAGAGTCATAATTTTTCACTGGAGCCAGAATGATTCCTTTTATTTTTTTTTAATATAACAAATCTAGGGAATTTTTTTCTTTTCGATATATTACCTTGATGCAAATTTTTTTGGTTCAAATTACTTGTAAATTGTTTGCCTCTGTAAGTGCTTTTTTAACAAACAGCTTTTGGAGGCAGTAAGTTGATCATGCGTCTGCAGACTTACCATGAAAAGTAGTTCATAACAGCTATGTAAGGGTGTCCTTTTTAGCAGTCTCCTACAGCCTCTTCAGTGGTCAAGGGAAGGAAAACCAGTTTGCAGAAGCGTTTGAAGGGAGCCATTTCACTGTTATAAATGCAGCACTTCAGAGTATTCTCATGTTTGACAGGGATGTTTGGCATTAGAGACCTTGTGAGAAAAAGATCAGAAGGTAGATATGTGTTTACAGCTGCTCTAACTGAAAAGGGTAAAGAACCATTAATTTTATTATTTCTTTAGTAATGTGTGTTACTAAAAAAGTCATGAATTCATTCTAGAGAAACTGCTTGCAAAGTTAAGGATAAAATACATGTGGGTACCTGTGGCATGATGTAGTATCTTCATATTACTATTGCCATGGCACCTAGTCATCCAGTATAGAATCATAGAATGGTCTGGGTTGGAAAGGACCTTAAAGATCTTCTAGTTCCAGCCTCCTGTCATGGGCAGGGATGCTGGTCACTGGATCAGGTTGCTCAGAGCCACTCTGAGCAGCCTGAGTTGTTTAAACAACAACTCATATTGTTTAGACAACTATGAGTGTTCAGCCTTGCCTTGAACACTGCTGGGGATGGGTATGTTGGTTTTGCACAGCCTGGTTTTTGGTAGAAGGGGGACCACAGAGGTGGCTCCTGTGAGAAGCTCCTAGTAACTTCTACCATGTCCAGCAGCACCAGTCTCTGACGGCTCTGAAAATGGACATGCTGCTGTCCAAGGCTGGGCCAATGAGAGAGGTTGGTAACACCTCTGTGATGACATATTTAAGAAGAAAATCAAAACAGAGTCACAGAGATTTGGCTTCTAGTCAGAGAAGAGGAGAAGGTGAGAATATGTGAGGGGAACAACATGGCCACACCAAGGTCAGTGGAGAAGGCCCACGGCACAGCAGTTTTGGGAGGACTGTGTGCCTGTGGGAGGGACTCACGCTGCAGCAGGTGCGGTTCGGCTGCTGCTTGTGAGAGTGGAGCCACATCAGAGAGGTTCGTGGAGAACTGTCGCCCGGGGGAGGGACCCCTCAGACTCACAGGGGAACACTCCTCTCCTGGAACAGCAGAAGAGAATCTTGATGATGAACTGACCAAACCCCCACGCCCTGTCTCCCTGCACTGTTGGTGGGAAGGAGGGAGGGGCTGGGGGGAAAAGGTGTGTTAAGGGTTTTATTTTACTTCTCATTATCCTTGTCTGATTCTTTTAGCAATAAATTCACTTTGTAACTTTAAGTTGAGCCTGTTTTGCCCTTGAAGTATTTTCTCTCGGTCCTTATCTCAGCTAATGAAGCCTTCGTTAATTCTTTTTCCCTCTCTCCTCTGCCCAGCTGTGCCAGGGCAGGGTAAGCAGGCAACTCTCGTGGGTGCCTGGCATCAGGCCAGTGTCAAACCACGACTATGGGACATCCTCAGCTTCTCTGGGCAACCTGTTCCAGTGCCTCACTACCGTCACAGTAAGGGATTTCTTGCTAATATCTAATCTAAATGTCCTCCTCTTTAGTTTAAAACCATTCCCTCTTGTCCTGTCAACTCTCTGCCAGTGTAAAAGTTGCTCTCCCTTTTTCTTTATAAGCTCCCTTTAAATACTGGAAGGATCTTGCAGTAAGGTCTCCCTTGAGCCTTCTCTTTACCAGGCTGAACCATCACAGCTGTCTCAGCCTGTGTTTGTAGGAGAGGTGCTCCAGCCATGTGATCATCTTCATGGCCTCCTCTGGACCCCCTCTGAGAGGTCCATCTCTTTTTTGTGCTGGAGGCCCCTGTGCTAAACAAAGCAGTCCTGGTGAGGTCCACAAGGGCACAGTAGAGTGGAAGGATCACCTCCCTAGGCTGCAGGCGCACACTATTGGCTCATCTCCAGGTTTTCATCCAGAAGAACCTCAAGTCCTTCTCCACAGGACCGCTCTTAGTTCTACTTCATCTGTACTCATGTCTCTGATTGCCCTGAACCAGGTAGAGAGGCTTGAACTTGGATTTGTTGAACTTCATGAGGTTGTCATGGGCCCGTTTTTCCAGATCCCTCCGGATGACATTCCATCATTCTGTTGTGTCAACAGCACCACTCATCTTTGTGTCACCTGCAAACCTGCTGAGTGTGCACTCAATCGCACTGTCTGTTTCATTGATGAAGAAATTGAAGAGCACAGGTCCCAAGAGAGAGCCCTGAGGGACATCACTTGCTGCTGGCCTCCATCTGGACACAGAGCCTCATACCACACCTGTCTGTCTGTGTCCATCCAGCCAATCCCTTATCCCCCAAACAGTCTACCCTTCAAATGTATGTCAAAGGATTTAAGGAAATCTAGGTAGATTATGTCAGTCGGTCTTCCCTTTGTTGAGTGTTGCAGTCCCTCAGTCACTGAAGGCCACCATGCTGGTCAGGCAAAATATGGCGTTAGTAAAACCTTTTTGGCTGGCTTGGATCACTTCCTTGTCTTGCATGTACCTTAACAGGCCTCCCTGAGCATCTGCTCTGTGATCCTCCCAGGCTCAGAGATAAGGGTCACCAAATCCCTGGGTCTTCCTTTCTACGTTTTTTAAAACTAATAGTGATGGTTCCATTTTCTTGCCACAGTGGACTTTGTCTGACTGCCATGACTTTTCAGATATTGAGAGTTGTTGCAGGCTTGGCAACAACATCAGTCAGGACCCTGGGATGCATCTCATCAGGCCCCACAGACTTGTGGCTGTTCAGTTTCATCATGTAGTCCCAAACCTGGTCTTTGTTTACAGTGAGAGAGATTTCACTCCCACAACACCCATTTAGAAATTCATGGGCTGGAGAGAAGTGAGAAGCCCAAAGTGCTTTATTGAAGCCAGGGAAGACTGAGGCAAACCGCAGCCTTCTCCATATCCATTGTCACCAGTTCCCCCTTTTCATTTAGTGAGATTGTATATTCTCCTTGGCCTTTCTTTTCTGACCAATACACTTACAGAATTACACTTCACAGCTCTTGCCAAATCCCATTATTATCTGTGCCTTAGCTTTCGTTATCCCATTCCTGCGCAGCTGAACCATATCCCTGTACCTTTCTGGGCCGCAGGTACCTGCTTCTCCTGGCTGTGCATTTCTTTCTTACTCCTCAGTTTGAGGAGCAGATCCTTGCTCTTCAAACCATGCAGGTTTCCAGTATGCCTTGCTTGATTTCCTAAACATCAGGGTGGAGGGTTCTTGTGCTCTAGAGTTGCCAGCTCTTATCAGCTACTTTGTCTCTAAGGAGAGTTTTCCAGGGGATCTTGCCCACTAATTCTTTGAGCAGCTGGACTTCTACCCTTCCCAAGTTCAGGGTCTTGACTTTGCTCTTTGCTAGGCCTGTGTTTCTCAAGATCCTGAACTCAGCAGGGGCGTGGTCACTACAGACTGCTCCAGCCTTAAGCCCTCTAATGAGCTCATCATGTATGAAGAAGTCAAGAAAAGTGAAAATTAAAAGCTAGGATTTCTGCTAGGTGCTCATGTTCCTGAGTGTAATTCCTAAATTTAATATTTAGGTCTTTGTAAAACTTTGAAAAAGATCGCTCATTGACTGAGAACAAGGACAAAATCATAACTACAAATTCATTAAAATTATTTGAATGAAATAGTTCTCTCTATTTTTTTTAACCTAGGTTTGTGCATAAATTTAATTTATGGATCAAAAAATTGAGTTTTTCTAGTGCCTCGGCATTGTCTAAACCTAGCATCTTGTGTGTAACTGGTTGGTGTAAAAGTATGTACTATCATGTCACAGATTCTGCCATTAAAAATATCCAGCCGTTTTTTAGGCAAAAATGGTATTTTCTTTATGTGAAAAAGCCAGACTGTCTTTTAACATTATGTCTAACTAATACACAGTCTATTTACCTAAAACAAAAATAACTAAAAGGCAAAATCAGCCAAACTCTAGTATGTTAGTGGTGGCTGCTGAATTTAACATTGCTTTAGCATTTGCACAGTGATTTCTATATTGAATCATTTGTAAATTAAGTCTACATTTCTGAAACTAGAAATTCAGAGCTAGTGCATTCTTAGGATCTTAATCTGTCTTTATCCTTCACTTGTTAAATTGGAAAAATTTATGGGTCTGTTGTGGGAGGGAGAAAGGTGTTAATGTGTGAGACGTTACCATAGCTATGATTATTGCAGGAGAGCGTAGGAAAAACTAATTGTTGTTAGTTTAGAGCATAACTTATGGGATACACAGTAAAATGCATGAAGAAAAAAAAAGGTAGTGGCTATTTTTTCACTGTATTCTTTCAACAACCCCAGTACATTTTGTACCTTCATTAAAGTGTCAGCCCTTTTGGAGAAGTGTATATCCAAGATTGTATTCTGTGAATATGTATGATCCAAATTAAGGAACCGGCGTGTTACTTCTGACCGAGCTTATGGAATGTTGGACTTCGCAACTGCAGTCCTTAAAATGTTGTATGAAAGGTTTTGTCTTTTAAGAGGTCTGTTTTTGCACAGTAATTTTTCCTAAGGGATAGCAGAAAGCAACATCCCTTTCACTCAGTTTTTGCCAGATTTCAAGTATCTGTTTTCTGCTTTCAGCTTTGCTAAAACAGTTCTCAAGCATTTTGATATGATCAAACAATATTTTGTTTAGTTGGCATGACCTTTCCCTTGTCTGGCCTGCCTCCTTCTACAGAAAACAGCATTTATTCTGAGGTAGACACTGACAATTTCCATGCCGAAACTTAGGGATTAGGAGTTTGCTAAAGTTATATTCCAAGGGAGGGAGGGGTGAGCTGAGCTAAAAGTTCCTTATTAGTGTTTTATGATAATACATACCACTGTGCAAGTGGCATGACAGCAGCCAGGTGGCTGTATTGGCCTTTCATCCACAGCAAAACAGCATCAATCCCAATGTGCAAATCACAGATGGATTTGTGAAGTATTGTGTGGCCTGAGCATGCAGACAACATCCACAGCATGTATTTTTGTACACTTTTCTTTCCAGTTTTTTCTACCCAGTTAATAGAATGTTGGAAATGAAAGTGTTCAGTATACCAAACAAATCAAGTTGATTTATGTGATTCTTTACACAGCATTAGGTAGTCTTTTAATAACAAAAGAGCAGAGGAAGATGATTATGATGATTATATCGGCATATAATAGTTAAGATGGTAAACATAATTTTATCTGTAAGATAGTTGGTTTATATTTTCTTCTGATCAATGGAGCAAATATGAGTGATATATTTAGTAGTTGCTGAACTGAGATATCTTACTTTTCACTTGACTCTGGTTTCCTGCACATTGCTATTAATATGACATTTCTCTTTCATTTTGGAGAAAGTTTATATTGAAGAAATAACAGTAAAATTCTAGCAGTTTTACAGTGAATTATACTGTAAGTATTTAAATGAGTATGCTTCCTTAAAATCCTTTCAAAAAAACCCCGTAATTAGCAGCTTTCCTGTTAAGGACTGTTGTGTGTTTGAGCTGCCTCTTTTACCTCAGCTCTTAGTTGGATTGCTTAAATGTATAGGATCAAAGCAACCACCATGTTAGTGGCAAATGATGTAGAAGTATTTAAGATGTGTAACAACACCTGTTGCAAGAATCCTGGCCATTCAGCCTCTCCTCCATCCACCTCACCATCTGCTTATGCAGTCCATACTTCATCAGCTTTTCTCTGAGGATCTTTTATGAGAGTGTCAAAAACCTTTCTAATGTCAAGATAGACAATATCATTTGCTCTTCTGTTGTCTGGCAACATTAATGGTAGCTGCTTCCTGGCTGAAGATGAAGTTTGTAACAGAGGAACTTCTGTCAGTATTTTTTGAAAATAATCCAAAGTGAGAAGTGATAGGGTATGATAGTCACTGTCATGATGAGCTATTGAGAGAACTGGTAGGCTATGGCTACCAGGTAGGTTTTTTTTTTTCCTGGGACATAAAATGTGGGAATATGGGAAGCTCAGTCTGGTAAAAATGGAACAAATCAGTGAAGACTGAATAAATAAATACTAAAGAGGAACTTAAAGTTGCCTCTAAGATGTGTGCTCTGTGAGTGACTTTTGTTTCACAGCCAGACAGTACAGAGGAATGAGTTGAACTCAGAATCCCAGAAAGGTTGATGTATCTGATCCAACCACCCTGTTTAAATAGGGGAGCTGTTTTCCTGGGACCACACTGAGCTTGCTTTGTAGTTCTTCAAGGTTGAAGACTCCACCACCTCCTTGCTCAAGTGCTCAGTCACTCTCACAGCAAAAAGTGTTTTCCAGAGTTCATATGGCATCTCCTGTATCTCATTTTGGACCCACTGCCTCTGTCCCATAACTGGGCACCAGTGAGAAGAGCCTGTCATGTTTTTTGTTACACCTTCCTTTCAGGTACACATTCAGCACCATCCCTTCAGGTATATGCAAGAAAAATGGCTTTATGCCATTACATACGTAGTTGCACATTTGCACAGTTTGAGTTGAGTCGTCAGCCAGTGTCACTGTAATATGACAGCGGTCCCATCCTGTCCTGGTCCAGCTTATGTTCCTCTGAGTCAGAAGCTACATCTGCTCACTGGAAGCATCAAAGTAATGACACTGAAACATTAATATTATGAAGTCGCTTAGTACAGTCCAGTTGGCTTACCTTCTGCTTGGAAAGACATCAGAATTAGGCCAAGGTAAGCAGTGGGTACACAGGCAGAGGTGAATGAGTTGTGGAGGGGAAAGGAGAGAAAGAGCCTTTATGTTTGATGGTAGAAAACTGTTAATTCAGTTAAGTAGGACAGAAAAATTATTCTCTGATAAATTATTCTGAACAGTGAGAGAATCAAAAAAATTTAGGAAGGAGAAGAGTATGTAATGATTAGAGAAGAAACACATGTTTTAAAATGAGGAAGCTAATTACAGTGTCAGTTTATTGGATATCTTGTAAGTGATTTATGTCTTAATAAAATACAAGGCAAATATGTGAGTATTTGAACACAATAACAGTTTCAGGTACATTGACGTTAGTTTTGCTGTTAAGTCTAATTTTAAGTGTTTAAATATTACTGAGATATATTGCAACAGCATGATTTGCTACTGAATGAAAATTAAATTACCTTTTTTAAAAAAAATTTAACGTTAACCCAGTTTTCAGGATTACTGCTTTAAAAGCAGCTTGTTGTCCACTGTAGACATAGTGCAACTTAAATTTTTGACACATTCTGGATAGGCAAATCTTCATGGCTGTTCATGGATTTACATCAGAATTTGAAGTAGCGGCTCTGTTGCAAGTATTCTGATTTTGTAATGAGGCATTGGCTCACTTTGTTGTAATTCAGCTCTACAGAGCCATACTTAGTTCATTCAGCAGTTTAGTCTCTTGCCTGCCAAGAAGATCCTGATGAGTTCCAGTTTTCCTTTTGAAGAACAGAAGTACTTGAATACTGCAAAACAAATATGCTTTCAAAATGATTGTCACTAACTGCTGCCAGGGTGCCTGTTTTCCTTTGTCTGCTTCACAGCAAAATAGAGTCTATTTATACGGAAGGATTTCTATGGTAACTTTAGTTATATGCAGGTAATGTTTAAGAAATGGCTTCTCCATTTCAGCACGCCTGTGCAACTCTGTTTTGAAGAGGAGTGGTTATTTCTATCAGAGCACTGTCACTTCAGACAGTATTTCAGGGAAATTGTGGATCTCAGAGCACGTATAAAGCCCCGAGAATTCTTGGTTCTAGCAATCTAAAGTCATTGTATTGGTTGGTAGTCATGCAGATTTCATACTTTTGTGTTTTGTAGTGTTGCTGGAGAGGACTTCATAAATCAGTGAGATTAGTAGCTAAATCTGGTGTGAAATTTGGAGCTTTGTCAATTTTAAGGCAATGTAGCATTTGTAATAAATGAGTAGCAAAACCAGACCTTTGTAATAGTAAAGTAAATGCAAGCATTGGGTGAGTATATAGAGATCAGTGTTAATAAACATTCATTTAAGTGAACCTTATTCTCCAGTCCTTTGGTTATCTGAGCAAGTACACTTACTTCCTAAATCGTGTGTTATTCAGTAACACCTTATTTATGAATTATTTTAATGTTTTGATTATACTAGGTACACTTGGGTTCTTTTGCGTATATTGTCAAAAGGATCTGGCAGTAGATTAGAAAATAAACAGAACAGCTAAAATTATAAAAACAATGGTGTGCACTTTTTTCTGTTTCTCTGGACCAAAACTGTAGGGAGTTTTTAACATAAGATTATGGTGACTTACTTGACCCATGCTTCCAGCTATTCCATTAGAAAGGAATTTGTGAACCACTTTAGTCTCAGAGTAGAGTAATCACTAACACAGGGAGCTCTTTCTCCATGATATCACAAACAGAAATATGGCTTTATTCCCAGAGGCAGCATTGTATTTTGAAAACAAGACATTGTGCATTCCCTTGGAGAAAAATGCATTTGTGTATTAAATAATTATGGCAATTATATTGAAGTTCATTTTCAGTATCAAGTTTCTTGGTAATGCTGTTTTTCATACCATCCGTAGAAGCATGTATCTCAGATTTCATCACCATGGGATGACATGTACCACAAGGAAAAAGAAAATGCAAAGCTTTTAGTTTAAATAATTTCTATTGTATTTTGTTCTTGCAAGTGGTGTTTAAGAATAATCATAAGACATATTCTGATAAGTTTGCAGTTTTATAATTCTGAGATTGTAGGCGGTAGGTGATCAGATGAATTTAAAATGGTAGATGATGTAATGCAATTGATAATGCTTTCTCTTTCAAAGCCATGCTAATGCTCTTTTTTTTTGCACATTGTTTATTTCAGTCTGCTCATTTATTACATTTCTGCCCAAGGAAGGGGCCGTTCACTCTTGTTTCTATAGAATATGTGGTCTCTTTATCCATGTTCTCATATAAACGCAGGGTATTTCTCTTACCTAATAATATTTTCTAATACTTTCCTGTTATTGTCTGTGTTCAGCTGCAGTACAACTTTGTCTATGCTGACTTCCAATACTGATCTTTGGTTTGACACATTTGGAAGTCTCTAAGTCCTCCATGTATCCTCCCTTATGTTCTAATTCTGTGGGCTGCTTTGGGACTTCATACCCCTCCCTGTTTTCACTCTCAGTGTGGTTAATCAAATCATACTTCCTGTCCATCTCTAAATTATCCTTATTGTTTACTTTACTGTTTTTTGACAATTGATTGCTTTTATTTGTCTCTGCTTTCCTCTATGTAAAAATAACAAGGTTTTGGGTTCTTTTTCAAGAAAGGATTCCTTTTCCTGGACCTTGTTTTTTTCAAGGTGACTCCTTACTGCACTGTGCAGTACTTAAAGTGCATTCAGTGTTGGAATTGTCACACTGTATTGATTTTGTCAGAGACTGATGTTTGGGAAGAGCTTTATAAAGTATTTTTTCAAGTTCTCTTTCTCCATTCATTTTCATATTTATACTGGGTATTACTTCCCCTATTACTCTGTGTTGATTCTTATCTTTCACTATTCTTTTTTCTGTTATTTTGTTTTACTTATTCTTTCATATTTCTGCCAGTCTTTAAGACCTTTAAGAAGACACCTATTCTGATTTCTTCTCTCCTCTTTATTTTGTGGTTTGGTATATTTTCTTTCTTGCTTTTTGAAAAAGTGCCGGTTTATATTATGTTACTGTTCCTGGTGATCTGCATCAACTTACATTATTTTCAACATGTCAGTCTTCTCTGATTTTGTTCATATGTACACCTAAAATTCTTAACTCGGTAGCAAAAGTAAAAGAAAGATCTTTCCATATACGATCTTTTTCCTGTATTTTTTTCCTCCTGTTTTATATAGGGGGAGGAAGTTTTCCTGTTGTGATTAAAGTTTCTCATTCTCTATGCTGACTTCACCTATATTTTTAGGCTGTTTTTTCTTCAGTGTTTGCTTAAATTCTGTGTACTCAACAGTCTGCTTTCGCTTCATTTCGTATTATTTGTAAAGAGGTATTCTAATTGTGGTTTTCTATCCTTTCATCAAGCTCTTTATTTCTACCTACAGTTCCTCTCATTGAAGAGGATGAAGACATTGAAGCCTTTTCTGGAATCAGGAGCTATTTTGTGTTCCATCTGTAATGACCTGAAAAGTATGCATTTCCTTTTGAGAACTGTTTTTTAATATGTGTTCTTAAGTGTTTTTCTGAGTTACCGTCTTTAAGAAGACAGAAGACTTTTTTTCGTGTGTGTTTTGTTGTTTCTGTTATTGTTTGGGGGTTTTTGTTGGGTTTTTTGTTGTTGTTTCTGGGGAGAATAACTTTTTAGTTAAATCTGCTTCTGTGTTTTGTCCACTCTACTGATATTCCTCCCATAAAGTTAATGGGATCAGGAAATGATTGTAGATTTTTTGCACATCTTTTGTGTGTTTCTGACAATTTATGTATTATGTTACACTGAGATTTGCTAATGTGTTAAACCTAAATTCTAGTCACTAGTTGTTTATTCATCTGCTTGTTTCGACAGGGACTGGAATTTCAGCAAGGCTCTGTAGTAGATTGTTGCAGCACTGCTTCTTTTGGGGTTTGATTTTTTTTTTTAAAGTTATTTTTTTGAGTGTTCTCCATACACAGTAATAATTCCAAGTGTTAAATGTTTTTATTTGTGCTGCCTCCCTTGTAGTGATTATCAGTGTAGGTTGCAAACACTGTCTTATCATCTGTAAAATGTTTGTTTGCTCTAAATTACAGTTAAGTGGCATTTTTATAATTAAAATATTTTTGATTTAAAAAAAATTCCTAAAATTCACACTAGTAGCTATTTAGGTGATTTAGGTTAGTGTTAATTTTTTTTTTGAATCCTAGCTCTGACTCATCAAAAAATATTTTCTGGCTGGTGGTTTCTTTGAAAATGTAGGTATGAGGTAATTCATAGTGCAGTGCCTGTGTGAGAGACAGAGAGGGATTTGGTTTTTTGGCTGCCTCATTAAGCATTTCATTCCACCCCTTCTTCTGAGTTGTCCGTTTAATCAGCTCCAGCACAATACTACTTACTGGAACAGAAGTACAAAAATATTGGCCTTTTTTCTTCCAGTGGCTTAATCAGGGACACGTTCTTTCCAGCTAGCAACAAGTCAAGAAATAATAAAGGTCAGACTCAAAGTTGGTTTTCCAGATACTAACTGAAAAGGAGGATTTTAAAATCCTGAGGATTTTAAAGAAGCACTAAAGAAGCTTGTCACTGACTCTACAGTCAATGTCTTCACACAGTCTTCTGTCATACCTGGTATAATTATAACATAACTATACAAAATTCCCGTGACTAAGCTAGAGAAATCTAAAAATATATAATTATACAAACTGAATACATTACTAATGATGTGTGGTTTATTGAGAACTGTAGGAAGTCAGAAATGCTTAAAATTTTTGGGCATCAACAGAAAGCAAAAATCTCCTACTGTTTCCTCTCCTATTCTCTCCAGGATGTTTGGATTGCTGAAATACTTTGATACTTAATGCAGAACACAATACAGTATTACATTGCTCAGATAGCATTTAGAAAAAGTTATCAGAATTTGAAAGATGTACTTGAAATCTCTTTAATTAAAAATGAATGTATTAAAAACGTGCGTATTCCACTGAAATGTTTTGAATTTGACTTGATAGAATTTAGAGAAAGCTATATAATGACATGGGATTTTACAGGTTTTTTTAAAGGTTTTGTTACTTTTTCGAAGTTTTTTTTTTCAAAATGCTATTATCCTCAAGTTTTAGTAGCAAAGTGCTTTATATTGAGACTTCTATTGAGTGTAAAAAAGTCTCATACAATATATTTAAGGGAATTTTTTTTCAAGCTTATTTTGTTCATGTGTTTTATGCAGATGTTAACTTCGAATGCTCTGTCAAGTGGAGGTCAGGTTTTTACTTAATTTTCTTAGCTGGATATTAAGATGCAGCTAGATTTATTCTTTCTTCCCACCTTATTTGGTAGGTTATTTTTGTATGATTATTGCAAAGTAGCTTAATTGGTGGCTGTGAGGTGTGAAATGGCAGGCATGAGGGTCAGTACTGAAACAACCACCACGTTGTTCAGGTACGTAAACACTGTCAAAGTAGATGCCTGCTCAAAATTGTACGAGGTTGATGTCTAGACTGTGTTCCATACCTCCTTTTGTCTAGTGTTCTGCTTTAGTCACATCATGTCAGTTCTTCTAATTTAAGTATTTCCTCCCTGGAGAATTCTGTTTCATTGTGTAGCATTTCGGATTTTCTCTTAATACTTTATTATTTTCTCTTTCCAAGCCTTTTGCTTGGTCTGTCTATAATTTTTGCAGAGAGGAGGTTTATATATCCATTTTCTCCTCACTACTAGGTTTGCTACAGGATACGACAACTTAGTTCTACAACTCTCTTTTTTTGGATTCTCAAATTACTTCTATTTTTGAACCTGGAACTAAATGACATGGGATTTCATTCATTATTTATTTATTCTTAAAGGCAGGCTGTAGGTTGAGTTGTTTCTTAAATACATGTCAACCCTACATCAAATGTAGAGGAAAACTTCCTGTGGCTGGTTTGATGTTTGGTGAATATCTTCAAAAAGAAAACACTTGAGATTTTTGCATCTTTTTTCAGACTGTATTAGTGCACAGAAGGCACACTTGAGGTTTTATGGCAGCTATATTACTATACCATTCTCCTGATAAAAGGAATATGAAGCAGCAGAGTTAAATGAGCTGGCTGGAGAAGGAGAATAATTCATTCATATGACTCTTGGATTGAATTTTACAACAAAGTAAAAGAAGAATTTAACATTTCCATTTTGAGGCTTTTTCCCTCCTAATATTGAAAAAAAAATCCCAGACTTGTAAACATTGTTTCCGAAAGACTGGAAAAAAGGTATCCTTATTTATTAGATGAAATGGAATATTTTTGTATTTTGCTTTATAATTTGTTTTCCTGGGTGTTGTGGTTGAAGAATTTCAGAACATCATTCATTCAGAAAAACATTTTTTATTACTTTTCAGTGGAATTGCCTGTTTGAAATAGTACTGTTGTCCTTCATTTATGGTCAGACAGAACTAGCATATATTAAAATTTTATTACTCTTCACTTTAGAAGTCATTTCACTACTATATTCAAATATCCTAACTTGAAGAGT
The DNA here is from genome assembly GCA_013400235.1 of Oriolus oriolus. Lineage (NCBI taxonomy): Eukaryota > Metazoa > Chordata > Aves > Passeriformes > Corvidae > Oriolus > Oriolus oriolus. The sequence goes on from VXBT01004610.1 coordinate 104,528, forward strand.
GATTTTACATTAGAGTGAATATAGAAGTGTCTGTATCAAAACAAAACATGATGTATGAACTGTGTACTGTGAACTTTATCTCCTTGGGGCATTCTGTTTGGTCTTTAAATTCTCATTCAAATTTTATAGTATATAAAAATTTAAATTTCATTTTCTTCTTAGGACAGTGTTTTAGTTTCAAAAATACGGATTGAAAATGTAGTTTTCCAGGAAGAGTGTATTTTTAGTTCACAGTTTCTGGGAATGTGTGTAATGTGGCCCATAAGAAAATACTGACATTTGGAATTTAATGTGCTAATGTGCGGTACTACACATCTCCCGATTCTCGTCTGTTGTCAGAAAATGCCAGTTGGGCTAAGTGAGACGTCTTACATGGCTGATGATAAGATTTGAGTAAGAATATAGTTATGCAGCTGAAGTCTTTGATAACAGAGCTTTGAAGCCAGAGCCAATGTTGTTGCTGGCAGTCAATGTTAAATAGAAGTATTCAATGTACTTGTATGCTGGCAAATTGAATATGGAGTTTGTTATTTTTTTATCATTCTTTATGATTTGGATTCTAACACTGTTACTAGTACTAAACCAATGCTAATACCAATATCAATCTGTCAGTTTCTAACTCTCAACCCTGTTCTGTGCAATCTTACAAAACCAAAACCAAACGAAAACTAGCTTATACTTGATCTATGAAAAAAACAACAAAATCTTTGAATCAGATATTTGATATACTAAAGCTGTTTTTCACAGAGATTATAGAAGAAGCTGCATTTTGCCAAATAATGTATTTCATTGTTCTTTGTTAGTGAGCTGTACCCTGAATAGATTCACAAACAATTTGCATTTCATAGCCTTTCACTGCATAGTACAACATGGCTTTACTTATTGATGGTTAGTGATAGAAGTATTTCTGCTTTATATTAATGTTTCAAAAGGACATATATTTAATTTATAATTACTTTGGAGACTCTTTTCCTGGAAATCAAATTTTTTTTAACAATTGGATGACTATTGATGCTATTAAAAAACTGTCCTCTTTTGTGTCTGTATTAATTTAAGGTATGAAATAGTTCTACAATTGTTTTGGTGCCCTCTGTACAGTGTTTAGCACACGGGCCATTGGTTACCTATGACAGGCTGCATAGGTATTTAAGGGTTTCTGCTTGTCCTTATTTCCATACAGGCAGTATAAAGCAGCACATATGCACAGAATTGATTTAAGGACAGAATATTTAGAAACAGATGTAAAATTCAATAATGTGAATAAAATACATTGATACATCTCCCTTCAGAAAGTTCCAAATTAAATTAGCAGTATTAGGAAAAAAAAGGAAATGCCTTCATAAGAATTTTTTTTTTCTATATTATCTGTTAGTTTGTCTGGTATGTTAAATAGAAAGCAATTTATAAAGCATTCATACCTCTATTATTGCTTGGTTCAGATCTTCTGAAGAAAATTCATGCACAAGTACATGAATTTGGGCACAGGGGAAAGTCTGTTGAGTGCTGTTTCATGCTATGAAATAGTTTTAAAAATTCCAATCAACTTTTAAAAAAAAGGAAAAACAAATTTTTGCTTTTAAAATAAATTAAATTAATATATTTTTATTTTTATTAATATGAATGTATAATTTTCCCCAGGTTAATAACTGCCCAGATAAGAAAATACTTTCCCATTCTCACTCTTATCCGACTGTTTATTTTTGGTACAGGCAATTTCCTTCCAGTTTCCACTGGTTTCTGCTGGTTTTGGCTAGGGTGAAAGCTGAAATCCTTTCTTCATATCATTGAGTGAAATTAATTTTAAAATTTGTATTAAGATTTCTATAACTATTTTTTGATGCATCCCATTAGTTTTGACCATCAGGTTAACAGATAGTAAGCAATAAAGTTTATAATTCTGACTTGGATTTGACAGAGTTTGAAGTAAATACAAATTAGTATTTTTTACTTTTAACAGAAGAGGCTCCTCTTCTCTGACTCATATTTCTGAAACTAAAACCCAGGTTTTCTTATGTATTTTTGACCGTTTTCAAAATGTCAGAGCTTGACTTCATTTTTGACTGCAAGTCAAAAGTATGTGTGTAGGAACAGTGGGTCAGATAATGTTGATTGTATCGAGTTGTCTTTGGGAAAAGAGCATGGATATACATTATCCATGTACATGGCAGGTTGCTCTGAGCAGAGAGGGACACGGTAGTGGTGGTGACCTTCTATTTTTTCTTTTCTTTCTTATCTTGATATGCATGGAATTTCTGAGTACTGAGACTGTAAGCAGCACATTATCTCTGAAACTGTTTAAGCAGTTTCAGCCTCCTGTACACACCACACCTTCTTGCTGTGGTAGGGGGAAACTCCAACCAAGTGAGCAGGAGAAATAAACCACGAGTTGATGTCCTGACTGGACTGGGCACTGTTTTGCTCCCTCAGCTGTCTCACAGAAGAGCTCCAGATACCAGCAGTTCACTACTTTTCTCGTGGATTTTCATGAAATCTTAAAGGAATATAACTCCTTTTCTAGAAAGAAGAAACCTGAGTCATTGATGTTAGTTCTTATTCACCAGCAAAAAATTCATTCTTGCAGTGAGATAAGGAAAAGAAATGGTCAGCAAATACTCTGTAATAAAATAATTTATTACTCTTAGCTCTTTCAAAGTATGCATATTCATTTGTGTGGTTGAGCCCCATAAACAGAATATCATTAAGAAGGTAAGTTATTTGTCCCATAGGCCAAGTGACAAAAAAATTCTCTATATTAAATAATTCCTAGATGCCCTTGTAGATGCACAGGGGGCATATTGTTTCACAGTTTTAGCTATGTCTACAAGTATGTGTTTTCCAAGGGATAAGGTGTGGGGTTTTAAACATTTTCTGTTTTCAGCAGTTTTAAGTAAGCATTTTTTAATATTAATACCAGTGATTTTTATTCAAACCTAGCTTTTCTTTTAAGAATACATTTTTTTCAATTTAATCCCGTCTGGTTACACTTCTCTCTCTCACAGGCTAGCTGAATGAGGAGTCTGAAGGGAATCTCCTTAAAAAATATTCGTAGCTCTGTGGAAAGGAACTGACGAGTCAAAGAAAATTTCAGAAAAAGGCAAGGAACCAAAACATTAAGATATGAGAGGGAAAATGAAAATTTAAAAAAGCCACACCCAAAGCCAGTATTCTACTAAAGAGAATTATAGTAAGTTGGGTGTCAGCTACAATTAGCAACAAATGATTTGTTCACAGTAGCTTTGACAGAAACGAATATATTTATTTTTTCTTAGTATAAAGGCAAAAAATACCTTTTTTATTAGGATTTTTCATTGCCTTTTGTTTGACTTCAATAACCTAGTGACCTCAGGATAACAGAAAGTCATATCTTGTTTTATTTCTCTAAGTATTGATGGTAATTTCCAGCCCGTATGTTGAGACCTGTTAGAAAAGTTGAATTTGATCATATTTTATTCTTCAGAACCTTTAAAATCTCTGTTAAAAAATTCAAACAGAGGGGTTTTTTATAAATAGTGTTTGTAACCATAGGTTTTAAATGACACTTAGCAGATATTTCTGGTTTAATGCTGGATTAAAAAATCAGATTCTGTGTTTTCTTATGGTCAGTGACAATCTATCCTGCAAGAAAGGTGTTACAATAATGAAAAGAGTCACAACAAGATTCAAGTATAGCAATACAGTAAAAGTTTCTCCACACTCAATACCTTTAAATTTTAATTTACCTCTCTTCACAACTCTGATTTGGAGATCAGCTACCTCGTGCAGCTTTGACAGATTCCTCCTTTTATCTTCAAGCTCAGAAACACTAACTTTTTTTTTCCAAATTTATATATATTTGTATTTTAAATGCTTTTCAAAGACAGTTGCTAGGGTTTTTTTCAGTTCCTAGATTATCTTCTTCTGTAATAGTCTAAATTTTTTGGAAGCAAGCTTGTGAAGATGTACTTAATTTTCAAGTGATTACTGCTTATAATAATGAAAAGTTGCAAGGTTAAATAGTGTCTTCTTTTTTACATACACTTTAAAAAGTACAGTCCCTCAGTAGGGGTGAGAAAATACGAGGAACAGGTATTTTATAACCTTGTTTTGGAAATTCTGGTTAGCTGCAAAATGAGCTAACCAGCAATGAGCAAAACTCCTGTGTCTTAACTGTCAACAGCCAGGCCAGGAAGTACAGCTTTCAATTGTATTCTTTGTTGTGGGACTGATCAAAGTAAGATGGTAAGGGTTTTGGTATGAGGAGAATTATTAGAGTCAGATGTTTAAGAAGCCAAGGGGCATCTTAAAAGTCCAAGAAGAGCGGTCTGTCAGGCAAGGACAGAATCCACATTTAGATGGGACACTAAGAATAATAAAGTTGCAGAAACTAACAGTCAAACCTGAAAGTTTTGAACATATTGTATTATTAGTGTTCATTCAACAGACTACCAATTTCAGTTTTCCAGGATACAAAATCATGAAATATTTTTCATCCTAACTTTTTTGCATAACTGTCCATGTGCATTGTACTGACCTCAGCCATTCATATTAGCAGCAGGTAAAGATTTTATTACGCTTTAATCTCTCTCAATTTAATCCCCAGAAGTTAATATTTGTTTCCTCCTGCTTTTTAGGAATGCTTTTGTTAATTGACATTTTAAAATCTTTATTTTCTGATTTATGGTAGAAGTTTTCGTTTTATTTTTAGCACCAAGCTGATTCAGTGAACAACTTGTAAGGACTGTACATACATGTTGTGCATATATGTGTGTGTGTAAGTGTACTAGCTTCTAGAATGGAGTTGGTTACTAGTGTACAACACAGCAATTTAGGACAGAAAATGGAAAAACAACTTTACAGTTGAAAGGGAAAGGCTGTTTTATGCTGCAACATGTGTTGGTTGGGCTTGGAGTTGGGATTGGGCTACTGATTTTGCTAGATTTAAAAGGGAGAGGGCATGAAAGGAATGATAGTGCCTTTTAATTAAATCTGCTGTGTAGCTGGATTAGACACACTGTAAATACACAGATACCAATGTAGAAATTGATTGTTGGAATTCAATCTGAGCATAATCTCAAACGATGTTTACAGCTGATACAGCTTAGTCAGGCTTTAGTGGTGTACTTGATCCTTAATTCCTGACTTTGACAACTGCTTCTAGAAGATACATGATTTTTCAGCATTTTCTTCCTGCAGCCAGTTTTTGCCACATGAACATTAACCGAATAGGACCTGAGGATGAGAAGAAATTGTTACATTGTAGATACATCTATATACTTATCATCTCACTAAAAATGCTTTGAAGTTTCTATTGGAAAATAAGATTTTCAATATTCAGATTCAGGTTCAGGGTTAATAAGTAAGAGAAGAGCACTAAGAGAAGTAGCAAAGAGGGCTTCCCTAAAGAACTGTCACAAATACTGTATGTATATCTCTGTGTATATTTGTATACATATTGTTAATTAAAATTAACAATTTTTTATAACATATCCAAGCCAAATCATGCATCCTAAAACTGACTCTTAGATTCCTTGTTGCATACTTGCTTCAGTAAATCAAAAATGCACTTATTACTTTTTAATATAATTTTTACGTGAAGATAGGATGCTTAGATATGATATATATTAATGTTGAAATTACAAGCATTTGCTGGTGTGGAAAGAGCATAAGGAGCAACTCATTATGAATGCAAGAACCTGTTTTCAATGAAGCTAAATCTCAGGCTTCACCATTTCCAAAAGGAAAAATTGAAGTAGTTGCTTCTCTGCCAAACTTGTACCCAGCGTATGTCAATGATAAAGGACCATTCGCACGGAGAATTCCACTGTTAAGTTGTCTGTGAGGGTGACGTTGTAAGTCTGGTGAACAGGATACTGAGCGATTTCCGTGATGCTCAAATGTTTAAGGAAGACAATAGCAGCATTCTTTTTCATAGTTTCTGTTGTGCCATTTTGTGGAAATTCAAAATACAGAAAATTTCATTAAATTTGATTTGTATTTACAGAACTGTGTGGAAACCCTGCAGTTTCCTATTTAATTAAATATGAATATTCTGTAAGGAAAAGCAGTTTGCATAAAATCTAGGATGGAGTTGATTGTGCATCTTAGAGAAAAACCTGCCAGATCTTTCCTTTGAAGGCCCAGTGCACAGGGCCGTGAGTGTGTCAAATCAGCATCGGTTATATATTAGCTAGTGATAAAAATACCTAGCACTCTCCTATAAAATACTCAAGTGTTTGCTGCTTTTCTGGCCTTCTGAAGAACTGTGATTGGTCTCTGCTGTTTTTCCAGAAAATCAAGTGTCTATCTGTGCCCTTCACTGTGGTTAATGCCCCCTAAGTTGCTCCCCATGAGGTGCAGGTCTGGGTTGGTGCTGCTGGCCCCTCAGCAGTTACGAGGGAGTTGCAGAAACACTACCACAAGAACTGAGGCTTCTAGCCCTGGCAGCAGCCTACTCTGCCTCTAGCTTCGAGTAATGGCACCGAAGTAAACCCCAAACCACCTCCTTCAGATAAGTGGTTCAGCTTACCTGTGAACTGAATCCCACATTTTTTTATTAAATAGGACTCATTTCAGCAAACATGCTGCATAAGCCCCTTTGATGCTTTGTTGTTTTGGGCTGAGTGCATTGCCCCAGAGATGACTGAAAAAACCTGTCTGCCATCCTAGGCATCCTGTTGAAATTGCTGCTATGGGTGTGTTGCTGATTCAGGTCATCCTTGAAATGCTGAAATGTGGTGTGTCTGTGTTCCTAACAGAGTTACTAAGGAATTTCAGAGAGAAGTGATAAAAAATTCCTGAGTATTTTCTGCATGGAGAACTGTGAAGTGGTAGAGTGTGTCTGTGTTTCAAGTCTGAAGAAACCAGCATTAAAATCTAGTCAAACCTTGGCCAAGGATCAATTCCAAAGTCAGTGTTAAGCCTACACTTTGTGACTGAGCTAAACTGAAATGTTGATTTTAGCTTATTATTTTTCTGAGCCACTTTTTATGAGTGCACTTTCTGAGATTGCATGGCTCTAACTTCTGAATTACATTTATTTTTATCTTTGGAATAGCCTGCATATTCTCTGTAGAGGTGAAAGTATTTGATGACATATCAGGAGGATTAGAATTCATTTCATGGTGACTGTCAAGCCTTCGAAATTTGATTTTGTTCTGCAAATATATGCAAAATACCCTGACATCCAAAGAATGTTTCAGTACAAATTGTTTAAAGGTTTGAGTGTTATCTGTATTGCATCAAGTAAGTAGTGACTGTTTTACTGCCCAGTACCTTGCATTTTTTTCCACTATAAATGTCTGTGGATGTAGGTCTGATTAAACTTTTGTATGGGGATTGCGCTACTCATGGATATGTACACAAAAGAGTAGGAGAGAGGAAATATAAGATCTCTGTTAACTGTGGCTGTTAGTTTGGGATAGACGGCATATGAGTTTGTGGTATTAATTCTGCCTTTAGATTTCTTACATAGTCATTTTTTCCATTGCATTGTTATAGTACCATTATGTTTTAAATATATTAATATATACATAAAAGCCTCCTCTGCTTGTACTTGATGTCCTTCTGCCACTTTGCCAACAAAGTTTCCTATAGCATCAAGATACTGATTTGGGACTTTAAAAGTTGGCTCTGTTTTGTTAAATAGAATTGAAATATCATGCCATAGTATTCCATAACTGCAGGAAAACCAAACACTCAGAGAGAAAATTAATTTATGTAGCAACTCGACTGGTCTCTCGTGTGAT
>VXBT01004610.1:112262-137596 GCA_013400235.1 Oriolus oriolus
CGACTGGTCTCTCGTGTGATTCAATTTACCTGATTTGGATGTTTAAAATCAGTGTAGTTCTACAAGTAGCTTTTAATGTACCCTGGTTCAACAGCAAGTATATATATTCTTCTCAGAGTAAAGGAAGCCTCTGATGTTGGAGTGGCCAGAGGAGGAGTAACTTGCCCGGCTGCTTATGGAAGGCTTGGACACAGGTGGGCAGCTAAAACAGCCTGGGCTCAAGTCAGCCTGAAATGCAGTATCACTGCAACCTGCAGAGCTCCCAGTGGGTAATGCATTTACATAGACTCCTTGGTAGTTTCACCAATTTTATCACTCTGACAGCTCACACTTTTTGGTTTGTAGCTATCACATGGACTTGTCACTATGGCTAAATTAGCTGTGAGTGGGTCACAATGCTTAGGAGAGTTTGTTGGTTCTGTTTGGTTTTGATACAGATGATACAGGGTTTATTGTTCGGTTAGAACTAAGTAAAGAAATCATTTATTCAGACCATGTCCTGTTGATTCAGCCAAACTCTGATTTAGTGGGTGTTACATGCTCAGGCCTTTGAAATCCAAGTTTGAATTCCCACGTGAAACAGGTTCGTCCAAAACTATACTGATCAGCTGAATTTGTAACTTTCTTAAGACTTTTGAATCTTCTTTTGAATCTTAGATCTTCAGGCTTTTGAATATTTTAAATGCACATTTTTATTCATGAAACAAGGATGCTTTTAACCCTTTCACTGTTTACAGCTGGAAGAGACTATAACCTTTGTGTGAACCTATGGTAACTTATGCACTGTGATGCCTGTTCACATACTGAATCCTAGAAGTATCGCAGCACCTTTCTCAAACTACTGCACATGTCTCTTACAAAAAGCAAAGCACTGGGCTTTTAATTGAAATTAATCAATAATCCTATGGGATATCTTAAAAAGAGTGAAAGTAAATCAATGGAAGTTCGAAGCAAAGTCAATTTAAAATGAAAGAATGAAAGTATCCAGGGGTTTGCTAAATGTTCATGTTTCTCTAATCATCTACAAAATCCTTCACATAAAATGAGATTAGGAATGCTACCTTGCATGAAGTCTTGGCCAGTAATTGTAGAATTATAATGATCTTGTTCGTATTCTTTTCATTTATTCAGGCTTCTACAATTCTGAAAGGCACAGGCTGAACTGAGAATAAGTGAAAAGTATACAATTCTTCCCATTTTATTTATGCATTTTCAGTCTGCGTCTCAGTTAGATGAGGGATTCCTGCTCCACTCAGTTAAAATGCTGCTCTCTAGAAAGAATTTTGATGATGTATAAGTAACAGGGTTTTTTTCATAGCAAGCTGAAAAGAGTTTTTCTTTAAATATGGCTGAACTGCATACAGGGTGTCTACTATGTTGCATCATGATTTCATTCTCTATTAAAATGATTGGTGAGCACCATATTAATGTGCTCACTACATTAAAATTGTGTTTTGGTATCTGTAGTTGCAGAACTGTATAAAACTCCTTAAGTGCTCCATGAATAGGTATCTTAATTCAGCCTGTTTCCACATGCTGTTATGGAACAGATATAAAAAAATAATTGTGAATGTATGTTTTCTCAAGCCCAATTGCATTTGTTGTCAGCTTACTGCAAAGCCTTGCAATAAATTTAATAGATTTCAGGATAACTGCTTTTGCAGTTTTCCTTCAAATGGATAGACTCTTGCTTTCTAAATTTATGTGCCAAAAAGTAGTCTCACAGAATTGTGTTCAGCTTGATTTTTAAGTATCAGCTATGAGAAGATGCTTTCCTATTACAATTTCACCGTTTTAGGAAAGTGTAACAGAAATGAAAAAATACTTGCTGCACTATAAATAATATACTTTATGTGTTTAATGAAACTTTTGCAGTATTTCAACTACTATGTGATACTTATTTCATTTGAGGGAATATTAGTCTTTTTCAGTTTTCTTTACCAGCATTCAGTGGTAGATCAAAACTAATTAACTGGTGTTCCTGTAAATGTTTTCCCCTACGTTGTCTAGATCAGCAGTTTCCTCTGCTTTTTTTTGTTTGGTTAGGTTTTTTTGTATATTGCATGTTGTCCATAGAAAATTCTAGATGGAAAAAAATGTTCATAGAAGAAGAAAACATACAACATGGCAATGAATTTTTGAGTGTTTATAACCCTTGTAAAATCAGTCATATCATCTAACTATATACCCAAATAATAATGCTGTGCGCTACATGGGAAAAAGAGAGAAAGGGAAGATGAGTCTGGAAACTTTGTTTAAGAAATACATACACAAACAGTATTCTGGTTAAGAATATGTGCAGTTTGAAGCTTTTCTATTATAGATAACAAATAAGACCTCAACATGCTAGAGGCAAACGTGCACTGGCACTGGCAGTTTGAATAATTATCTTCACATCTTCACATCATGCTTAAAACTTCACATTGTTTTAATGTAGAATGCAGTTTCTTGGTTTGGGATTTCTTTGAATTTAATCAGAGCACATGCCTAAAATCCTTATCTAGAATTGCAGGAGGGGAATTCTAGTCAAGCTGTGGAGCTGGGAGCAAAAGTTAGCTCCTTCCAAGGCAGAATTTAATTGTAAATGCCAAAGACATGCACTCATCAGGCTTTTAAAGTACTCTTGGGCATGACCACGTGAACACTGCTGGCAGGTCTGGACATTTTAATTGTTTGAAGGCTTTGATTTTTTTTAGAGGGACAGAAAGAAATATTGTGGAGGGTTAACATGTTAAATGTATTTTGGTGTCAACTTTTATTGTGTATCCACTAGTAATCAGTGATACTAAGTACAGTACAGATTGCAACATTTTCTATTTTTTGTCCTTTTTTTTAAATTTACTTAGTGTATGTAAAGTTTTTCTTCATTGAAACACATCAAATTATGTAATGATTTTCCCCTAGAAGTTAACCATTTTCATGTATTTGTGAAGGACCATCCCTGTGGTCAGACTAATAAAGAAGAGGAAACAGGCCCTTTGACAAGACTTACACCAAAGCTGATCTTGCCAAATTACTCCATTGCCCTTCTTTTCTTAAGTGAGAACCAGTCTAAACATTAAACATCGGTGAATTAAGCTAGAAGTTCTCATAGTTCATCTTTGCAACCATACCCAGAAACAAAATATGACATGATTTATTCTAAGAAATATTAGTGTGCAAGTGCAAAAGGCAATGAAATAGAATTGCCTTTAGGCAATTTTAAAAAAGTGTAGCCTACACTTGAATTTGATAGAAGCTGTGCAAAACTGGTCTATTTTATTTGTTCAATTGTTGCTTTTCAGCCTAATTAATCAGTCTCTGATTAATAGAGGGCAAGTGAGAGTCAGTATTCTTCAGTATACTACTTCATTAAATGTGTTTCTTTACATGTTAATCAGTTCATGAGAGGAGCTTTGCCCAAGTGGATTTTGCAGTCTAGAGTATTAGCAGTTGGAATTATCCAATTAAAAGTACACTTTGTTTTTCGAGGTTAAGGCTGGAACACGGGATATTTTGAGATGAGGAGGCAATGCTATTTAGATAACTGCCGTAGCGTAGCTGTTCCTTTATTCATGACCCATCAAAAGAGGTGAACTGCGTTACGTCTGGGCTGCAGCTGGATTGAAAGTACTTTGTTCTACTCTAAGTCTAGAAGACCCAAATAGTAATTTAGTTCATGTGGTAGGTCAAAAGTTGTCTTTTGAAAACTTTTCTTCAGGCTTTTCAAGACCTTACTGATCAAGATCTTTGTGCCAAGATGTGTTGCTGTCTTGAAAATCATGCCCTTTTGTTTCATTTCAGAGCACATCCTATCTTCACAGCAGTGAATACAGTTCATTGACCCAGAAAGCCTTTGATGGCAGCTGCTGGGCACTTGAAGCAAAGTTCCACCAGTTGAAACTGTGCCCCATGAAAGATGAGGGAGAAAAAGCTGACAATATGTTGTTCATGCAAAGATAAAGGATAAAAGATAGTAGTGTGTTGCTTTCTGTGCCAAAGGCTTCTTTCCTGCTTCTTTATCCACAGCTGGTTTTACTTATGTGTTTGGCTTAGGCTATTAGCATAATAAAAACAAGTGCTCTTATAAGGAACTACTTGATGAATGTGAATGTTTTGACAGTAGACATTGGTGCTTTTAAAGTCACACAGACTGACTGGTATCTGCACTTGATAACTTTCTAGATTATTTAAATAACCATGCAGCAACAAAATACACATCACAGAAAAGTGTATGTATTTGCTATCTTTTTGCTTGCTTGTGGAAATTAATTTTACTATATCAGGATTAGAAGCCTGAGCTACCCTTTTGTGGAAACCCCATCTTTCTGACACTTGAACTCATATAATTTATTATACTATATATTTATTATTTACTCTCCAGTGCTTGATTGCTCTATAGGCACTCTGCGGAAGAGCATTCTCTCCAGTAAGTTCAGCTGAACTAAGCACAGGTTTGTGGAATGCACTTCCATTTTGTGCTTTTATTTCAGCTTCCTAATGTCTGCTTATCTTATTTATAATACTTATGTTTTTAATAATGAATTAAGTACCCACAATTCTTTAAAATATAAATAAATGTTATGACATCTCAGAGGCTTTACAGTGCCATCCCACACCTTTACCCCTTGTCTGCATGGTAGTACTTCTGCAGTTCTTATACTTATCCATATTTTACTTGTGCAGCTCCTTTGAGATTGAAATATGCTGAAAAGTTGTGATTTTTATAAATATGTAGGCTGAGGGCCATCGCTTGCCATTGCCCTTGTCATTTCAGGTAAGGTTGCTTCTCTGTGTGAGACTGCTGTCACTGGAATTGCACCCTGTCCTGTTTAATGAAAATAACCTGGGTGCATTTTAACTTAAGTAAGTAGCCTGATAGATAATCAAGGGGCCAGAAGTCTCTGGCAGTGATGGACACACTGAAGTGGTGTTGCAGTCGTGTCAGCTGGATTAGCCAGACCTAAAAGGTGGTCCAACCCTAAGATGGCTGTTCGCTTTGTCCGTCATACTTGATGCAGATAGCACGAGAAATTGATACATTATTTGCCTTACAGGATGGATCTGCTTAGCAGATAGCAATTTTCCTTTTGCTAGTCAGTGTATGAACAATAAAAGTTTGTGCTTCCTAGAAACTAGTAATACTGTAGCTGCTAATTCCTTCAGATTAGAGTAGCTCATTTAGCCTCTAAACACTTACAGATGTACATGTAGATGTCACACTTGGACACAAAAAGAACACCTGCAGACTCAGCTCTGTCAAGTCAGGATGCCAAGGGCAAGGGCCCAGAAAGGACCCGCACTAGTTTATTTATGCATTCTTAGAAACCACCATGGATTGGAGGGTGAAATTACCACCTCTCAATCACACTGGTCAAAGGAAAAGTCCATCAAACATCTCCGCCTTAGGAGAAAGACTGAAAACAAACTAGAGCTGTTAGCAAAACATGGCTATGTTTACAGAGAGTGCATGAGAACTCTATCTACAGCATTAAAAACATAGAAGAACTGCGAAACTCAGGGCGACATGTAGAGAGACATTACGTGGAACAAGACGTACATGTCTCATTTAGAAACAGGTCTCTGGGAAAAGTGGGCTTTTGGGGCTATCTAGATAAATATCTTAAATGTAGAAGCAGCTGTAGTGTTCTTCTCCAGCTAGAAGCTGTAAGGCAGCCTGAAAAATAATCATGGAAAGTTAAAAATAACAAGGAGAACACTTGATAAGTTAAGTCCTTACGTTCAATGAAGCAAGTTGTCTGTGAGTAATAGGTACACACATTTTGGCCATAGGTATAGATTAATATTTATTTTTTGGTATTAAGAAGGCACTTAAGCATCTTCTTGTTTAGTTGTCAAATAATTGATTTTAAATCTCTATGTAATTTAATGATTAACAGCTCTTAGCTGTTTACAACTTGGATGTAAATTCAATGCATTACATATTACAAAAATATTTTTGGTCATTATACAATCGCTGTATTTGACAACTATTTTGCATGGTAATTTTGATCATGAATGTCTGGATTCTGATATATGAATGTAAAATATTCTTTAAGAGCTTATATGTAGGGGGAAAATCTCTTAATTGACTCCTGCTGTTTGCATGTGTCTATTTATTTTAATCTAGTTCCAAAGTATTTCCTTTAGAAGGAGGGTATTTTTATATATGTATATATATGTGTGTGTGTGTGCATGTGTTTATAATTTATACAAAAATTAAGTTACAACAGTGCTTTTTAAGTACTAGTTTATTCAGTAGACTTGCAGAGGCATGCTTCAATACACTGTCTTAAACTGAGAATTAGTTCTTCATTGAGGAGAATCTGGTCAGCCTCAGCAGTATCCCATTTTTATTAACTATTTGCTTTAACAGTGTGGCATTTATAAGAAGAACGAAAATATTTTTGCATTTAATGTTATTCCTCTTCTGCTTTGTTGAGTATAGGATATATTGCTTTTATCTCCAAAAAGCAACAACCCTGGAGCAAGTTATGAATATGATTTATAAAACTTCAGTTATGAGATGGTAGTTCTCAAAAGGTTGTATTTTCTGTTGTCTTGAATGGCCAGATCCTTCTGAAGGACATTTTATTTCTGTATTTTAAGTCTTATCAATAGCCTAATTCAGTAAAAATCCATAGCTGCTTTAGCACAGAGGCTGTACTTACTCCAACAGTGCTCGGATGATATGGTTCACTTTCAGGAAAAGACTTTACAAACCGAGTTCCATTCAAAAATGTTTTCATAGTTGCCATGAGTTTTAAGATAAAGAAGTTGAGATAATCTTAAGAAATGCAGTTAGAAGAAGGCTGTATATGCTTACCAGTCATACTATAAATGCTTCAGTATAGAAATTATATAACAAAACGTATTTTTAAATTTAAAAATAGTAAGGCATTTAAAGAAACAACGAAAATAAATTGCAGCCAATGTCTTCACAAACTGCTTGGTTTTAACTGTCTTCATAAGTATGATATCCTTGCTATTCTTTTCAACTTGTTAGGTAACACAATTGACAAAAAGTGTGACAGAAATCAGTTTGTTACTGTCTCAACTGCAACAGCTGGTTTATCCTCTTGATGTGTACACTGCACATTTGGAACATAAAGAGCAAAAGCTGAGTAGATTGACCTTTCTGGGTGAATGAAGAAGATGATTAATCTTAGATTATTTTTAGAACTTCCTAGCATAATTAATTTCTATTTTGGATACATAGTTCATCACTGTGGCCCTGGTAATCTTGTAGCGTTAAATTAAGGTTGTATTTTTATACTCTGTTGAGAAGAGTTGTTGAATCAAATGCCTTTCCCATGAGACCAGATAGGGAAATTTGGGAAATTTGTTTACCTAAGACTTCTTTTGCAAAGACTTAGGTAATAGTCCGTTAGAGATAAAATAAAAATCTGGATTTAATGGGTTTAACTTTTTCTTCTTTTTATTAGGAAGTATTAAGAAGTAGCACCTTTTATCCACTAAGACCTGTCATGCTTTTCCCCTGCCTTTATAAGAACATTACCGATAATGATAAGCTATTGTAAAGGTGATACTCCTTGTTCTTTGAGTGTTATAGATACTTTTGAGTTGTTTTCACAGTAGAGAAAAGAGTGAAAAAGATGAAGGTCAGACACATGGCAGCTTTGTTACTTATTCTTTCTTCTGTACTGTTATGGTGAAAGAGTGGTATCAACATCAGAGCTGCAATTGTTTAAGTATTTTTACCATTTTTTTTTATTATTTAATATTTTTATGACTCAAATTGAAAATTGCCAGTTCAACCCTTAGGAAAAATATTGATTGTCAGTCCTAGGCAGAGATTGTTTGGAAGGGTACCATAATAAATGGAAAAAAAAAATCATTAAAAGAGTAAGTTAAAATTGAGGAAGAAAAAATGTTGCATGCATGCCTTTTTTCCCTCTCACATAGGTATGTATGTAGTGAAAGTTAGTGGAAAAATATTTTATTTGATTCCAAAGTGGGATAAGTCTTCCACCTGTTTTCTGTGCTAGTATATGTAAGGAAGGTTATTTATATTTGGCAGTTGTAGAGCTGTTCATTCCAGTCATTGTTTCCTCAACCATTTTGTCCTTAGGCTTATAACATGATGTGGATTGCCTAAACTTTATATCCCAGCCATGCCACATCACCACACAGGGGATAATATTACTTCAGTTATCAAATTTAGGTGTCTTTGCATTTAGCCTTCACATGAGAATTCTTTCTTGCTTAGTCACTTGCCCTTTTTTGTTGCAGAATTCATTTGTGTAAGATACGATTGTTTATAAAGAGATGAGCAAAGAATCTCATTTACATTGCTGCTTAATAAGGGATACTAATATTACTGATGTTGTTAAAACTTCTATTGTGCTGTTACTCCATGGAAGGACTGACTAAATTTTAACTTCCAGGAATGAATGTTGTAAAGTTTGGCTATTGAGTAACTTAAAATTCTTTGCCAAAATTATTGTAGTAATATTATGTCACCCTTGTTTCACATGTTTTTGACAAAATCTTTACTTGATGATATTAGGTGAGATCAGTGTTGAAGAAAAAACATGAACCTAGGGGAGGAGGTTTAAAAGCTAACAAACAGACCGTGGCACAGAATTAAAGAAATAATCCTGAGATTGTATTCTAATTTGGATAATGTATTGTCTCTGTGGGATGGTACCTTTGAACATTAGGATACTGCAAACCACACTTTTTAACACTGTGCAGAAACAGATCATTGCACAGAAAAGCTTCTAGTAAGTGCAGCATAAAAAGGCCACATTTACTGGTAATTTGCTGTCTTTGATACCCTTTCAGCTGAGCTTCATCCTCTCTGTATACATTTAGAGCAATTCAGTGAATATGTGCCATTAATAAGATACCAGCATACTTTGATTTGGAAAGGGAAACAGCTAATTTTAAATTGAACAAAGGATAAAGCTTGATTATAAGACAACTAGAATATTCTTGTAAGAACTTGATTCATTTACTGTGAACGAGTTGTTCTTAAGCTATCATGTGCATCTAGGTTATCTGAACTTCTCATTACATAAAACCAGATAGAGTGGTTTGATGTTATATAATAGGTATCTTCTGATATATTTTCGTCTGCTGCTTGAAGATGTTTTGTATTAGTGGGGAACTTCTTTGTGGTTTCTTCTCCTTCTTCCTGCTCATCAACTTTAAAGGCAATAAAATCTTCTTTATGTTACAGCAGCAGTTCTCAGTAGTGCAGACCTGCAGAATACTTGTGTTGCTGTTACTTCCTGAATACATGAGTGTCACTGTAAACAACTGTATCTTTTATCAAAAATCATGTAGGCTAAGGAGAGACAAGGTATGGCTTAACACTTCCAAAGGCAAAACCATGACAGGAAGACATATCTGGGAAGAATAAGGATAAGATTCTTAAAAAGCCAACAGCAGATCAGAGGAGAAACTTCATAAAGGTTTCAATAGTCATGATGCAGCTACTGTCCTACAGCCCTGTAAGAGTCTTCAGTGAGTAGCAACTGTGAGAAAAGTTGTGTCTGGAGTGTTAGAGGAGAAACTTTCAAGACAGTCTTTTTTCAGAGAGTATGAAAGTGCTGGCAAAGCTTAAGGGCCTTTTTTGCAATTAATACATAATTTCAATTCTTATGGATTAGCTATTTCTACAGAAATAGAGTTTGGATAATTGTCTGCTCTCTGGTCAGATTTCTTTCTATAGGCAAAGCACTCCAGGAGCTGTCACATTTCAGGCAGCAAATATAGCCCTTCATGTCTGTTCTCTTTGCAGCTTTGAATGATGACTGTTTCTTGCGGGAAGGCACTGGGAGCTTCTTGCTCTTAAGTCAGTGATAAAAGTAAGTTGCCATCAGACAGAGAAATATGTCATATATTGCTGAACAGAAGTTTTTTTCAGGATTACTGATAAATAGTATAAACCTGTAGCACTTAATAAGTACAAATTACCCTTAATTTATTCCCATTTTAGAAGAATAAACTCTCTAAAGAACATAATCTTTCTGGTAGCTTTTTTACTGTTGAATTGCATTGACAGGGTTTTTCATGTGTAAGCAATTGACAGGGTTTTTCATCTATAAGCAATGTAAATGTATAATATTTTAGAAAGTAGAATTGTTTTCCTTGCATCTTGTACTATTTTGTTCATAAAATGAAAAACTTTATTGACAGTCTTCCTGAATGCTGAGCTGTTGTGCTTCATCTCTGAATTTTTCTTATTTATCTTTCTTTGAAGAGAAATAGTTTTTGTTTTTAAATTTAAAAAATGTTTGTGTGAAAAAGATACTCTGTGTGATATGCCCATGGGGAGAAATTAAGTTTTTATTTTTATGGTGCTTGTTTGCTTCATTTTCTGGTAACAGTTCTCTTTCCTTACCCAAGGAGAATTACTTACTCTGGTGTTACAGTTTGTGTTGGATGAAATCCATCTATAATGAACTGACAGTTAGAGATGTGTGAATATATGCCAATTCTTACGCAGACTAATTATCAGGAATTATAAAAGCTAATGTTACTCCTTCTGAATCTGAAGTATATGCAATTGTCCCTCTTTTGTAGACTTAATCTGTATTTCCAGTTCAATGTCTACCTTACATTGGTTCCTAAGCAGTTAAATGCAATTTGCTGAGGTAATACTGTATTTGTGTGAATAGTACAGCCTGATTTGTTCTCAGAGTCATCCATTTGTATGCTTTCAGCATTACTGTAGAGGCTTCTGCCATGCAGAGTACAATTGTGTCAGATTAAAAAGCTGCAGGAATTTTGACAGTGAGAGTTGGGTAGAATAAAAACAACAGAGGTGAGTAGAGGAGTCTAAAAAAGTTCTGTGAAATGATGTAATGCTCTTCAGACTGTTACTGGAAATTGTCAAAATCTTTTAAACTCATTAGTAGTCCTACTGCATCTTTGCTAACCTGTAGTTATAATATGCATCCCACTTAAAGCTGTTTGAGGTGCAGAAATCAATTTTAAGTAAACAAAGCAGAGAAAATACTGAACTTGTATTTTGAGCTGAATCATTTTTCTGGCTTACTTTTACTGAACTTTACAGTGCAGTCTGTGCTTAACACCATATGCATGACAGACAGAGGGTTTGGCAAGTCCCATTTTTTGGGTTCTGGGCTCGAGGTGCCATTGACTGGATTCTAGGATTTTCCAAGTCCTCATCTAGCATGTAGCTCTTTCACATCTGATGTTCAAGGAACATTACTTACATCACGGGTCATGCTTCTGGTATCAGCCTTGTAGGTATCTCAATCTGTAACCTCCTGGCATCTTCAGTTTAAGTAGAGAGCTTACTTCAGCATGAAGAATAAATATAAACATATTTACATTTTTAGTGCTCTTATTTAAAACGTGGGATTGTTTACCGCTAAATGGTACGGTGAAGATGAAAAACCATTTAGCCAGACAGCTGTATTTTTACATACACTATGAATCTTTCCTAATCCTTCCAGTACTCTGTGAAAATCAGATGGAAAAGTGGAGATAGAAGTGCAGATAAAAATACTTTTGTTTGTCAGAACACTAAGGACATTAAATGTATGATACTTAGTGTTAGCCACCTTTCATGAATTCAACAGGAGACCATTAGACAGATTTTCTTTCAGTGCTACCTGCTAAAATTCTTTTATCACCTGTTAAAATACATGTTTGTGGAAACCTCATGTGAAACAGCATGTCTTCTTATCCTCCTTCAGGAAGAGACTGTGGTTACATTGCTTAAATAATTTATTTCTTCTATCAGTTGGTCTGCAGGAATAATGAAAGAACTTAATTCCAAACATGCTGTACTAAGACAACTTAAGTTCTTGCTTTTTAGAATAACTGTATTTTTCTGTCTTCACGAGAAGATGTAATTTAATTGCCCAATCATTTTCTAGTTTTATTCTGAATAATTTTATTTAAATTTCAGATTGGATAAAGTAAATATGGAGACCTCTACAAAATATAAGTCTATGAGGTTTTCCTATAGTAACTGTGGGCTTTTATAAATGTACAGTTAAGCTTGTCATCCCCAGAGTGGATCATGTAGCTGTGACATTAAGGAAGCCATAACACTAGTTCTTAAATTGTGATGTTAACCTGATGATTAATTTTAAAAAGTATTTTTTTCTTTGGAATACTATATTCTTTTGAGTAGGTCTTCCCTCTAGCATAATTTTTTATTGTTGAAAAATTGAAAAAAAAAACCTCTTCAGTGTATTTTAAGATAAATTGAAATGGATGCCTGAGGAAGCCTGCTGTTTTGCATGAATTCTAACAGCCTCAAAATAAACAAACCCCCCAGAAAATCTACCTGAGCTGTCAGTTGCATATCCACTGCACAGCCTAGTGATACTTGTAGTCGCAAAGGTATCTGTAGCAAATGTGAAAGGAGTTTCGGTCCTAATGTCCTCCTAATTACTAGAATATAATTTTAAGTTTTCCACTTCCCTCCATTTCAAATTAGTTATTCACAACCTGCCAATATTATCACTTTAGGAGAAAGCGATCTTATGATACTTCTACAATAGCCTAAGAATTCACTGAAGAACATTAGAAAGCTGTAGATGCTATTTCAAATTTTGGCCTTAACTTACACCATTTGTCATTCAATATTGTTGTAACTCCTATAATCTTGAAATTAATGCCTTATCCTGTGTAGAGAAAACAGACAGAGGAGCATTTTTAGTAGGTAAAGCTGCAGAAGATTTGTTCTGCTGGCTTAAACATTAATCATTAGGAGTCAAGTGGAAACTTCATTAGTGAAAACTGTTCCCTTATCTATATTTCGTTTCAAAACATAAATAGCAAGAAGAGAAGGCATTCAGCACTAATTATCATATAATGACGTTCCAGTGTCATCTGAAATGATCATATTAACTTCAGATCATATTAAGCAGTAGTACAGAGACACTGTACAAATAAGCTTAGATCTAGAAATAGAGTGCAGTTTTGTAACAGAAAATGATGACTCCTTTTTACTATAAACCTACACTTAATAGAATTTTTCGTTCTTATTAAGAGAATGGAAATGAACAGGAAAATAGCAAATGTAACTAGGTGTGTCTTCACTGAGTTGAATGCCCTATGGTTTTAAATGGCATATACACATGTGTTTGTGTACATTGGTCTTTATCTACCAATACAAAGCAGATAACAACTGTGAGCTCCAGTTGGTAAAGATTTAGTAGCACTTATTGAAAGAGCAGTCTCCCCATTTTTCTAAGCTGTTAAATGTAAGTGAAAATGATTGTCTCCAGCACATACTGCAAATCAGAAAGCTATTTTAAGTTTTTAATTGCATGATGGTTGAATTTGTTCTTAGCGTTGCAACAAGAAAAAATTACGTTTTTAAAGGCAGGGCCAATCTTTGAGTCCTATTTGTTGGCAATACAGTGATGTATAGTCACGCTTAAAAATGTGTCTGTGTGAAGATTGACCATACCAGCTTAATTTGATCACCTCAGCCTGTGCATATCATGCAATTTCTAGTGTTACATCCAAGTACTTTTTTTACCTGGATACAGGAAATGTATACTACTTAGGAATGCTTAGATATAACAAAGGATAGCACATAGTGCTGAGGTTTAACTGCAGCCACTGAAACCAGCAGAGTGACCTGAGTGTTTGCAGGCATGAAATAGGCTTATAACCAAGATTAATGTGAAACTTAATGTTAATTTCTGTGGCATAGTTCTTTCTTTATAAAAGTGACAATTATCAACTTATTCTCATAAGGCATACTGAAACACGGTGAATTTCTCCATTGTACTTGCTGGGAATAATGTGGTGTAGGTTAATAAATATGGTGTTAAAAAAAGTAATTTTAATAATCTACTAATTATGATTGTAATTTTCAAGAGTCCATTCCCGTGTTAATAAACAATATGAATTTCTGTCCTCTGACTCTTATCACTCACAGGCTGAATCCCCTCAACAGTGGTGTTGCCTTGCAAACCACTTGCCTTCTGCCTCCAGATGTCTCCTTTGTACGTAAAGATACATATCATACCTCTTTGTCCCCCAGCACACCTGCTCTCTTCCCTCTAGTTTACTAATAGCGAATTACTTGATAATTCAAGCCAGGCAACAAGGCTGTAATGCTTCAGAGGAAACTGATGAGTGAATTCAGAGAAAAAAAAAAGGAAATTTGGGAGCAGGTTGTGAAGGAAGATAAGAACTCTCCATGAAGGAGCTGCAGGAGCTACACAGCATAGGAAGAAGAGCTGTTGCTGCATATTCTCAGCTACCTATGAGAAGGGAAAAATATTTGTCTCAGATTTGCTCTCAGGGTGAACTATGGCTTGACAATACCTCAGGCCTCTTTTATAACCTACGCTGAGACATTAACCTCTGCTGCTGGGTTTTGCTTTGTGGTTCTTTTAATCTGGTTTTATTGCTTTTTCTTCAAAAACTCACTATTATTTGGTATGTGTGAAACATGATTTGAGTTTCATTTGGGAGGTGTACAATAGCATAAGTAGACCCTGAATGTAACTCTGAGTACTCAACTGGTGTTCCTCTACCTTTGTAAGATGTCCCTCTGTAGGTAAAATGCATGAACACTACTGATACATTTTAAAGCATGGCAACCCTACTTTCTAGGTTATCAACATTTGAGTGTTGTTGGCAGTCTTTCCACTTGAAATTGATGTTTTACCAGAAGATAAATTATAATGAGTTTGGAACATGAAGAGGAAGAGAGTGGTGGGGGTTTGTTTTGTTTTGCTGGTTGTTTGCTTGTGGGAAAGGTTTGGTGGAGGTGTGAGTTGGCTTTTGGGTTGTTTAGTCCAGAGAAGAGAAGACTGAGTGGGGATCTCATTCGTAAATATAAATATCTCCAGAGCAGATGCCAAGAGGATGGCGCCAGACTCTTTTCAGTGGTGCCCAGTGACAGGATGAGGAGCAATGGCCATAAACCAAAACATAAGAAGTTAACACCTCAACTTCTTTACACTGAGGGTGGCAGAGCACTGGAGCAGCTGCCCAGGGAGGTCATGGAGTGTCGCCCTCTGGAGACATTCAAACCCCACCTGGACACGTTCCTGTGTAACCTGGTCTAGGTGACCCTGCCTTGGCAGTTGTGTTGGACTAGATGATCTCCAGACTAGATGATCTCTAATTATACTATGTTTCTGTGAAATTGTTTATCTCTAAGTTTACTTTCCCAGCATTCTGGAAACTCAGATCTGTGTCATTCTCTTGCTACTTTTCATTGATGTTGTGGAATTAATCAGTTGTTTCATATGGTATTTTGTGTTTCTCAGTTACCATAATCTGTAACCTCTCTTCAGTTACTTCCCTGTGGATTCTTTTCTTTGTTCTCCTATCTTCTGGTACCAGGGTTAATCGTATATTTTAACACTTATCTTATTATAAGGA
Organism: Oriolus oriolus; assembly: GCA_013400235.1. Classification (NCBI taxonomy): domain Eukaryota; kingdom Metazoa; phylum Chordata; class Aves; order Passeriformes; family Corvidae; genus Oriolus; species Oriolus oriolus. Next base: position 127,605 of record VXBT01004610.1, read on the forward strand.
TTATGTTATTGATTTTACTATAATCTATGAATTATATTACCTTGAACATTTTGTCAGTAAGCATCAACAGGAGACTGGGAATAATTACAGCTGAGGCTGAAAATTCAGTATTTATTCAGTACCTCATATCTTAGTCTACTTTCTTCACAAATAAGAACTTTGGTCTGTGGGAATACGGAACCATAGCAAATAACTCTTACATGGGATTTAAAAATACTTTCAGGTGGTAGAACTATCAAGTGTGAAATCTGAATTAAGCAAAAAATAATTTTAGTTTGGGTACTTTTCATTACTTTAATAAAATCTATGTTCATGTATAAAAATTTATTTTCTCTTTTTTGACCATAAATGAAGTTACTAAATTTTAGGAGATTTTGGAGCAGCTGTGGTGATGCTTGAAGCCACTGTGCTGGCCAAAATACACACTGGCTCAGCACACCATGAAAAGACTGGAGATCAAACAAACAACAAAGAATTCTCTGTTTTAGGAGAGCCTGAAGACAGTGCTGCATGCAGTAGCTATGCTTGCAGATTTTCAGACTTGCGATGGGAATTGATGTGATACGGTCCATCTAACATACAATTTCTTCATTACAACACTGATGCCAAACAATGTTCCTTCACAATTTCATGTGGGTGACTTGCCTGTGACTGGTGGGTGTTGGGCAGGGACATGACTGGTGTTTTCAGCAACACTATTCAACTGACTCTCATTTTTTTTATCTTTTTTCACCCCTCGTATTTCAGTTTTAATTATATCTGTACTGCTAACAGGAAAGGGGAAAAAAAAAGGAGTATGCATATAAAGAATCAAAAATGTGAGTGGGTAGAAATAAATGGAAGAACAAATGGTTTGTCAGGTACCTGTCTTAATAGAGTAAAATGTGGTAAAGTTAGATATCCACAGTAGAATCCGACCAGGTAGAAATAACAGTGAAAGCAGTCAAGGATGGGGAGAACGAGCAGTTCTTCAGGAAGAAGCAAAAATTTGAAATTGAGAGAGTAGCCTCAGGACAGGAAAGACAACTGGTGAGTGCAGAGAGAATCCAATTAAGTGAGAGCACATCTAATGAACATAACAGGAACTAGTGCAAGACAAAACTACAATTAATTGCTGAGGTTAATATCTTTAGATGTATTTAAATGGAATTCATTACGGTGAAATACAGTTATATTCCTATATGTAAAACTTTGGTGATACATAAATACATAAGTCTGCTGCTGACACCTACGTTGTCGTCAACATAAACATGCCAGTCCAGTAAGTTCCTGCATATTGTCAAATAAATAGATTCCTATTTATGCCCTTTGTCCTTTCATTTTCCTGTGAGATGATTTTATAGCTATCAAAAACTGAATAGTGTGGTATTTTACCGTTGCTTTAGCTCAAACAATAGTCAAACTCTTCCGCTTGTAAGTTTGTGTTTTTCGAAAAAAACCTTCTGGGTTTTTAAAAAATCAATATAATACATATTTTCTGAATGAAATGAAGTATTTTTTCTTTTAAGGACATTACATCTTTACATTACATTGCCCAACAGACTCTTAAAAACTTTTCAGCTTCTTCATATGAAAAATTTGTTTCACCAGTTTTGTTTTTAAACTACCACTTTCATGCAGCATCAGGCCAAATTACCCTTACAGAGCTGGATCATGTCCATGGATGATTTTGAAGGGATGACACCTGATTCTGGAATCTGAAAGATTGTTCTGGAAAATTTTTAGGTTTTATGTGACTACTTTGGCATTAAATTTGATTTGCTCTAAAATGATTGGTGGCATATATTTGTTGCAGCCTCACTGGGCACTGGAAGTGTGCTTCAACTGTAGCAGTGCAAAGCTCTGACATTAGGTATAAGGGAGCCCATCCACACCAGGACCTTATACAACTTGTTAAAATCATTAATTTTTATTCTGCCTTAGTAGTGACATTCAGTGACAACATGGTGCAGTGGAGGTTTAAGGGAGTAGTCTTACACAAAATAGGAATGATGAAATTTATTCAATGTCAAAAAAACACTAGCCAGATGCAAATATGTGTTACTTGTTTGAGAATAGAAAAATGGATAGAGTCTAACTAAGTCATTACTAACTTACATTACGCACCGAATTGATAGATTCCATGTGAAGCACATTGTAGTTGTCTTCTCCATGGCTGTTGGGGTTCAGCCTGAGCTGACACCTGAGCTGACATCTCCGCAAGCTTGGGATTGACAGAGTTATTCCTGAGAACCGCTTCTGAGGTGGAGTGTTGTTTGCTGTGAAAACATGTCCTAGCCTATGGAAGAGGCTTCTGTTACTTAGGTTTTAAAATTTATTCATCTGAGCACCACTGAGCACAGCGAAGTCTTGATAACGACTAACCCGTACTGCTCTTCCCTTGGGTGGTAGCGTTCTCTTCTGCTGCCAGAGTGTGCCTGTGCATCTGGAAGGGCACCTACACCCGTACCAGCCACAGAACTTTCAGTTGTGCTCCACACCTCTAGAAGCGACCATGGGATTAAATCAGCTTTCTGTGCATGGAAACAAGGACCAGGTTTTCCCCTCATTATGTTCTGCAGTTCATTGCAGCCTGTAATTCAGGATATCCACATGGCTGGCATATCATTTAGAGGCTCCTGCTGTCTCTACACTACTGTTTTGGGGGGTTGGGGGTTGGCAGTGAGATACTTATTTAAGAAATAAATTTAAAAATTAAGTGGTTACTGGGGAAGTTTAATGTCATTTCCACTGAAAACAATGGGCTTTTAGAAATGCGATGTGTAGCCCATTAATCAGCTGTTAATTCTATATAAGGCAGTGATGATACCAGCTCTGCAAAAAAAAAAAAAAAGGCAAAAATAACTGATTAAATTGTAAATATTTACTTATATAATACTATTTTTTGCCCTTTGAGGGAATTTTTTTCATTGCATTTAGATTAAAAGTAATTACTCCAAACTTTCAAAAAGCACACACAATTTACTTTGATTTTGTTATCATATTTTGTGTTTAGTATGACTGAAATTCTATTCTACAATAAGGAAATAAGGAAGTTTAAGTTAAATAGATCTAGATTTACTTAATATCTGCAATAGTTATAAGGGCATTGTGATTTTAATACATGTGTTTGGTCTGTGAGACCTGGATGCTTAGAGGACCTATGTGAAGCCTAAAACTGTGGGAAATGTTGAGGAATACAGCTGGTGCAGGTAGCTCGCTTTGCAAGCTGCAGTTCAGGGTACAGACTGATGCAGACCGAGTTGGGGCTGAGGGCCCACAGGGACAAGAGGCCGTGACCTGCCAACCCTTTGCACAACCAAAGGAGAGCCGTGGTGCTGGCCAGGGGAATGGACGCTGGGAGACACAGCAGGAGCCGAGGGCTCCGGAGGAAGGGTGAGATTTGGGAGACTGGAGGCTTGCACGTGGCTCAGACTGTGAGCCCAGGGCTTCCTTTGCTCGGGATCCTCCTCAGAGGCACCAGCTGGGGCTGCTCCTGTGTTACTGCGCCGTGAGTAAAGTGTTCCATGGAATGAGACACCTGAGACTCTGCCCTGGGAAGCCTCATCTGAGGGAGAGGGGGGTGAGCAGGGACTCGAGCGGGGCTGCCGGGGGCTCAGTGCAGCCCCCGCTTGTGGAGGGGCTGCGGTCCCAGCAGCGACAGTTTCTGACATGGGGACTGTGACCGCCAGAGCCTCCTGAGTGGTCAGACTGGGAAGTTTCCTTAACAGGAAAACCCTTTCTGTGGTCACAAATCTTGATTACATGTCTATAATTAATAACAAACCACTGATATTTAGCATCTAAAAACATACCCGTATTCCCCTCCAGTCAGCATTTTAATTGTGGAAAGAATGTGCTTTGGAAGTGAGTCTTTAGTCACAGCCAGCTATTGCATCATTGCCCTAACTACCATGCCAAATCACAGCATGTTATTTTTTAGATCTGAAAAGCTTTAGGTCCAATATAATACAGTGGCCAGCGTACACACATAGCAAATACAGAGCTTTATGCTGAGTAATTTTCAGCTGGATAGCTCTGTGCCATTGCCGCAGGCTTTTCCTGCAGTTGACTGAAAGCTAGAAAAAAAGGCGTTAGGTTATGCTCAGTGGTTCCATGGTGTGAGTTTGCCTGCTAAGACACCTGTCTGGATTTTAGCTGGTGTAATGCTGCAGCCAGAAGCAAATCACAGCAGCAGCAGGCGGGTGTAGCTGTGGTGCAGAACCTGAGGGCTGTCAGCAGAATTGCTTCAGTGTCTTGAGCACAGTACTGAGCCTCCTCCTTCGGCTATGCAGAAGCTGAGTAGCAGCAGGCCAGAGAAGTGTGACTCTCTCTGTGCCTACCTCAGCATCTAGAGACATAAGAGTGCAGCTCTTTGAGTAACAGGACTATGGACTGGAAATGAAAATGATTTCATTTTTATTGTCATCCTTCTGAATAAGTCCTGTTGATCTGTGCAGAAATCAACTTAGATTTACATGACGTTATTTTTTACTGGGAGAAAAAAATTAGTAACTGAAATACCTAGTCAAACTTTCAGCACAAAGCATTACTGTACAACTGTGTATTCCTGTCACTCTTCATCCACAAAAAAATATTTCTAATTTCCCACATATACTGTTGTATTTTAGAAGGTGACCATGCACATAATGCCTGGGCACTTTGTAGTCTTGATATTGGTAACATATGAAGAAAAACAGAGCTACCAAATGAAGTTCAAAGGATTTACAATTATTTGGAAAAATCTTTTTGAATTAATTCCTCTCAAAGTTCAGGGAGCAATTGCTTGCAAATTCTAAGGCAACACAGTAGTTAGAGCCTTACCTAAATTGCTGCAAGTAAAAGCTGCATTTCAGGCTTCATGAGTTTGTGTGGAGCTCCTAAAGATTCACTGCTGGTTTATTAATAACATATTGAAGTGTTTTTCTATAATAGCAGTGGGGCAGGGGGAGAAGGCTGGGAGGAAGCTTGAAAATATGTGCTGCCAAGAGTTTCAAATGACTTTAAAAACTATAAATTGTTGCACTATGCACTGCATAGTCTATTTCTTCTTTTCTTCAGCAGAATGTACTAGAGTCAGACTGGTTTACAGTAGCCCTTCCTTGAATACCATCTCTCATATTAAAATATTCAATTTTTAAAGAAACCATGAATCTTTTACATTTTGCATGTTGAGATCCACAGAGAACAGTAAAAATTCTTTCTATTAGTGATGCAAAATGGAACACAGCAAATCACTCTTGTGAAGTGATACTTATTTTATCCCAGTGGTTCTCAGTTTTATCTGATTCATTGGTGTGTTTAATTTCCTGTTTTCTGTAAGCCAAAAAAATGTTCCTAGGACACACAAAATGTGGCGTCTCAGCTGCTCATTGTAATATTTTTTCCTGCACCATCTTCCTAATCTGCTTCAGACAGTAGTCAGACAATGATATTTGCCTGTGAACAGTTTCAGAATAATTTTGTGTCTTCACACCTGACCTAATAGTCATTAATAGCTTTCCATTTCAACTAATTTTTGTATCAATATTTAATTGCTTTCAATATTTGAGGTCTTCACAATAGTTTTTTTCTTTCAAGGGATGACATTTAAATATGGTATATTGAAATATTACATGCAAGCTACATATTAGTATTCAAATATTTGTCTGCTTGTGTATATTATCAGGTAAGTTTAAAGGTGAGATAATACTAGAGGCCAAATGAATCAGGATGAGTAATGGTGCAATGCAAGTTTTAAGTAGTATGATCTTTTAGGTGAGCACTTTCGAACAATGGCTTGTGTTCCTTTTGTTCTTAAAAAGGTGCAGAAGAGCAGGCTTAATAAGTAAAAGGAGAACATCTTTGAGGATGGAAAGGTACAGGTGGGAGTTCTGTGGTCATATACTTGAGTCTGCATATTGGCTTGCTGTGCATGAGCCTCATCAGCTCATGTTCTTGGACTTGTACTGAACTGAGTAGAAAAAGATGCCTCCATATTTTTGAAGGTGATTCAGGGAAGGAGGCTAAATTAGGTTCTTGGTTGAGACAATTCAAATGTTTGTCTTCAAGAGATGCTTTTCTGCTTCCTTCTACTCCTGTTCTACCCACTGCACAACTTATAATCTGTCTTGATATCCATTCAGTCAAGGATGACAAGGAATTAGATGCTGGTGGTGTGTCACGGACCGGGCCATACTCTCTCTTGTAACTGCTTCTGGTTCTGCCACCTCCCATTTCAGCCTGGGAATTGCTGGATTGAGGCCTTTGCACAGAGGTACTTTGCTGTTCCAACATCCCACTTCTGTGGGGCCTCTTAAGGCTCTTGCATTACATTGTCGTGGACAACCTTGTAACAGATGATAGAAACATAATCTAATTTAGAGGAATCATATTTTCCGAAAATATTTGGTGAACGCTCATCTGAAGGATTGTGCCCGTGAGTGGGATCTATACAGGCTTACATAACTTGGTCAAAACTCACGGTACAGAGGTGGCAAAATGCCATTTAACTGCTATTCAAACCATACTACGTTACGAAAACACGGCAGTAGTGCAAAATCTATTAGTGCTGTTTCACAAAGGTTCTCTGAAGCCTAAAGAAAGGCAAGGTCTGGTTTCTTTCTAGAACGTGGCCCTTTGCTGTAGCTGTGACTTTTACTTGCGTAGTGCAGACCTGATTTGCTGTCAAAGTTCGGTGTTTGTATACATTCAGAATGTGCTGAAATGATGAGAGGGTAAGAAATCTGAGTCTTATTGGGGTTCATAATTAAAGTGTTCATAATTTAAGTTGACTTAAGCCTGTGGAAGTTTCTTTCTGAATGTTTATTTTGGTTGTAGTGAAGTTCAGTTTCAATAGTCTCTGTTAATAAGGAATGTGTTTGGATAGGCTGAATTCCTGCTAGTATTTTTGGCACTTTCACCAAACTGTTAAAATTGACTTTTACTGAAAGCATCTGCTTTTTTAATAAAGTGGAATGTGTATAATGCAGTCTGAATCCATTCCTGTGTCAGATGAATAAGCCAAGAAATGTGCCCTCTGACAGTAACCGTGCCAGCAAAAGAAATGTATTAGTTAGATATAAATCCAGGTTCTACCTACCTGAGCTGAATGTTTTACTAGAGTACCTATTAAAATGTCCAGACCTTACCTGCAATTGTTGGCCATTTATTTGGAACACGCCAAAGTGCATGAAGGCTCTTTTCTGTATGATTTGAGTGCTCTATGTTCCATGATGACAGTCACACTGTGACATTTTTACATCATCCTGAAAATGTGGACAAAATGGCTGAAACTTTTATTCACTGACAGTTTGTTTATAAAAGAACTGAATGGAAGAAACTCAGAATGGAAGAAACTCAGAACAGTGTGTCATTATTAACCCTGAATGAGAATGACATTAGCACCTGAGAAGAGTGGAAAAGTTGGTGAAATGAGGAGATTATAGTGATGAGTTCCTTAGTGCAGTTTCCAAGTATCCCTCATGACACGGACGTTTCCCACCCCCCTATGCCCCCTTAAGTTGAATTTAATAGTCCCTCTCTGAACATGAGCTGCAAGACAGGCTCTGACAGGTGTATTCTCTACACCCTGGAAGGCTGCTGCTTGCCCTTGATATCATATTGGTTCACCTTAGACGTCTGGTGTCTCACTGGCGGAATGTGTTGGATCGTATGGCTGCTGCCACGTGCTGGAGAGCTTGAGCGCTTGTAGGTGATGCAGTATTACAGACCTTTTGCCATTTGGTTATGAATGAGATGCCACATGCTGTCTGTCCTTGGGATCATTTTTAAAAGGAAACTTTCGATTTCTCCCCTTTACAAAAGTCAGTAAACAGGACCAAAAAAGCAGTGGGAGTTAGAAAACAAAGTTTAGTGCCTCTGAGCAAGACTTTTGTAATGGTCTTCAGGACAAATTTAAGGGAGAGGGAGACTTTGTTCTGCCTCATGTGTAAAAGCTTTGATTACTTCAAGAGTAGATACAGAACTTCTTAGTACGTGAAAGGCATTCCTCTGGGAAACCATGAATGTTTTGACCTATCTTTGTATTTTAGAGTCAAACAAATACAGTCTTTGAGTTAGAACCAGTTTTTTATTGCTGACTTTGGGTTTGAGGAGTTAAAAAAACTCCAAGGTTACTGGAAGTCCTCCAGAAGGAATAGGGTATTTTTCCAGATACTAACGGTCTTATACCACTTATTCACAGGTTTGAAGGGTTTGGTTTGGTTTGACCATATTTTCTTTTTTTTTACTTGGTAATAATACTTAAAATTCAGAAGTTTTTATTAAAATGTTTCTGTATAAAAGCAGACATTTCTATATAAAAATTATTATGTGATGAGCTCTCAGACATTTTTTAAAGGATGGATTTTTAACCTAGTTCACTCTTAAAATATATTTAATTTCTGTTTTTTCCTTTTAATATGGCTACATAAATTTTAAATGGCTGAATTTAAGACACAGGAATACAACTGCGTGCAGGTCATCTGACCTTAAATGATTCAGTTAACTAAGGCCTTCTTAAAGTCTACTTAGACCACCCCTTCTGCAAATTTAAGAACATGGAAATATGTTCTTAAAAATCTCCTGGTTAGAACAGTCTTAGCACATCCTATTTAATGACATCATATAACTTTTTCACTGTATATATAGTTGAAAGGCCTCTTTCTAATGTGTGAGCAAAATAGCCTTGCTGCAGATTGAATCCCATTCCTCATAGTCTCTACCCCAAGGCCCAGTAAATACAAGGAAAAGCTCATAGCCACATTCCTCATAGTGGTTTTCTTGAATGCTGGAAGGTTGCTTCCTATTTTTCACTCATTTTTCTCTTCGTAGTTCCTGTTTTTTTCAACTAGATTGTGTTTCCAGCGTGAGCTGGGTTTCTGCTTTCCCCAGCATGGGTAGCTTCATTGAAAAGGTTATGTCCAAACCTGAAGATAACATTCAGTGTCAGCTGTCATATGATGGTCAGCACACCATATGTGGTCTGTCTTCTGAAAGCTGCATGTGTAAAAACAACAGCAACTTAGGCTATGAATTGGCTATATTAAAAAAACAACAACAAAATTCTATCTATTTCCTATATAAATAGCTAGGATTCTATATATGTACTACTCCTTCTTCCATGAAGAAGATGTTCACCTATGTTGATAGCTATTGGCTTTGATAGTGGAAGCTCTCAGCATTAATGATTAGAAAAATCAGGACTGCACAGACCTTAAAAGATCTCTTAGTTCATGCTTTCAGGATCAATTGCTATATTATTTCAGATAAATTTTTGCTTAAGTTTTTTTTACAAACTTCCTGTGAGAGTACATCCCATAACCTCATTAGGAAGTCTATTTCAGTATTAACCCAAGTTCCTTTTACTGCCTTTTTTCTCCCTGCCTCTCTCATGCTATAGTTTAATATTAATACCCAATCCACTATGCAGACAAGGAACATTGCTTTGCATCAAACAGCATGTTTCTCCTTGGTCTTTTCTCAGGTAGTGAAAAAGGTTAGATTTAAGCATTAAATCTCAGCTAGGATTTCGGATGGTGCTTTCTGTAGAAGTTATTTTCTGCTCTTCCCTCATTTAGACTTTTGAGAGATTTGTTGGAAAACAGTATGATCAGTTTTATGCAGAGTATTTGATTACACCTAGATCACCAAATTGCTTGTTACTTTCTTCTTCCCTTACCACTCTGTGAAAAGATTAGACACTAGGTTTTAGTAGTGAGAAAGAATCATGATGTTGCATAGTGCTCATGTTATATATTGGCATTTCTTCTCCTTTTGATGCTATGTCTGTGTAACCTGCTCTATTTCTCCATCCTCTTCTCTAGTCATTGTCTACTATTCTTCCCATTTACATTCTTGTTAGAGCTTTCCGTTTTCAACAGATACAAAGGCCCTTACCATCATTCCGTTCCCACTGGCCTAAGTGACTTCGTTGATGCTTTCTGATGTACATTAACTACAGCATCTTGAGAATAAAGGTGAAACCTGATTTTTGGACATAACTGCTCTTTGTCTTAGGCTCATATTACAAA
>VXBT01004610.1:137632-158811 GCA_013400235.1 Oriolus oriolus
AAAAAAAAAAAAAAAAAAAAAGTATTAAATCTATGTACACCTGATTGCTCCCCAAATCTACATTTCTTCTTGATATCCTCACATGCTCTATAGTCAGATTAGCTCCAGAAAACATGCAGCTATCCTGTGTTGGAAAGGAAAGAGTAGGACATGTTTTAAGGGTGGTTTGGTCTTGGTTTTGTGAGTTATTGAAAAGACTTTAGATGGCCGTTATGCAACAGTCACTTTACTGGGTCTGAATGCAAATAAATATTAAAGGATTTTTACTTTCTCCTGTTTCTGACATGTTAAAATACCAATACTACTGAAGCTTGGCTGTGTGAAAATCTGTTTTTTAAAGAATTAAGGAACAATTTCTCATTTTCTAGCTATCTCTCTTGTGTTGCTGAATTCTGCATCTGAAGAATGCTCTATAGTTTTGCATATTTTCGAGATGAGGAAGTCAGCCATCACTCAAGGCATATTGAAAAAGATACAGACTGCATATATCAGTTACAGTTTTTTACTACCTTAGATTATATTTATTCTTGCATCTAAAATGAGTGTTGCATCATCATTTTTTCACTAAGCCTGTTGTATCAATGAGGTGCTCAGTGGATTGCACTGTAGTTTAATTACATCAGGAGAAATTTAAATCTTTGTTCAGATATACCTATTGATCACAGTCTTATGTAGCTTAGTAAACTCAAGGCATATTCACAATGAGTATTGTCCTGGTGCAATCTGCAGCTTCAGAGTCAAGCTTACCCTTAGCTAACTGGCTCAGCGTTCTTGAGGATACATATCCTGGCAGCTCTCTACAGACAAAATTAGAAAATTAGGTCATGAACAGGCTTTGTGGTGAAATACGTTGTTATGTCTGGAACATAGAAGCTTTTCATGCCAAAAAAGTGTTTGGACACTATTGTTCTGGTAGTTGCTCTTGTAAAACCAGAAAGTGTTTGTTAGCACTTGACAAGGTGTAGTGGGTTAGCCTTGGCTGAAGACCAAAATCCCACCCAGTTGCTTGCTCACACCGCTGCCTCAGTGAGTGGGGGGAAAAAAGACCAAAACTGTGAGATCACTTACCAGTTGTCATCATGAACAAAGTAAACTCAGCTTGGGGGAAATTAATTTCTTTTGCTGCCAATTAAAAAGGCACCTCCTTCTCTGACCTTCATGTTCTCCCTGCTGTCTCTATATCTTTTGGTTCCCTCTTTCTCTCTCTGTCCAATGTGTTTTGCCTGTCCCTAAACGTGCTTTCACAGAGTCACCACCAGCTGTGGATCTGCTGGAGGCGGTTGGAACTGCCAGTACAGGCCACCACAGGCACATGGCACAGCACAGCCCTCTGCCACCAACACTGAGGCTCACACATCACGTAATCCCAGAACACAGACTCTACTATGTTGTGTAAGACCCCAGCTTTAGAGTCACCACACGGTGATTTTACAGTGGAAAGAAAACTGAAAGCTGTGTGGAATTTCCTTTTAGGTATTTTTTGGTTTTGGGTTTGTTTTTTTTTTACAGCACAATGCAAGTTTGTGCAGCTTTTATGTGGGAGAAAGGAAAACCTTTTCTGTTTATGAAGATATATTTTCTTCTGTGCTTAAAAACTGATCAACTTGTTTTTCCACAACACACAGGTTATAAATTGATTTAGAGGGCTTAATGCGTTCTACAAATAAATGTGTTTGCGGTTACCACCATGCTACTGGCTTTGTGGTGGGTATTATTACTACTTTCTCCACCAATATCATTGCAAATAATCAGAGCTCTTTACCATCTGTAAGGCCCTCTGTAAGCCTCTTTTTATGATACTTTTAAGGTGTTTTTAATATCTTAATTTAATTGTTAATAGGTGCAGTCTGATTTATTGAGCTCTCTGCTCTTAAAGGGTTGGACCTCTACTTTGCACTGGAAGGTCTTTGTCTCTTCTGGAAGGCAAAGTGAGACTTCACTTGTCTAGTTTGTTATTTTAGCTCCTTTAAATAATTGAAACTTCCATGTCCTGACTGCTTTTTTGCTTAGAATTCTGTAAAAAGCATACTGAAATATGCAGCACTTGCATCTCCAGGATGTATTGTTCGAGCATGTTGTCATCTACTGTCAGGATCTGCAGACAGCAGCTTCTGGTCATTCCTGCAGAGCTGCCTGCCAGGATGAATAAAATGGTGAGTGGCAGATGCTTGAAAAAGCAGGGTAACAGTAGGATTATGAGAGTCTAACTAAGCAGGTCCTATCCTGAGACATACAGTTGACAGATGTATTTAATGTCATAAATGTTATGACATTATATGTTATAGACTGTATAGGGTCAGAGGATGTTATATGCTCTTTAAATCACTTCAGTGATCTGTGTGAATTTCTGCTCCAAGCTCTGAAACCAACTACTTTGTGCCTCAGAGAAATGAAAAACACTTGGGATAAGCTGCTGCTTATCTGTTGCATAGGGAATTATCTAGGGGAGCTGTATATGCCTCAGATGTTGAGTGCTTTCTGTTTTTATGAAACTCCTGTTTGCCTAGATCATCTGCTTGTAAAGTAATAGATTTTTGTATTTGTTGTTGTTATTGTGTTCATCAAGTGCATTTGATAGCAAAGCAGATGTGATTATCCATGGATTTGACAAAAAAGAACAGCAGAATCAATCTGGTTCCTCTGACAGTGATGGTATATATAATGTGAATGTGTGCGTGTGTGTGTGTGTATATATATATGTACACACAATTGTAATTGTATTGTAATCTTATGGCTAAAGTACTGTAATTGCAGAAGTCCTATATGTATGGTTATTTATGTAGTATTCTGGGAGCTCTTGTTTCTGGAAAAGGAGTAATGTAAAAGGGAGGTTATGTGTATTTTTTTTCTTCCTTTGAGATTTGATTTTTTTATGGTAGCATCTAATGATGCTACCATAAAATCTGCAGCTCTTTCTCTGTGCCTTCTTAGTACACTAGCTGTTTTGTTATAGTCTAGTACTTCTAGTAGACCTGAACTATGTGGTAAAGTCTAAAGGTTAGGATGATAAAAATGTTAGAATATACCCTAGTCTTTTAGAGTCTGAAATCTAACCAACTGAGAGAAAGATTACATAAAGATTAGATTGTCTTGAAGCAAATCTGGATGAAAGAGTCAAACTAGTGATGGTTTTTAATAGGACTGAAGAGTAATCAGTGCAGAAAAATAAAATACGAATTAAGGAGGGGGAACGCAATATTTGTTTATTTGTTGACACAGATTCTGAAAAAGAAACAAAATATTTTTAAATGTGTGCTAAAATACACTTATGCTTTTGTGCTTGTTGGATACTGACACCATTGAAAGCTAGATCTGGAGGAGGTCAATTATCTTAATTATTAAACCTAAGGAGATTTTATTTAAAAATTGGAGCTAGAAAGAACATTTGGTGGTAAATTCAGGCAGATGTTGCCGTAAATACTCTTGTTCTGTTTACAAACAGTGCAACAAAGAATGATAGATTTGCCTTCAATCTTGCAAACCGTCTTAGAAGTTGAAATAAGCTGAATAATATGACAGTGCTTTCACCCCTTTCCAGAATATATTTTTAATGAGCCTGTGTATTTTGCTGTCCTTAGGTTTTTTTGTGGAGACTTTCATGAATACAAGCTTAAAACCTTAATATCGTCTTTACTGTAATAAGTATGGGTTTATATCAATCACAGATGTTTACATAACCTGCAGTAAACATTAATCTGGCTAAGTAGAATCATATCTTTTTCTTAGTGCTTTATTTCTTTGTCTCTTCTTATTTTATCATCATTACTTATTCAATTCTTCCAATCTTTTCTCATTTTAAGGTCTCAGAAATTTTAGTGTTCTCCACCTCTATTTGTAAGAGTTAGGTCAAAGGCAAAATCTTACAAAATATACTTTGTAGATGAATCAGTTGTGTCCTTTTAAATGTGTAGACACAAATAGCCCCATATTAGGCTGTTTTCTGAATTCAGTCAGTTGTGATCCCTGCTTTATAGCCACTGGTGAGAGTTTATGGTATGTTTAATTTCTGTGACTCTCAGTGAATACTGTAAGTAGTGTACTTATAAACAGAAATTATTCCTCTGATATAACATGAGTTGCACAAACACGTATTAAAAATCCTTTTTTAGAGGGAACTTTTTAGCAGCTACTGTGTTAGAGTTTGTTCTTGTGATCACTTTGTGTGACCCCTGGTAGTTTGCTTGTATGAGGACTGAAGGTTACCTTTTCATTCACACTTTCCTAGTGAGATATTATCTGATGAATATATTCCATGCATTTCATTAGTATAGTCCTGTTTTGTTGTAATTATACTGCAGTTTATTTTTTTAAAAAGCAGTTGTTTTTTCTGTCATCTCCCAGCCAACATATGCAGCAAGCACTGTGTTTAGGATGGTTTGTTTATTTTTATTTTCTGGGTAGCATATACCATACTCTAATACTTAACTTTCTGAGTAAAAATGAGCCTTTATGTGACTGTATTTACCATTTTATAGTGGCCTGTGCATTTTCTGATACATTGTAAAACACAGTATAAGATTTCAGGACAGCTAGACTTCAGGACTGTTAGCTAGACTTTTTGACAGTAAGCTCACAATAGTAGATTTCAGCCAGAATTTTCAAGCGTTAACTCAAAAATATGATGTCATCTGGTAATAGGATCTACAAATGTGAAAATACGTAATTTACTGTAAAAACACAGTTAGATTATTTGCTTATTTTGGCTGCTGGCCTCAGTCGGTTATATTCAAACAGAGGAAACTTTGTTCACTTTGGAGGTTCACTTTACAGTTCATCCATGCATTTTATCTTCTCACATGCTGTGGCCATTCTGTATGTTCTTGTCTCTATAACCTAGATATTTTGTGATCAGTCTGCAGCAAAAAGTGAGAGATTACTGTGCTTGAGGGGAGCACAATGTTCTCAGCATTTCATGTAACCTTGAAGGTTGATCCTGTATTTAAGGGGGCTGAAGAGGGGGAGAAGCTTTGGCTCAGGCAATCAGGGAAGATTTTCATTTGAATTTTTAAGGACTTTCATTAGTGGTTTGATAGGACCTTAATATTTTTTAATTGGTAACTTTATAATGTATTTTACTGTATTAGATCCTATCATGTCTGTTGTAGACTGGGACAGCTGTTTTGCAGTTGTCAGGTACCTTTCTCATATATTGCTGGTCATTTCCTCCCTGCATGCATACAAAGTTGTCTTGTTTTGTCCTTGTGTTTTGGGATGACAGTAGGGAATCATGTTTCCTGCAACCTTCTCATTTCGAACTCATTTCAAAGTCTGGTAACATCAACAAAATGTCTTGAGCATAGCCTGTTTCGTAGGCTGTTTCTGAGGGATTCTGCAAGCTCATGGATGGGTGGCTCTCAGTCCCTGTTTGCTCTTTTGTTATGGATTACACTGCTCCCATAACTTGTTTCTGTAAATGTATTCTGTCGGGAAGCACGTTAACATCTTTCTGTTCAACAGTCCAGTATTAGCTGTAATTTTTGGAAGAAAAATGCATTAGAGTTAAAAGTGAAGAATGTAGTTAAAATTCATCAGAATGGTTACTTGGAAAATAAAAACTGTCAGCCAGATTCATTTGCATCCCTTGATGAGATTCAGATCGGATTAATAAAGGTAAATTGTGTAGAACTAATGACTTTTGTTAACTGTTTAATACCGCTTGGTATAACTTTTCTTAATTGGGTTGTATGCTATGAAGAGAGTACATGTTAAAGCTATTCAGATACAGCTAACAATGTGTCAAAATTTTAAGAGGAAATGTGTAGGGACTAACAGATTAAATATACGGTTTTATATACAGAGATTGTGTTGCTCCTCTGTTTAGAATGTCTATACTGTCTATACACTGAGAAATTCTAAAAATCTTGATTTCATAGTTGAAAGACAGATGCCAAGTTTAAAAAGAAAGAGGTATCACTCCCGGCTATATTCTAAAAACAAAACGCCTGTCACCCTATCTAGCAAAGCCAAGGAGAGTCTGCATTTCTTTATCTCTTACTCTGTTTTCTGGGAAGGAGTTGATGAATTCTTCTGAATGCCTTAGAACGTATTTCCAGGTTCACTTACTGCTATTATTCTCCTGCATTTCTTTCCCCTTCGCCGAGCGTAATTCCTGCGCTCAGCTAAGAAAAGAAAACATTTGGTTTTTCAATTTCTCCTACAGATCTGTCTTTACTTCCCTTCTCCCCCTCATTCTTTCTGGTTTTTCCCCTTCTGTTGAATGCTGCTTGTGCCCTTCTTGTTGACTTCAAGCCTTTCTTGACTTCAGATTGTTTCCAGGTACCCAGTCTTGAGTGTTGCCTGTCAAAACTTTGGCAAATAATGCTAGTTTGAGTAACTGGTGACAGACTTTGGTTATAGTCTCCTGTCATTTGGGCTCCATTGGTTAACCAATAGATTTAGATGTCGGACAGTATTTTATATACATCTTTTATGTTTATCAGTGTCTAGGGTCTGATTAAAGATTCTGTGAGACCCAGGGACGGTTGTGAGTGTTTTATAGTGATTTTTTTTTTCTAGTTTTAAAACATGGAGACTTGTTTCCTTATATTACTTCAGAAGATGGTAAGACAAAATACTGTCTGAATCAACTGTCAGTCTTGGTCTTTGATAAAACTGGAAATGTGTTGCACTTTGTCCAAGTAATCCCTTTACAGGTTTGATTGGTTCTGAGCCCTCTTTAGAGGTGTATTAGTATGCTCCTGCAACATTCAAGTCAGACTGATTCTCTGCCTTTCAAATTACTGTTCTGTATAGTACAGAAGACGAAAGGAGCAGTTAAATGATAACATAATGTATACCCAGGTATCCTCTAAATAACTGTCACTTGTGTACTCACAAGAGAGAATTAGAAATACATAAGCCATGAACAGTGAAACAGAATTTGAACACATCGTGTGTACAGAAGAAATTCTTTCTTTTCCCTTCTTTTAACCATTCACTGATTCTTCCTACTTTCAGAATGTCTAGAATTACTGGTTTTATGTATGTATAAATAGTGGGTTAAAAGTCACAAATTTTAAGTCATTCTGTGTGGAAGCACAGGATATACAGCAAAATGCCTCCATCTTACATTCCTCAGGCATTCATGATCCCTTTTCTGCAAATACGGCAAATTTTGCATGGGTAGGCTATTTTTGTTTGGTGAACAGTCTTCAATCCCAAAAGCATCAGAAGATACAAAAGCAAACAGAAGTTGAAACAAGACTACTTTAGACTGGAAGCAAGGCACAGTGCTTAGTAATTAAGGCAATTATCTTTTGAAACAGATCTGTTGAACACCTGTTAGAGGTTTCTAAGGGTTTTTTCTCCATATCTTTTAAGATTTATGGCCTTTTTAAAATATGTGACTTAATTAGAATTTATTGTGTTTTTTTCAAGAATTTCAGTGTAAAGTGTTGTTGAATAAGTAAGAAAGTGAAGGCAAATTGTCACAATGGTGCTGGCTAGCCTCAGTATCTGAGAAACTATTGGAAGGGGGAACAAGGAAAGGCTGATGAAGACTTCTATTAGGCTATTCGAGATACCGTCTTAACAACGTTTGGAAAAGTGGTTCCTGAATCCATTTCCACAATTGATCATGTCGTATATCTTTACTTGGAGGTGCCATGTGGCTGCATCTCAGAGTTCTTCAGCATCTGATTTGAAAACGTGTGGCATTGCTTTGTTCTCACTCCAGTCCCAGAACTGCTGGTGGCAGTCATGAGTATGATCAGGGAGATCGTTAGAGCTGGCTGTGGAAGTGCACATTAAAGCATAGGGAGAACTACCTAGCAGGGTGCATAAGAAAGTGTCAAATCCATTGTTTTGTTAAATATGGTCAGACAAACTGACCAAGAGAGAATGTATGAGTTTGGCTTATGCCAGCTGCTGTAAATGTACTGTTAAAGCACGTGCGAGTGGTTACTACACTACAAACCATTGTAGAGCTTTCTACCATTTTAGACAAGTCCAATAATTTCTGGTGATAACTGACAGATTTCTTGTGGATTTAAGCAGTGCTTTCCTTAATGCACTGCAAATGTCTAATTATTTTTTTCTAAGTGTCTTATTTCTGGTAAACTAAATGAGCTCAGAAATTCAATTGTATTAGTGTCACCCTCTTACTGAAAAGTACTAAGCAGTCCTACAGGGTTTGGGATTTCAGATACTTGTATCTGTCAAATAATTGCTCCTTAAACCTTTCAATTACTTCATTAAAATACAGAAATGAGGGAAACTGCTAAAGGATTCAAAACACAAAGTTTTAAGGAAGGTTTGCATTTTTTACTGTCTCCTGTATTTTTTTTTTCGTTTAACATCAGAGAGTTGTTGTGGTTTGTTTTTGATGAGAGACACTGTTCTTAGCATTCTTTTGGAAAATCTTGGATGTGGAGGAGACTGGAACTTTATTGAACTGAGCTGTGCCTTAATCTTACTTCTGCGAATACCACTTTCCTCTCACTTCCAGAGAAGAAGCCAGAGAGAAAAAGAGCCACTACACAAGGGGAAGAGAAGATCAGGGATAGACGGGGAAAGGTTACAAACCCAGAAATCTCGCATTCATAGAGGTAGTTTGAATTTAGGAGAAAGCCTTGCATGAGCTTGAGCTTATCAGTCAGATCTTTGGGAGCCAGTCCAGTGATGGCCAAGCAGTATCATGATGTATCTAGAGGCGTATCTGTATTTCCACACAGTGCCTGTTGTTGCTGGTGTTATTTATTAAATGTCTTGTTGCAGCTGGTGCTGCTCTGTGCAAGCAGGACAAGGCTGGGTTGAGTGCCTTCAAGTATTGCCTTATATACAAGCATTAGCATAAGCTTTAAAACTAATTTCAGGGATACTTTGGAGGCCCAAATCTCTGTGTAGTGCCTTCTTGCTTTGTCCTTCAGTTTTGTCATTGTAACTGAAAATTACCAATGTCAAGCGTCACTAGAAGATTTGTGGTGACATAAGGAACTGCACAGGAGTTCCTCAAACTGCAGTGACTGAATCATGAAACAGATTTTTTTTCATTTTTGGTTGTCTGCTCTTACTCTCTGCTTAATGAACCTTTCAGCTACAATGGAGAAGAAGATCAGCATTTTTGTGAGTATTATGTCAGTCTGTTTTCTGTCATGAATATATGTAGTTTTCAAAACTATGGAGACACTTTTTTCTTTTCTATAAACAGACAAACAAACACACACCCACACACCCATCCACCCAAGACACCCATTAAACAATCTGTAATAACAGATTTTGCAGTAATACATTTCTGTGAAGCCAGAAAGGTTTTGCCATCAGATCTCTGCCTAAAGCAAATGAAAGACGTGACTGATCTCTCTATGAGAGATGCAGGGGACCAGTAGGGAGCATGATAAAATGTGTTAACATAGCAGCGAGGCTTCATGTTTTGGTAAGCATTCTGCACATGCAAGGGGTTCCCTAATGGAAACTTGAGGTTATTAATTCTTAGCCACGTTTGTTACACAAGTCTGACATGCTGGAGAGTGACTGCAGAAGTAGTTAACTCAAAGCTGATGATTTGTGTTAGGAAGTTGGAAAGAAAACCTGAAGTTTTCTCCTTCCAGTGAAAAACTTCTAAGTGCAATGTGATGATGATTTTTTTGGTTTTTCTTTTCCACTTGCAGGATCATTGAAGATGTTTTTCTGTATATGTTTTTGGCATGTTAGACTAGAATTGAGTGTTACACAATTAATTTTTTTTCAGAATTTCCTTTGTGGCACCTGGTGCAGGAGTCCTGTAGATTGAAAATCAGGAAGTAGATGACTATAAACTCTTTGGGAGGTACAGATTGTTTATGTGTCTTTTCCTGCTGGAAATGTTGTTGGAAAAAAATAATGTTATTTACAGTACTGAAGCAGTAAAACAGTGTGTGGCTATCTGTAAGGGAAATAACTTTTCACATAAATTCTACAGATAGTCTCTTTTTCCAGGGAAAATACTTTGTATTCTACTCTGTGTTGAAAAAACACTTGTGAACTGTAATAGAATATGACACCTAAAATAGATATGCTCATGATGGGCTCAGTGTTATGTATTATGCATTTTTAGTTGTGAAAGAGCTATTTTCAGTCCAGCAGCTGTAGTAGAGAGCCATTATCCCCTTACCTCGCCTAAGGATGGGAGTCCAGTAAAGGATACTTGCTGCTGGGCAAGTAAGAGTAAATGGTAAAGAGCTAATACTTACAAAGTGGTTTTTAACACAGTTGTAGGGAAGAGTGATAACAGGAGCTATTCCAAACAGTATTTCTGCACTTCAAACTCTGGAAGGGATTTTGAAATCTACTGAAAAATATATTTGCCCATTGTTAGGTCACATTTTGATGGTATGGTTAGTCAGACAGCCAAGTTAGTGCAACAAGCTAACCAGAAAAACTGAACAAGCTCCCTCTCCAGCATAAATGTAACTGTGAATTGGCAGTGGACATAAGGAGCAATGCGTATGGTTTTTTCCCCTTGATTCCCTTTTCTTTTTAATTGGATTGTCCCCTAACTACCCATGTTACATTTAGAAATTGTTTCTGTCTCGAAAACTGGATTTTGAGTTTCAAGAGAGAAGTCAGATTACTTTTGATACCTTTCTTTTAGTTAGATGGAAAAAGAAATATTGTAGTAATTGGGAGAAGTAATAAAAAGCATTACTTCTCTTTTTTTTCCCTTCCACCACATAATCTGCAGGTGACACAGTAACTCTACTATTACAGTTTCATAATGAAAGCAGATGATAAGGTAGAAGGTAATAGAACACAGTTTTCTATGTGCCTGTGGCTGCTCACACGTAACTGGGACCCTTTTGCTGCGGAAATGGCGCAGACTCTCTGCAAAATCATTTAGCTAGAGTGGGCTGTGATTTCATCCCTAATGCTTCTGCTGCACAAATTCAACCTATTTAACAGAGGAAAATACAGCGTCTGGCTCTGAAGATGTAAGACCAACATGGGAGTTTTCTTAGGTGGTTCTTGAATGATTTTATGATTTGAGAGAACCGAGCCCCCTCATATTTCCTTATGAGCTTTTGTGAATATCCACAACCCACTGTCCTTGGTTGGGTTGCTAAAACCAAATGTTTATTATGCTGTGTTATTTTTTTTTAAGGCTTGAAGTATAGTTTATGTTAGATTAAATACCTCCATTAAGTCTATCTGAATACTGAAACATTGTGTGAGGTACTTCTCTGTATGAATCTGGAAATGTGAGAGCACATAGGATCTTCAAATCTGAAACCAGTGATTTCTTCCTAAATAATCCTTATCCTTTAGTGAAGATAGGAAACCCTGACACTTAATGCAGATATAGCTAATATTCATTTTCAGCATAATTCCTTACATCAGTTTTTCAATACAGCACACGAATTCCAGTCTTGTGTCACCATTACAATTTTTCTTTTATTAACACTGCAAATAGTTGGAAATGTAGTTACAATGCAAATACATTTCATTTTTTGCTTTAGCATGAAAACCAGAGGTTTTTTGTGGAGCAAAAGACTGTGGAACACAAGGAAAACAGTTTTGCAAAATATGTTGCATTATTTTGCTTGTAGATAATGATATTAAACAACAGTTGTGAATACGATCTACAAGATTGTTGCATTTTAATTTACATTTACAATACAATAATAATGATTGCCATATTGTTAGAGAACTGTTAGTTGCTCCCAGCCATCTTTTAGCTGAAAAGAAAATTCAGTTAGCAGAAAACAGTTTGGTGGTTTTGATTTTTTTTTTTCTTACAGTGTTTTGCATGTGAGAAGCACAAGCTGGGAAAAGGCATAAGGAGGTGAAAAAATATGATGATAAAATCATGCTTTGATAAGATTAGGGATAACAGCTCCCACAAAGTTACTGCAAAATAGTTTCTTAATAAACCCTGTTTATCAGTAAGATTGTTGGTTGTATTTATAACAAGTTAACTAAGTGAAATACAACACCGTGTTTTAACCATAACATCTAATAATATCTGGAGATGTCTGACTGAAATGGCTGGCTTTGTTTTGCTTAAAATTTAGCTCTTTTTATCAGCCAGTCTTCTTGAGCTTTTGTGTGTGTGTGGTTGTGTTCAAATTAGCATGATCTGTGCTCGTATTAAGCCTATTTCCTTTAAAGTGCAGGAGTGCTTAGTTTTCTAAGTTTATCCATCTAACTTCATAATAAAAGTAATCGGTAACTTACACTCCCTGGATTATTTATTTGAGATATTCTTTCAAGGATTCAGTAGGTTAAGGAGTGTTTTATAAACACGGACTGATGTGTGTGAGCCTGGGCTTAACCATATGTTACAGCATCGCCTGTTGTTTATATTGTATGTTGAACAACAATTTCAGCAGATTGCCAGCTCTGGTGTCACCCCTTAAGGTTATCAGAATCTATAAAACAAACAAAAATAATTCTGGTACTGCACACAAGAATGATCTCTCTTCAATTTAATGATATCTTAAATTGCCATTTTCTTTTAAAATGTTTTTGACAGATGAAAGAAGGAGCAGGTGTCTGAAAGGCAGCTCAGTTTCAGCAGCCACCCCCAGACAAGGCAAAGAGGAGAAGTAGTGGTCAGGGGAAGTGATGACCTATGATGAGATTCATAGCTAGCTAGTATTTCCAGGTGTGAGTTAAAGTTTTATCTTAATTAGTTCTCATCATAGTCATCTTCTACTCTGACTGGAACACTTTCAAATTCTTTTAACAGTTTTATTTCCTTGCACAAAAAAAAAAATCGCACAGTCAAGACCTGGTTGCAATTGATTTCCTCTTTCCTTGTTTGGGGTTTCATTTCATCATTTTATGCATACTTGAACACTCCTCCTGGTTTCTAATTTTCTCTCTTGAAAGTTTTACCTTTGATCTAGCTGCAGTAATTGCAGAATATTCAAGAAATTATCTAAGGTTCTGACTTGAGGAATGTACGGAAAGAATGAGAGAAGTCCATAGTTCTATGTAATAGTCTGTCAAGGTGTCAGATTAGCTACAGGCTGCTGGACATTATCTTAAAAAATTAATTCCTGGTATAAACTTTATGTGTGTCTTTGTAATATATTTTAGCTTCATCTACATTATTTGAAGATCTAGTCCCATATTTAGCTGAAAGTAAGTCCAGTTTACTCTCTGTGTGGGCTATACAGGGCATATTTGATTTTCTGTTTTAGGGGTTGAAAAAATAGTTGAATATTTGGTTTACCGGGGTATCATTATAGAACCATGTGTCTCCTTGTGACTAGTTACTGAAACAGCCTCAAATCTGGAATAATTTTATGCAGTCACCTTCTAGAACGCCTGTTTTCTCATAACCTGGTCTTGTATGTAGCTCATCATTGTATGTTGTACTTTGCCCTGTGTCTGCAGTGAGACATGGCATCTCTGCAGCAGTGGTCATAGGCAATGTTGTTTACATCTGGATGTTTTGTAAATCTTATCATCTGAGACCACGGTGGTCACCTAAACTAATTCAGTTTCTTATTTTGAGAAATTCTTAAGTTACAAATACTGGATTTCTAAATGCTCTCATTTGTATTTGTCATGCTGGAATTGATTGTATTTCTGTTTGTCAGTGAGTCCTGTCTTGTTCAGCATCTTTGTAAGTGTTTGTTTTCTGCAATGTGCTATACTTTATCTGTTATGTATTTGCCTTATCTTGTTTTTCTTTTTTTTTTACTTTGATATTGAGGTTTCTAAAGAATCTCACAGAAGAGGAGTCTGTTTTATGGCTATTTAAGTAAGGACAGCTATGATCTCTTGTCTAGGTCTGGAAGACCCAGGGAAAGAAGAACTTGTCTAGGGAAAGAAGAACTTTAGTATCCTTTTACAGTAGGTAACATAGGAAGCCCAACGATATGGCTTTAAATAGCTAAAATATCTTGAAAAAAAGCAAAACATATGGCTTCAGCAACTAAAATAAGTGGAATGATAGCTTCTTGGAAAAAAGAGGTCGTTCAGAAATCAGATTTTAAATGGTCAGTGCAGTAAATGGTGATTTTGCAAGCAACAGGAGACACCACAGGGATAGGCGGTGCAGCTGGTTTAGAGCTGGTTTAGAGCCTTCTCTGTGCTCCAGCCCTTGGGCAGGGTTCTCACTTCAGTTAATTGAGACTGAATTATTCAGCTACAAACTGAGTGGGGCACAGAGCTGATCCTCTGCCAAGCTGGCTCGGGGCAGGCAGGGTGTACTTGCTCCAGTGCCTTCACAGATACGTCCCTGTGGCTTCAAGGCAGTGTGGTGCTTGGGCTGATAAACCTGCAGCTATCAGCACATAGGCCCATGCAGAAGCACGCCCACACAACACCACTGCCTATGCACACACACCCATTCTTGTTGCTGTCTAATCTTGTGTGATCTGTTTTATCCCTTTGTTGTGGGAATCCTCTTTCTACCCATTGCTCAGGATAATGAAAGAGGGCTTTCATTGGTCTTGCCTTTTACAGACTTTCTGAACAAAAATTCTTGATTTGAGTTAAGCTAATGTCAGGCCTCTCAGGTCGAAGTGTGAAAGGCCCTAAAAAAATCCACAGTATGCTGACAACAGTAATTTAAGAGAGTTGTGGGAGCTGAAGCTACAGAAGTGCTTGAGGTCTCAATCAATCATGCTTGCTTCAGTATTGATTCATAAGATAACTGCTTTCACTTGGGCTAAAGTACAGAGAGTAACTTATATTACAACCTGAGGTAACTGCTCCAGTAAAGTCTACCTTGACTTAACGAGGCCAAATTAGGTAAATTTGCTTGGTAAATCTTCTTTGTTTTGGAAGACTTCCTAATGCTATGTGATAACTGATTAGGTGTGTTCTTAATCTAAAATAAAGATCAAGTACAAGTGGTGGGTTGACCCTGGCCAGATGCCAGGTCAAAGCTTCTCTATCCCTCCCTTCAGCTAGACACAGTAGAGAAAATATGACTAAAGGTTCCTGGATCAGCAGAGGTGCATCACTGACATGTGACAAAAGTGTCGTGGACAAAAGTGTCAGTTCAGGGACATTCATTTCATTTCTTACCAATCAAATCTGGTCAGAGTAATGAGAAATAAATCCCAAATTTCTAAAAAATCTTCCCCCTCCATGCCTCCATTCTTTGCAGGCTCAACTTCATTCCCAAATTCGCTTCATCTTGCCACACTGTGGTGCAGGGGGACAGACAGTGGGGATTGTGGTCAATTCATCACATGTCATCTCTGCCTCACCTTCCTCCTCAGGGGAAGGACTCCTCACACTCCTCCCTGCTCCATTGTGGGGTCCCTCCCACAGGAGACAATTCTCCATGAATTTCTCCACCATGAGTCCTTCCCACAGGCTAAAGTTCTCCACTAACTGCTCCAGCATGGGCCCCTCACAGAGGGTACAGCCCTTCAGACACAGGCTGCTCCAGTGTGGGTCCCCCACAGGGCCACAAGTCCTGACAGCAAGCCTGCTCCAGTGTGGGTTCCTCTCTCCATGGGTCCACATGGCCTGCCAGGAGCCTGGTCCAGTATGGGCTTCCAGTATGGGCAAAGCCTATGCTGGGCACATCTGTCTGCTCTGACATGGGGTCCTCCATGGACTGCAGGAGCGCAGCCTGGCTCACCGTGGTCATCCCCACAGCCTGCAGGGGAATCTCTCCTCTAGAGCTTGGATCCCCATCTTCCCCTTCTTCTTCACTGGCCTTGGTGTCTGCAGGGCTGTTTCTCTCATGTGTTCTCACTCCTCTCCTCTGGCTGCAGTTGTTCAGGTTTTTTCCTCCTTTTTTAGATGTTATCCCGGAGGCATTATGACCATTGTTGATGGGCTCAGCCTTGTCTTGCCGCTGGCTCTGTCTGACATGGTGGGAAGCTTCTGGCACCCTCTCACAAAAGCCACCCACGTAGCCCCCCTCTACCAAAATCTTGCCACATAAACCCAATGCAGCACAACAAGCTTGCAGTTTTTCTTTGGTGACAGTTGCAGTGAAAAAGATAATAATTTAATTACAGTAAACCCTGTGTTCTTGGTCAGTGATGCACTTCAGCATGTGAGTCTCTCAGTTCCTCCGGAAGGATCTTCTCAAGTTGTTTTTCTTTCCAATGAAACACTTCATCTGTCATAAGGTGGTTTATAAGTTCTCATCTTTCACAGCAGCTCTGAAATGAATTAAATGCAGCTGCTGTTTATGAAGAATGGTAGCATATAGTTTTTACTTTCTTTTGAATTTTGCTTGGTCAAATGTAAATAATGCCTTTTTTTTTAGTACAATTTGGTTCCTTTTGTATCAGCTAGTTAAAAAGGTACCTGTGTTCTTGAAAGCCTTTCAGAGTTTTGATTGATACACATATTAGTTTATGGCAATATTACTGCTGGTCCGCAGCTTTTTACATTGTTCTGCTTATACTAGGAGTGTCAGCGTTTAATTGTAGTTATTTCTTGACAATTGTTCTTGGAGAAGGATATGATTTGTTAGCCTTAGTAATAAATGCTTATGATGGTTTACACTCCATTTGGTTGGAAGCAGTTCACTTGTGTAGAAAAGACAGGATTAAAAAAACAAACAAACAAAAAGTACTTCATCTGATAAAGCAGTTTTACTAATCCTGGTGAGCAGTTCTAAGGAGTTAATGATACCATTTTCCTAAATTTTAGATAGATTCACATAGGTAACTTTCCAACTGTGAATTGTGAACTGAATCCATTGTAGTATTTCTTTACTGTTGCTGTGTTTATTTATGACTGTTAATGCACCTGTGTCATTTAGACAGGATTGTGTTAAAATCTTGGAATGTTCATAGCAGGACCCACTTCAGGATTTATGACATTAATAAAAAAAGGCACATTCTCAAGGGGAGGTGCTGCCAGTTTCTCTGTATGTGCAGGATTACATCAAAATCACAATGAGTCTGTACAGGTTGGAACTGGGAATTTTACTAATACCTTAGTGTTTACATTAAAAAGCGACAAACTTTTTCAAAGACCCTGCGACAGAATCTGTAAATATGCAAAGGCAGTTGTAATGCATTTCTTGGCCAGCTTCATGCAAAATGAGGTGGAATCAGATGTTGACTTAAAGTATAAATATTAATGTGTATATATACTGTTTTGTCTCATGAACAGAACTGGGTTTTACAATTAGCTGATAAAATATAGAGGCTAGTAAAGGGAACTGCAGTTACAGTTCTTACTCCCTGCAGTTTGTTTAGTTATTTGTGACATGTCCTAGCTGTGCTGTCTTTAAAAGATGCATCATCACTTTTGTAAGAAAAATGAAGTTATTTGCATTCCTCAGTATAGACAGGAATTAAGTATGTGTGGATGGATATCTTACTAAAAAGGGAAATAAATCAGTAATTAAACTGCACAGATGGGATGGAGATAATTAAAATATATATAAAAATTGGCTTTACAAGCCATAAAAAGAAATCCATCTGTTTTAAAAGAAAATACAACCAAGTATAAAATCAGCTTGACTCATAATTTTTTTCATAGCTCTTGAACATCTGTGCAAAGCACTTTACTAGTGTAAGTAATGATGGGTTTGCCTTTATCAGCAAAGATTTCATTTACAGGAGTAGAAGGCTATAAATACAATACAAACACTGCTGAGCCCACAAGTCTGACTTGGATTGATTCCATCGAAAGTTTGTTACAGGGGTGATGCTGTTCTGCTTTGAGGCTTTTATTAGTGCAGGTTCCTGTTTCCATGTCACATCCTGCCTGAAGGTCATAGGAACAGCCATCACCTGCATAAGCATGCCTTCTGAAGAAAAGAGTATGTAGGAATTAATTTTGTGAAAGAATTTTTAATTGCATTTGTTTTCCTTCCAAATTTTGCATATATTTGCACAGCAATGCTATACTGACCATTGCCTTCTTCCTTTCTTGGAATTTTTTTGCCTTTCAGGACTTAAACTTATCCAGAGAATAAGTCCATAACCCAGAGAGGCTGTTTTTCATTTTGTTTCACTCAATTGTCAGATTGTGGGGTTTTCTTCTACATTTTAGTCGTAGTTCAAATACATTGCAAGAAAAATCCACAAACCTTTGTATATAGTGCCTGTAGTGCCTGAAGTACCCAATGCATTTTTGGATACTTAGGAACACAGCTGCAGCCTGAAAGGCTCCTCTCAGAATATGTCTGGCCAAGACTGAGGAGAACTAAATTTTGAAGTTAACTGTTATCTGCAGTAATATCTTATTGTCTTACTTTTCTAATAGAGGGAAAGAAATTATGTGTTTTCCTGTCTAAACCACGTAACTCTGTGTTGTGAAATGACTGATCCAAATTTCGGCTGATGCCAGTGATTTTTTTTTTTTTGTTAATGTGGTTAAAAATCTCCTATGACTGCAATTTGAAGGTAATAGAAAATTTTCATTTCTACACTCCTTTCTGTTCAGCCGCACTGAAAACCAGACTGAAAGGTTTTTTTCTAATTTGCCTTCATTAATTCAGAAATGAAGCATGTGCAGAGGATTTAGTATTTAATTGAATTAGTAGTAGCAGCCAGGAATCAAAATGGCCCTACCTGACTATTTCTGACCCAGGCTTGAGCCTTTGTGCTTTGAACTTGCTAATCTTCCAGCCCTAGGCTGCCATATCCCACACCTTTGATCCTTAACTTTATTGAAAAGTGCAAAATTGGATAAGAGCAATTATTTCTGTAAGATGGATGGAATAACGGGTACTTGCTTTTAATTTTTGTTTCTTAGCAAGGAACAGAAAATTACACCCAGAATTTAGTAACGAATAGAAGCATTGAAATTTCCTGTGCTCAGAAACTGGAGAAGGTTAGGCTTAATTTTTTTATTGAATCAGTGGTTTTGAGTTTTTATAAGTGAAAAAGTGTGTATGAAGAGAGACATAATGCTTTTTTTAGACCTACTCAATATAGGTGAGAAAATTGGGTCGTACAAACCCCCTTCAAGTCTGTAATACAACATTAATTTCCAGTTAAATACAATTTGAAAAGAATTATTTGGCACTTTAGCTACATAAAATCACTTAGATTGTCTGAGGAAAAACTTCAGTGAGTGGGAGTGTTGACAGGATTGGAAATGTGATGGAGTCATTTATTGCAGTGGGATGTTATGCTATGGGTGGTCTTTTTGTTTACAGAGCATGGAAGCTGAATTAAATTTTATACTTCTAAAATACAATAATGTAGTATTTTTCTAAAGGACCCTGTGTTTCCTAATTTTTGAATCTCTGATTTTCAGACTCGCACTTGGCCTTGTTAAACCTTTTGAGGTTCCAATGGGCCCAAGTCTTGAGCTTGTCCTGGTCCATCTGAATGACATCCTGTCCTTCAGGTGTGTCAACTCAACTACAGCACTCAGCTTGGTGTGTCATTTGCAGACTTGGTAAGGATTCACTTGATCCTGATGTCTGTGTCATTGATGAAGACATTAAACAACCCTGGTCCCCATACGGACACCTGAGTGACAGCACTTATCACTGATATCCGTCATGACACAGAGCCATTGACCATCACCCTCTGAATGTCACCGCTGATAGATGCTTTAAACACTAAAGAACCCTGCTGACGCTAAAGAGAAAAAGACCAAATTGAATTTTCCAGATGAAATCAGATAGCTGATTCTTCTTGCTTGCTGGAACTCAGGAAACAACTGATCAGATCAGCATATTCACAATAGTGGTAGGAACACCAATGATTATATCTCAAATTTATAGTTTTAGTGCATTTTGGCTTACTAGGAGGAAGTTCTGATACATTATTTCTTTCTTCCTTTTTGATAAGATTAGTGGACCTCATGTATGAGTGAGGTCATTTGCACATTTTAGTATATAGTTCTCAGAAGGCAAAGACTACCTGGTTTTGAGGCAGATACACTTGATACTTCAACGCATCTTCCTAAAACTTACGTCAGTGCAACTTCAGTGTCAATACCTTTTGTGGCTTAACTACTACTTACGTTCCCTCATTCTACATCTGTCTTCAGTCACAATAAAGGAAAAATAATTGTGTTGCCACATATTTGAATAAACTTATTTCTGTTATCATCTCTAATGATGACTAAAAAGTTCTTTGTTCCTTTCCCCATTTTGCTGAGTATTCTAAACAAGCGCTGTTAACCTCAACAGCAGGTTGAGAAAGGTGATTCTCCCCTCAACTCTGCCGTTGTGGGTCTCCCTTGGCGTACTGCATGCAGCTCTGGAGTTTTCAGCAGTCTTCTTGTCTTTCATGAAGTCCAGAGAAGGGCCACAAAAATGATCTGACGACTGGAGCTCCTATTTTATGACAACAGGCTGAGGGGGCTGGGCTTGTTCAGTCTGGAGAAGAGAAGACACCAGGGAGACCTCATTGCACCTTCCAGTACTTGAAGAGGACTTACAGGAGGAGGGCAAACAACTTTTTACATGGGCAGATAATGATGCAATAAGGGGGAAGGGTTTTGAACTAAAAGAGGAGAGATTTAGATTGGATGTTAGACAGACGTTTTTGACTCAGAGGTTGGTGAGGCACTAGAACAGGTTGTCCAGAGAAGCTGTGCATGCATCATCCCTAGAAGTGTTCAGGGCCAGATTGAATGAGACTTTGAGCAACCTAGTCTAGTGAAAGGTGTCCCTGCCCATGGCAGAAGTTTAGAACTAGAAGGTCTTCAAGGTCCCTTCCAACCCAAACCATTGTATGATTCTATGACTGTCTAATTTTACTTTTTATAGGATTTGGTATGCATAGTTGTTACAGTAGTAACAGCTCTCTATAGGCACACATCCAAGCAGATAAATGTAAGAAGCCTATTAGGAGGGTTTCAAGCCGCTCTTAAATGTTATTTCAACCTGATCATAAAAGAAAGTTGTGTAAGAAAGTTTCTCTTAATACATGGTGTCACCATTGTTGTGAAATAAAACTATTGGCCACCTTGAGAGAGTAGTTATTTGCTTAATATTCATCCTATTAAAAAAAATGTAATGTTATCCTAGAGAAATAGCCTCAGCTATGTATAGTTCTGGTCTCATTCCTTCAGAGTAATATAACCTTTTACAGTAAGAGAAAGGAGAACAGTGAAATGGATTATTGCCCTTTGTTTCAATTTTTACTCTTCTTTCCCTGTTCTTTTCTGTCCTCAAAGCACAACTCAAGCCAACTAACAATTTAATAAAAACTGGAGAAACTAATTTCTGGATTATTTAGATCAATTGGATTGGTAAAAATCAGAGGTTCTTAATTGTTGTTTTTCGGTGGTTTCTGAGCTCTCATGCCGTTCCCACGCGCTCTGCTTGGGCATCCACCGCGCCTTGCAGTCAGACG
>VXBT01004617.1:4289-30729 GCA_013400235.1 Oriolus oriolus
ATTATTAGAAGAAAAATATATCATTTTGGCTCTCTTTAAAGAGGTATGTGTGGAAAATTGCTAATGTTAGGGAGTTGCTCACCCTGGTTGCTTTCTGACAGCCACCTCTGCCTCATCCTCATCCTCTCACTCCACATTCCATGCCCACCCTTCTCAGGGTATTTTTTTTTAAATCTTGAACAATTTTGCCTCTTCTTCCTAGATGTTTTGAGAATGTTACAGTCTTTAGGTGGACTTTTCTGCAACAGCTACCCTTTCTGTTCCACTTGGCCTGACTACTTGTGGGTGTAGATGTTTCAGAAGGCAGCTATACTACTTTAGAGACCTAACTGAGGCTCCAAAGGTAGGAGGTTGGAGCCCAAAGCTCGTATAGTTGACACAAATAGATCAAATAGATCAGTACTCCATCAGGTGATTCATAACTGGCGAAAAGAAAGCCAAGTGCTCTGAAGCGCTCTCTGTGGGTGACTCTGTCCTCATTAAACACATACGGCCTGGAAAGACCAGGCTTGTAATTCAGGCACTTCACTTGGGTAGTTCCAAGCCAGGTGGAGAGAATTCCATCCCATGGTCTGGGATGCCTCACTGGGGGCTCTTTTGTGTTAGTGTGTGACTGTCTGTAGTCTAAATTGTGAATAACTTCATCAGTGTTCACTGATGCCCCAGTCCAACCCCAGCCTTCCAGATGTTCCTTTACAGGAGAACAGAAGGGTGAGGGAGCATTGTTTGGAGAAGGAACAAAACACCTGTGATGGAGGCAGTACTGGCTGCAAGTATTAAATCGGAATAAATGACAAATATAACAAAGACTGCAATATTCACGACAAATCCATGGATGAGAATATATCCCCATAGCTTTGGCAGTTTGGTTCAAAACTCCTTGGTAATTCAGGTTTTGAATCCTACTGCATGCTTAAGTGAAGAGGGTGGAAGAATAAGTAATGTGAAAATTGTTTAAAATAGACTATTAGGGTTTTCAGGGGAGTACTATTGCATTTCATGCCTGAGGGGGCAAATCTACTCTGAAGAAAGGCTTTGAAAAAAGGATAATACTAAAAAGTGTAATTTTCCTGCCTTATCCCCTCACACCCGTTTTTTCCCTTCCTTGATATTTGTATTAAATATGAAGCAATCAAAGCAGCAATCACACAACTAGAGCATACACAGGCTTTGGAAAAAAAACTACAGGTGAGGAGAACGAATATTTCCAACTCAGTGCCATACCCTACAGTTAATTTCCTTCATTTATGATATCAACCAACGCTTGCAGCAGTCTATCATCTCTATGCTTGTAAGGTTTGGCGTTGTAAAAAAGGTCAACGTAGTCACTGTACAGACTTTCTTCGGAGCCTCTCAACTGGGAGGGCTTGTTCAATTTTTTGAGGGCTTGATAGAAGTGTTCGTATGGAATGTTTAACTTCTCACTTGCAGTCTTCTTTGGCAGTTGCTTCTGATCCATCTGTCTGCTAAAAGCACTTTGAAGTAAATGCAGCATGGCCTCTGATGGGATTTTATCTTCTGCTTTGTCACTGCTGCAGCTGGTGTCTTCTGTGGCCTTGGGTTTTTCACTCAGGCTCTCCAGTGTGGTGTGGTCCTAGAACACAGATTAACGTGAAAATAGGTCAGGTGCCAATGAAAGACTGACTTGATTAATGTTTGCTCTGGTTGGTGATCTCCATCTATGTGTGGACAAATGTTATTTTTTTATTCAGGAGCCACTTGGGCATCTAGAAAACAACCAGACCATTATCAACCAAAACAAACTATCAAAGGGACTGTACTGTATAAAATATCAAATCCCCTCACAATATAGGCAGTTATGAATTCAGATTCCTCATTGGTCATTTTACACCAGTATTTGTCCCAGTCTTAAGAGGTATTTCTGGTTGTGCCACAGGACACAGCGTTCTAAATGAAGAAAACATATATGCAGTGGTGATAGCAGCTCTGATTGTGCCTCGTACCCTAAGGAAAAGGGCGGAACCACTGTTTCCATCCTTCTCTGCAGATGATCTCACCTGAGAAAAAGACAGTGAAGCATGGCTAATGGGTGGCCATAACACATATCTAGGAGACCTTGGAAGACCGATCCCAAATGCAGGTTCACAGAGCAGCTGGTGAGAGCCATGATCTTGTTTCAATGCTACCATATGTCTGCAAAGCTTCCTCAGTTAACCTGGAACTGTATTTCTAACCGAACACTCATTTTATCCTCATGTATTTTTTACCATGTCCACCCATTTTCTCCTGCAGAACCTGTTGAATCCACTTTTACTTTCTTCTGTTTTTTATCTTGCCTGTGGCTGCCAGACTTGTGGACATTTATGTAATGGCTTTAAAGACCATTATCACACCCACCTTTCATAACCTGTCTGAGGAAGGTTAAACTCTGTGCTTTATGGATGTCCTAATTACTTAATGGGGAGACAATTTGATGTGATGGGATTATTTTCTGAAGCTGTTGACGTAATCAAGCACTATGAAAATGTACATTGCTACCATCCTGTGCATCCTGAAACCCAGGGTCACTCTGCCTTGTTGTATTTTTAGAGCACTGTTATCTGTAGGGTAAACAGGGGGTGATAAAGGATCTGGCAGCAACATATCCACTGAGCCAAACCTTTTGAATCAGTGAGTCCCTGACTTTTGTCAAGCCCTTTGTTCCTGAAATTCCTTCCAAACTGCCTGGAAGCACTGTAGCAGGCAAAGTTCCTTTAGGATGTGACACTTGTTCTCAGCAGAATTACATAAATTTCATGTGTCTGTCAGAGGTGTCTTCCTCCCTCCTTCTACCACTAAACTGCATTGGCCATAGAGTTCCTTGCTTTAGGAGCAATTTCCTGTTGTCATCCTAAAACCCTTATATTTTGCAATTTGAAAACAGAGATTAAAAAAATATCAGTTGTTGACATGGGCAAAATTACAATATACCCTCAAAACCAGTCAAGGGTTAGATAAAATGAATACAAAATGAATATGTTTCTTCTTACTAGGCAAAAAATCCCCAACACTTTCTTATAAACTGAAAAACATGTAAGGAATAAATGTAATATAACTCTACCTCTACAAGATCCGTCATCTTCTCCACTCCTCTTCTGTCATTTTGCACAGCATTGTAGGATGTATACACACGTGGCTGCTTCATGTGTTCAGGCTGGGTAGCAGTGCCATGCAAAATCAATTTCCAGTTTACGATCCTTCCCTCATTTTGTATTCGTCTGGACTGAAAAACAAGCGTGGCATCAGAATAGGTTCTCAGGACATAAAAGATGAAAATAGGCACTTGAGTGCAAAGTACCCAGAAGTGCCCAAAGCAAATTATCAGGCTTTCAATACCTACCTATAGAGTATAATTCATAAGCACAAAAGCCTCAGATTTAATAGAGATGGAGTATATCAGAATATGGGATTTAATACAATAGCTTAACCACTCCAAATATTCACATTTTGATGTAACATAATTATTAATTCATCATGTAAAAATCAATGGAATTTTGTCATAACACAGAATGCTAGAGGTTACTGAAGTAGTATTCTGCATTATTAGAATTTGTTCACTGGGCCATTCCTTGGTAATTTCGTTATAAAAATTACCATTGGAAATGATAATGTGAAAAAGTATTCTTTACTATTATGTGGTGTACAGCAGCAATCTGAAATACAGTGTGGGGAAGCGAACAGCTAATTTATTTATAAATTTTGGTGGCAGTATTTCAGAAGTAGAAAGTGGAAGGGACAAGTACAGAAAACACGAAAACCTACAGGGTGAGGAAAGAGTGTATCATGCCTTGAGGACAAAAATCTGGCTTTATTGTAAGTTTTGGGAAGCAAAATGCTCTTCTTAACTTTGTTCCATAAAAATGCATTCAAGGATCAGGGTATCTGTAACCATGGGGTTATCTATAAGCCTGCAGCATTAACACTACACTGCTGATAGTAATATTTACTCCTAGTGCCTTGTCCATCTGCTCAGCTCTTGGCAATACCCTCCTGTTTACAATCTGAGGCCAGTAGGGGCTGGAGGCTCAGTGTCTAACAGGAAGCTTTCACTTTCTGGCAAGATTTGACCCCTAAGGACATGCTTATTAACAGACAGCTTCAATGAGATGAGTGAGCTTGATCACTCTCTCTTTGAAGGGAATTATTTTTTAGTTGCCTACCAAGCAGCTTAATTCTGGTGTCTTGCTGTTGTAATCCATATCCCCAAGTGGCTTTAGTAAACTGATTTATTTTGTGTCTGTAGGCTACTTGGCTTTAATCCTTAAACATTGTTCAGCAGTAGATACTCTCAGAAAGAAATTAGGGAAATGTATACATCAGAACTGGTCACGGAGATCCCCCAAGAAATCGTTAATTCAAAAGGTTTTCAGTTAATGAAAACTGTGCACATGGACCAAGAGAAACCTGTGTTCTTTTCTGCAGAAAAAAATTTCCAGTTAACCATAGGTTAATTTGATTGCATACTTCTCTCCATGAATCACAGAAAACTTTATTAAGTGGTTAATTTCAGTGACATATGTCTAAAAAACATGGGCTTGAAATTTTTTTGGCAGGTACGTGTCAATGACATGAGAGAGGTGCTTTGCATTTAGGTAAAGAGCATGAAAATCTGGCCCTATTTTTTTTCTTTAATCTTCAACCCAGCTGGATATCTTAAATACCCTCATTTAGCTTGCTTAATGAGCAGGCTCGTTGTTCAACAGGCTTTGCAGTGGTGATTTTATCTGTGTTGACTCCCAGACACAGCTACTTAGCATACAGGCATACTTACCATATCAGTAATTCTTAAAATCCAGGTGCCTGTTGGATTTTCCCCCCACGTGTGGACAGACATGAAGTCCCAGTTCTTGAAGCCATTGGGAGATTTGTCCCGCTCTCTCTCAGCCAGTAAGACAGTGCTGGTCCCTGTGTGGGTGCAAGATCAACCCTGTGATTGTCCATACACTGCCCGCTCCCACTTTTCACATTTCTCGGCTTGCACACTACCTAGAGCAGAGGTGATCTGGAAAATACACTGTTCAGCAGTGGCTCCTTTAGCAGTGGCTCCTGCAATTATTTTTTACAGCAGTGCTTAGGAGCACACAAGCTGTTAGGTCACACCAAGAAGGTACGTCTTGTTCAGTGCTCTAGCACAAAAAGGTAGTGAATGCACATAAAAGAAGCATGAGGAGAAGGTGTCAGGCACAATCAGTCTTTTCCACCCATAAGCTGCTCAAGAAACTTCTGAAATGGAAATTTTGAAGGCAAAGCAGCTCATGCAGTATTATGAAACCACAGCCTTGCTGTGATTTCATCACGCGTTTGGGGTTTTCTTTGGTGAGTGGAAGTAAATTTTTACAGCCTGGTCCTTCGGCAGTGTGAAAAGCATTTGCATTGTTATTATTACAAAAATGCTGCGACTCACAAAGCAGTTCTGCAGCAAAAGATGTTCTACTGCTCAGGAGGAAATTTGTTGGGCTTGTTCGCATTTAAGGAAAAAAACAAAGGAGCAATATTTACCTGATAAGGAACAGTGAAGCCCCAAGGAGCCTTGTCACAATTTATAAATATATTTAAAGGTAACACCATAAATGCAGAAAAGGAATGACATACATTTGCTACTAATGTTTTGCAGGAAAGTAGAAAAGCAGCAAGAAACAAGGGAAAAACAATTTAACAGTGAAAGCAAAATGATACTGCAGTGGAAGCAGCAGTACTTGATGACTGCTACCTAGAAATAGAAAAATTAGATCAGCCTGGTGTTTAAATTCATGTCTGAAAGCTTGTCTCTTTTTTTCCTGTTAATACCAGTTGATCTAACAGACTTTACCCTCAGTTGTTTATATTAATTCTTTTTTTTTGTCCTACTGCGTTATTTCAGGGCACTGTCAAGACAGCTTTCTATATTCTAGCTCATTTAGTATAATTGTACTAAGGTGCCTTACAGAAATGCTTTGGTTTTTTAAATACACCAATGGGGAGATGCATGAAATGAAACCTGAGGAATCAGATTTCCTCAGTTTTCCATTAGTCTGCTAAATCACAGGAAGTCTGATAAGAATTATTGATCTATAGTTTGTTGTCTGCCAGGAACCCTGAGTTTTCATGGGTCCTGTTGCCTCAGTGAAAACGTTCCATGCCTTCATTTTCTGAAGTATGGTTTTCAAACCTCTTTTCATTAAAGTAACCCAGAACAGGTGAAGGTTGAAGGGGGGTCTCTGTAGTTCCCAGGATGCTTTATCCTCACTGGATGTCCAATGATAGGTTTAGCTCTCTTTAAGCACATTTTTTTCATGAAGTAAATGTTACACACTACAGCAACACAAAGTGTGTCTTTGCCTCCCTTACCTGATGGAGAAACCAGAGTGACATGAAGGTCACCTCTACGGGAATACTCAATTGTTGCCTCGAGCTGCACGTGCTCCAGAGATGCAATGGAGTTCTCTTGACCCTCGCAGGCTTTTGTGGGAATTTCGATGATGACTTCTTCATTTGCTCTTAATAATCTGTCAGAATAGCAGTATTTCTTTGGTTACTTGCTGGAAATTTTGATTCTGGGTCACGAAGTGTAAATGACAAGTTTAACAGCCATTTCAGAACGATGAGAAAGGAAGAGTCAATGCCAGCTCAACAAAAAAAAAAGGTGATGTCTTCTGTTCATGCTCTGCACAGAGAGAGACTCTGCATAGCTTTCTCTGCACAATTCCCATTACTTCCAAAGAGAATGGGTATCTAAATCTCCACATAAATAATTCTTAACTCAGGATCATTGTTTTATGATGAAATGTACAGAACTGCAATAAAAATACATAAACAGAAAGTGTGGCATATCTCAGTAGTGGCTCAACATTCTGTGAAAAAGACAGAGCCCATAAAAACAATTTGATGGTAAAATAGCATAAATAATAAGGTTATCAAGCAGTGACTTCAAAACACTGCAATATATTTCTGCAGAGAGACCTTTGGTGCATTCACATGGTGTAATTTCAGCCTTTGAAATAGATCATTTTTTCTGGATAAATATCCATATGTGAACATATGGATACATATTTTGTGGAGACAAAAAGAGTCTAGATATCCTTATTGATTAACCAGCTCAGTGACTAATGGTAATTAACCTGTCTGTTCAGGCCCACTATGCTGTGGGCATGTGGCTGCCACAAAGACTTTTCAGTGAGCCTTTGAGACACTTGTGTTTCGTAAGAGAAATGCTAAAGACATGACTAAAACTCAATATATCACCTTGATTTCAACATATACAAGCCTGTCGCAGGAGAAGAATTGCTAAGACCCATTACAGATTTTTTTTTTTTAAATTCTTGTGAGACATCAGTGTCTTTTTATCTGTCTTCTGATGGTTGTCTAAAAATTCACAGCTTTGCTGATTGGGCTCAGCCTCACAGTATCATCCTTTTATACCCTGTCTGCACAAGCAGACATAATAATCTTAGTCTTTGTTAAGACTTCATACTAGTAATTTCCATCAGTCTTACACTAAAAAAGAACCACCAAGAAGCAAATGCTGCTTGCCTGCTTCTGGGGAATACAGTCTGACAAAACTAAATGAATCAAAAGAAGTCCCTTAGTCTCGTTCAGAGCAATCTTTGAAGAATATGATCCTTCAGGCTTTATTACAGTAGACACCAGCTTGGTAACTGCTGATGCAAATCCTTACCTCGGTTCAAAGCTCTTGTCTTTGACAATACACTCTCTCTTTTCTGGTACACTTCTCCATCTCTTGGGATCTGCTAAATCCACCAATGCATTGGCATTGAGTAGCCCAAACCCAAATCGGCTGTTGACCATCAGCCCCGCTCCATTTTTTTTCCATCCTGGATTTCCAGCCAGTGGATCATATTCTGAGGTCCACACCACCAAGTGCTGCATATCCCTCCATGTTAGATCTGGGCTGTTGAGAAAATTCTCTTGGTTAGTTGTTTCAGGTCTATCTATCATTTTTCTGTCAATTATTAGACTGAAACAGAAGATGCTTTGAATGTGTATGGCAACCCACTGTTTTAAAACACACAGCACGTTCCACTTATCCTCACAATATTTCTCCAAGCAGACAAGATTTCTGTGTCCATTGAGAGCAGGTCTCTAGAAAGGGTAGAGTCCAATCCTGCAAAACTATTCAGGCATTTAAGGTCAGCTAGCAATACCAGAATTTCCCACCAATCTTTGTAAGACCTAGACTTTGAAAACTGAGTATTTGATTCCATCTGTGATTTAGTCTACCCTTTAAATTATCTTAGAGTCTTGGCTCATGTCACCAAAGGGGTGTGCAGTAGAAAATGGAGCTGAATCTACACAATC
Source organism: Oriolus oriolus (assembly GCA_013400235.1). Classification (NCBI taxonomy): domain Eukaryota; kingdom Metazoa; phylum Chordata; class Aves; order Passeriformes; family Corvidae; genus Oriolus; species Oriolus oriolus. The sequence goes on from VXBT01004617.1 coordinate 12,585, forward strand.
CAAGTGATCAAACCTATGCACTACTGCAAAAAAAAAAAAAAATGCTGTGAAAGAGCCATTGTCCTGTCCTTTTGTACCTTCCCAAGTCCTAAATTCCGACTTCCTGCCCTACAGGATCTGAACCTGCCTGCTCTGACAGACAAGCTTGGGCACCTTCCCTTTTATGCCTCATCATTGGCAAAAATCTTCTGTGAACTGGCTGAGGCTTAGTTTAAACTCTTGCAGGCTATTGTCTTCAAATCACTTTCTCCTGAACCTGTATGCACCCTCACTTTTAAGTGCATTTGACCAGAAATCAGTAAATGCTGTTGCCAATACACAAAATATTCCTCAGTCATCATGATTTACTCACATTTGTTCTGCTTTTCTGGGAAGGTGTTGGGGCAAGTAGCTGCTTAATTTTGTCATCAGCCTGACCAAGTCTGACTGATGAAAAGCAGAGGTGCAGCATGAGGTGGTGCCGCTTAAAACAGGCATTTTGGGGAGGGTGGTGGTGTTGCTGAGACAGAGGAGTTTCAAAGGTAATTGTGTGACATCTTACTTTGCTTCCAGCGCTAGAGCAAAAATTCCTGCTGCCAGAGGTGCAGATGCAGAGGTCCCAGTATGAGTTTCTGTACATTCATTGTGAAGATCAACACTTGTCTGACAGAAAATAAAACAAAATAAAGGAAAAAAAACCCAGACTGCATGAATAAACAGTTGTAAATACATTCACATCCATACTCACAAATGTAACTATGTGTCCTTTACTTGGTGAGTGTTAATACACTCCTCACCAGCAGAAAAAGCAATGAGTGTTTAAATCTGTTCGTATTTCAATTCACTCTTTTTACTTCAACTATAATTTTTGTATCAAAACGTTTTGTGTTGGAACAAAATACTCCCACACTGAAATCTTATTTTAGTCTAAGGTTTCACAATAAGTGTTTCAGGCTTACTGGTGAATCATGAAAACAGATCATTGTGTTGGGCCTAGAACATTCAAAATTACTGCTTACTAGGAAATTACTCATAGGATTAGTATTGGTGTTCTGCTCCCTCTTCAGCAGAAGAACTGTAATTTGCAATGAAACATGTACTTTATTTGGAAATTAAACACCAAATTCATCAGCCCTTGTATCTAAATCTCGACTATGAAGAGAAGCCACTTAGTAAGGACTCATCTCCCGGCTAACTTGGAATGACACAGTTTTAATCCCCATCAGAGCAGTGTATTGTAAAATTAGCATCTACCAGGGCTGGACAGCAATTACAGGTATTTCAGCATTATTGTACCACAGCAATTTTCTTCAGTGCAATTGAGGAAGGCACACAGACTGGTGTGCCTGCTTGCTGAGTCTGGGAGGTTTGGAAGCACTGTTGTTGCTGTTTCTGTCTTACAAAAGGTAATGGCAAGGTATAACAGAGGCCCTGACATCACAGGTTTTCTTTTTACTCCAAATCTCTCTTCATTCACCCTTTTCTGAAGAATGGGACCATATCAAACCACGCAGAGACTGCTTTCATACACAAACAGTGCTCACAAACCACAGACAAATTCAGCATGTTAATTTAACTGCATCGACAAAATGATTTTGTTTTAAGGTAGAAGAATACAAGAATACAATCCCTTTTGTGGTTACAAATCCCTTAAAGTTTCCAGACAAAAGCACTAAGCACATAACAGAAAGCAGGCACTCAAAGCCAAGCATTTAAGAGATTTCATTTATTATTTGCGTATATCGTACCTTTCTATTTGTTCTGAAACCAGTAAAAGCAACTTACAATTCTTTGGTCAGTGTAATCCCCACTGCTGTATGCTGTGGCCAGAGTTGAAGAGCACTTCTCTGCATACCAGGGAGAAAGCCCTTGCTGAGAAGCGCTGCTAATGGAGATGGTGTAGATGCTATCAGTGTAACCATCGCAGTCACAGTTGTCACCCTGACGACCTCCATTCCCTGAAGCCCACACGAAAATGGAGCCTTTCCCATTTCGGCCCTAGAAACAAACAAAAAAACCCGAAATGAGTGGTTATCAAAGAGATTTCCGACCTTGCAATGTATCCTTAACAACTCCTCTCCCCAAAAAGCCTCATATAGCAAACATAGAAGAGGAGAAATTTCCATAAGCACTGTAGAAGACAGAGACAGAAGAAAGCAGCTGTTTGAAATATCCCATGGCTCACCTTACAGCTCATCTCTTAGTCTGGCTGGCCTAGGTTTAGTGTTCCAGATACAGCAACTTTCCTCAGGTTTTCAAGTTAAAAACAGAGTCTGTATTCAATGGGTAAATTTTTCCACATGCTGCTGTTTCGATCCTCACAATTTCTAGAAAAAATGCCCTTTCCTTTTCTTAAAGACTAGGCAGGTTTATCAGGGTTTGTTTTATTTGCCTTTCCTGTACTCACAGAGGTATGGGTTAGGAGTACGAATGATGGACACACTGAAAACCCTCCCTTCTCTCACAGATCTGTGGGTCAGCATCACCAGCCTCCAGGCATAACCATGTAAAACATCACAGTTATCACAGAGAAAACATGCATCACTATCCAGTCTTCAACTCTGCTGGCTCTTCAGAGAAAAAAATACATGTTTTGTGTGACAAGCAAAATTTATTATGTTGTCCATTATTAATATATATGCACATATATGTTCATTGTTAATATTAGCACATTTAATATTCCACAGTAGCTGGAATATTTTTTTTTTAATCAGTCCACTTGGGTGAGATTTGAAATTATTTATGCAAATACTAAGACATTTTGCAGCACTTAAAACATTAAAAGCAAAGACAGATAAGATATACTCTGTGATGCAGCTTTTAAATTGGGAAGGACAAGCCACAACAACTACAGAAAATGGTATAGTATCTTTGAGAACAAACGCTGCAGTCCAGAGAAGCACTGGTGAATCCCAACACCTTCTCTGATTTCACTTAGAGTGATAGTAACACTTCCTCAGCTCCTCAGGTTAAACCTGTGCTCAGGTGCTTCACCAGAGCAGCAATGAAGGATCCAGGGATTAGAGTCATTTTCAATTCCAGCACTGTATGACTTTAAGCAGAATGGAGATCAGCCAGACTTTTGCAAATGCAATCCTGGAATCCTGACAAACAAATGGGTAAATTTGTTCCCCATGAGAAATAAAACAAGCTGGTAAAAAGATACATTCTCCACCAAAGAACCTGGTTTTTTGGAGTAAGACCAATGAACATTTGTTGCTTAATTTTCACCTTTAATTCTCCCTCTGCTCTTACTGCCTACCTATGGGCATCTAACCTGTGATCAGCTCTCTCCTCTCAGTCTCCATTATTCCCTCAGAGTGTCTTTGTCAGCTGTCAGCATATGCATTGTTCTCTCCTTTTCTCCTTCTGCCTACTGATGTTAATTGCCCTTTTTCCAGAATTTTCTCTTTGCTTGTCCTTCAAGCCATTTCTCTCTTCTCCCATCTATGATTCAGTCTTCCTCTCTTTATTAGGACCTGTCATTAGATATCTGTTCACCTCACTGCCAAAAGCTAGAGTAGTTTACTAATAAATATATGACAGCTCTCAGTTTGCACCCTATTTATCATCCAAACATATCTAAAGAGGGCAACATGAAAAAAATCCCAGTAAATATATTACTCCCAGTACTCTCCATCATGCATTTGCACTATTTTCATTTTAATTGGATTACAATATGCACTGATTTATAAATTAATGCAATTAGCACAGTACAAGCTCATCTGCAGGGTGCTAAAATGCATCACTATTTCACACAGCAAAATATTCATGAAGCAGGAATTTTGTATTAAATTTTATGGGCTTTCAGTGCAGAAATCCAATTACTGTTCAGTGAAAAACAAGCAGCAGAAAAGAGTGGGTGTAGGACAAGATGAAGGCAGCAAAATTAAGGATGTAAAAAGAAAGCTTATTTATGGAGATTAGCACCTTAAAACCAGATTAGAAAGCCCTAATGTTGTTTTCTCAAATGTCCTTTTCTGGCTGGAAATTTCTCTCACCTGTACTATTAAAATATATCGTGTCCATTTCAAATATGTTTGACCAAAGACAGCACAAATTATTTTCATTTTTTCTCTGGTATCAACCATATTAAAATTCTCTTCTCTGCCATATTTTTGCTTTATCTCTCCCTGAAGTATCATACCTGATTTATCCCATACTCGAAAGCTTTCTGTGCCAGTCTCCCAGGTCCCTCCACAGTTTTACCATCATCGTTAGGGCCCCAGCTTGCACTGTAAATATCCACATGTTCTGGACTGAAACCGATTGAACTGGCCTCAATAGCATCGGTGACTATTCCATCCAGCATTCGTATACCTTCACAGAAAAAAAAAAAAAAGAAGCAGACTGGATTTACTTTCTGTTCTCTCCTCCTTGTCTTTGTTAGCTGTTTTTAATGTTTCCAGTAAAATTAAGCCATAACTACTGCAACCACAGCTGACTGCTGTTCATGTAAGCAATACTGAGGACAGTTCCTGTTTCTCTACAAACATTAAAAAAAAAAAATCTTCAAATCTTGTTAGCCTCCTATTTATTTCTTTCTCTCCTTCTAGAGAGACCCAAGAAGATGATTTCTTGCTTGCTGTTCCTGCTTTTTCTTATTGCATTCTCTTCCTTCCTCCTTCTTCTTACATCTATAACAAAGACTTCTCAAACTGCTAAAATGCCACTGAAATTAAATAGGTTTTATCAACATTACTTTTATCTTTAGGAGTTCCAAGAGTTTTAGTTCAAAGATATAGCTCTGAACGTTCTGACTAAAGCACTTAGCCCTCACAGTCAGTAAAGGTTTTGCTGTGTCTGTGACGCTGCACTTTCACCAGCTCTTCAATCTCCACCACAGAAAAAAATCTCCCTGTTTTTCTACTGCCACGGTTTTTTCTACTGCAAGCAATCCAGAGATATCTAGCCATTAACAATTTATTGGGAGCTGCATGATCTAATCTTCTTCAGAGCAAGCCTGATCTCACTGGTACTTAAAATTCAGGTGCAGGCAGTGGCTCATCTGCACTGGATCCATTGCTGTGCAAAGCCACAGCTCTGCAGTGGGGCTGCTACCTCTGTCCAGCGCTGGAGGACAGCAGAAAAAGCAGAAACCTGGCAAAATTCCCTCTGTGGCAAGGCTCTTAGAGCCACGGCAGCAATACAAGAGCCACAGCAGTCAGGATTCAGTCTGTGTTTACAAGCAATAAAAATGTCTGGGTTCCCTTGGATTTGGCAGGTTAGTACTACAGCAGCTGCGCCATTGCTGGCAGTTGGTGAATTATGAGTACTCATTTTCTAGTATTTTCCATAAAACAGGGATTTTGCCAAAGCGCAGCAGGCAAAATGTAGTCATTCTATTAAAAAAACAAACCAAAAATACCCCAAAATACCTAACAGAAAACCTCCAACCTCACCTTGGAAGCTCAGTGTCTTGTTCTTTTGTTTTATGCTATCAAGCAGGGAAAAAAAGACTGCAAGCATAATTCTTTTCCCAAATGGCTGACCTCTTAATACTCCTAATACCTCGAAGATAAAGCTGAGCATTATTATTTCATATTTATTAGCAGCAAAATCAGACAAAGGAGTTAATCCGCTCAGCCACAGCTGCTCCACTATCACTCAGAAAGCTGGGAAAAGCACCGAGGAATATATCCTGTGCCTCAGGTACTAAAAACACCACTTACCCAGGATTGTCTGAAACTGAGAACGGTTTGATTACTCTTTTTTCAGCTGGCTCAGAATTGCGAGATTCTCTCAAGCCAGCACACTGTGAGCAAAGATCTGCTTGCGTGAAAGCGACTGCAAGCCCCAGGTGAGAGCTTGCAACACATAATGAGATACTGGGAATGCGAGGAGTAATGTGCAGATACTTCCCACAGAAAAAGACAAAGACAACTCTGCAGATAAATAATGTACTAAGGAAAAAACTCCCAAGAACAATGACTCCACACTGACAAAAACAGTTCAAGGAAAAGATTGCTGCCTTGCCTTCCTGATCGTCAAAAACCCTGATTGTTCAAGTCAACTCAGGGATTTGATGACTGCAGTGATATTCCCCTAAGCAGATTCCAATTGTGTCCTCTTGCATAAACTCTTTTCTATCCTTGCTCCCACCATCAGTCCCACAAAATCAGAAGCAGGCAAAGCCCAAGGTAATTTCAGACACACATATGTGTGTCTGCCTGGCAGAAGGCTATTTTTAGTCACATGTCACTGTGCATGATCTCTCAGCCCAGTCCTTTGTAAAATGGAGCTTCTTGATCATTTAATTTCCATGGGAGCACCATGGGACTATCATAACACAGCAGTATGGTTAGGTATGCATGAAAATACACGCACCCTGCTTTAGTCCAGAGGTGATGGATACACATTTCTCAGGTCTACACAGACCAAGAGGTGAATGTGAAAGGGCACTGGAAAGTGTCACTTTGAAAACAGACATTAAGAGTATTTTTTCTTCACGCAGTGCACAGAAAAGCCTGTGCTGCTCACAGCCACAAAGTGCTGGAGAGGCTAGTCAAGGTTTCAGAACAGGGCCAGGGCCAGGCACTGATGTGACTGGTGAGAACACTCAGGACTGTTAAACTCAGTACTTTCACATAAAACAAAAAGAAACAAAAAATTCATGGAATATTTTGTTTTACCCCTCAAGGCAAAGTTAAACCAACCTCTGATGCTGAAGGTTGGAGAACAAGGTATTCCACATGTCAGGGTTTCTTTCCCTGAAGTAAATATTCCTCACTATGAAGGAGGAGTACCTGGCTGTGGACCACTGGATTTGTCCAGTATGGCAACAGCTACAAATAAACAGACACTTAAGGAAGTAATCCTGAACTAATGTCAAGTAGATGTGTGCAGTGTGTCATTTCATGAATTTAAAAAAAAAGAAAGAGGAAAAACAGCCTCTGGAGAAATGAATCCTGTAGAGCTTGGATCATCAAAAAAATCTTCTAGTGTTTAGCCACTCCAAATTTATCTGACTCTTTTGAAGACTTCTCTTATCTTCCACTGCTCTTTGAACATATTTTTGTTACACCCCTGTCTTAATCAGTTTGGTCACATCTAACAGCTTACAATTGCTTTCAACTTTTCCATTCTTCCTCCTCCCCCACCCAAGTGTATGCTTCTTGCTGGGTAATGTGGATTGCTGGACTGCTTTTCCTGCTGTTATTTCCCTTTTCTAGATAAATCATCCCTCACAGATCTGTAGTTTGCATTTGCAAATGAGCACAGATCATATGCAAATAGCTGTGGAAAAGCCTGCTCTGTAGATGCAAGAGCCTTAAAATATGGGCACAGTGGGAGTTCAGACATCTTTGTAGCTTCATCCATTTTGCCTTCCTTTGAAAATCTGACGTCTTCATGGTATGAGTGAGATATTTTATTTAAACAGATCATGACAGCATAATGCATTATGGCAAAGGCAAACTGCAGAGCTGACATCCATGACAGCTCAGTGGAGTAACTGGGAACTGACAAAACGCCACACTGAAATGGTGGGAACGACAGCTATGGGTGTCAATTGCCACTCATCGTCCCATCTTTTAAAAGGAAAAAGAGGGAATAATGGAAAAAGTAGGGCTGCACAAATAACTTCCTCTGAGCTAAATAACCATTTGCAACTGATACTTGCATCATGATTATTTCATAAACAGCTAACAGATTGAGTCACCGATTAAAAAAAACCCCAAACAACAATATTGATGGATGGGTAAGGCTCTGCTTGTTTTTGGATTTAACTTATGGTGAGAGTAGAGAAGGAAGGTGTTGAAGCAAAAAGGACAGCAGTTTGAATAACTTGACTGACATGACCTTTTGAATGTAATTGTGTAGATGGAAACAATATGCTGCAAGTATGGGTGGGTATAATTTTGTATAGTCCTGCTTTCTCTCCACTCAATCCCTCTCCTTCCTTGGATAAACAATAATAAGTAATTAGCCCATCATTCCTTAAAAGATGCAGTCTTAACCCTAGGGACAATATAAATTGTTGCTATTATTATTGTTGTTGTTGTTGTTATTTATTATTGTTAATATTATTAACATTATTATTGCTAGTTTTATTACTGTTATCATCACTGGCAGCCCTGCCCATGCTGTTGCTGCTGTTGTTACATATTCTACCTATCCATCTATTCATAACCAAGCTCCAGACTTCATTCAAGAAATCCTGTCATATAGAGGTGACACTCAGCACTGTGGCCAGACAGGATTTTGAAGCTTATAACACTGCAAGATTCATGTTTTCCAAGAATGACCAATCATTCATATTTCAGATTAATGGTTTCTGACAACACTCAGCATCTGTCTTGTTTCCATTCCTATTAGACATCTAATTATTTTTGTTTCCTTACCTCCAACCCTAGAGTTGTAGGCTACTCCAACTCCACATTTTCTGTTGTTGGCTTGCATGGCAATTTCTCCTGCACACCGTGTTCCGTGCCTGAATAAATACAGCAAGAATAATGAATACATCATAACATCTTTGTTGTATTGTACAGAAGGACTCATCAAGGACCTTGACTTGTTCAAATTCTTCCTTTAAATGAATACAGTGCAGTTATTGAGGAGCTTTTGAGTTGTATCTACATGATGCAAAAATACTTATTTCTCGTAGGCTTCATTAAATATAATTTTACCTACTTAATGATCAAAGGAACATTTTCATGAGATGATAAATGCTTTCCTTAATCTCACTGTAGCCTGTAGACCTATTAGATACCAGTATTTTAGTAGAATGCAAAAGTAGAGTAAAATTTGGGGCTAAGAAGCTCTCTTCAGACAGAAATATGATACAAGTATTTTTTAACGTCGCGTTTAGATACTTTTTTTAATATGACTGCATTTATTTAGGATTTCAGAAAGTGAGCCTTTAAAGTATCACCATTGCTAACTTTTTCTTGTTACAACTATTTTCTGTGCAAATTTTTTTTTTTTTTTGCCTTAGGTGATTGTAATTCCACAATACAGAAAGCCTTCATATGACTGTCAGGGTAAGAGAGTTGTATTATGTAATGCTACTGATTGTTATTCAATGACATGCTTCAATGCTTCTGGGCTGAATTCCATTTACTTATTAATAAAGATTAGAGGAAATACAGGTAGATTTAAGAGATAATGACATCATAACAAGAGGATAATGGCTTCTTTCTCTTAAATAACACTGTAACAATGTAGAAATGCCATTTTTCAAACATCTTATTCATGGCATTTTTATCCTCTGACTGATCTTTTATTTTTCCCCATATAGTGATTTATGTTGCTACTGTATTGTCTGATAGAAAAAAGGGAACCAATGCATCAGTTTCTTGCTATCTGTGCTGAGTAGCAGCATCCTAATTTGTTTAAGAAATTGACTTATTTTGTGTATCAGCTTCTAAGGAGGCCCCTCCTGTTCTCTTTCTTATGAAAAATATCCGTAACTGGACTATGATGGATGCACCCAGGTCTGACAGACCCATCAGGAGACTTTTCTTTTTTTTAACACTCCCATTGCAAAGCAGAGAATTGAAGGGAAAATATGCTTTGGGAGGTATCATTCCAGAAACACACACACAGTCGCATGAATTGATTGTTCTCTTCATCTTGCAGGAGCACATCAGTACCTTACACACACAAAGACATGAGCAGATTCAGGACATCACAGGGAGATTACAATTATAAAGTTCTTCATCTGGGAATTTAATCCCTGTGTTTGTATCAGTGTTATGTGAGAATGTTTCTGCAAACTGGAACACAGGAAGTTCCTCTGAACATCCAATAATGATTCTTTAGGTCGAGGGCAAGTGAGAACTGCCACAGGTTGCCCAGGGAGGTTGCGGCCTCTCCCTCCTTGGAAATATTCAAAAGCCATCTGGATCATCCTGGGCAGCAGGCTCCTGAGCTTCCTGCTTGAGCAGATGACCTTCAGAAGTCCCTTCCAAGCTCAACCATCCCGTGATTCTGTTACACAAATTCTTCCTCTCACTTAATGATTGCCACAGGAGACATACATAGAGATTTCTGCACTTGTACCTCCTGACACATGAATTAATACTGTACTGTTTTGTTCTCTTCAGACAACTGGGAAGTTACTCACTTGTTTTCATTTGTTGGGTCATATCTAGGAAAGGGGTCATGATCATTGTCGTTGAAATCATAACTTGCCTTTGGGTCCTATGCGTAAAAAAAGAAAAGTTGAATTAATTCAGATAACTAGAAAAGGCATTTCTAAATTGTGTAACAAAATGGGTTCTAGAGTGTGTATTTATTTACTTGATGTGCTTCACATTGGCAGCAATCAAGCTGGTAGAATTTGATGGCCATTAACAGTTCCATAACTTTTTCATGGAGCTTTAACAATTTAGCATTAAGCCACTACATACAAACGTGTCCCCAAACTAAATCTGCTGAAAGAAAAACAAAACAACAAAATACCCACCCCGCTACCATTGCTAAGTGACATTCAGCTTCCTGTGACACAGACCAGGTTCCAAATCATGCCTAAGGCAAATATTTCAGTCTCTCTACTGCAGGAGCTGACTTACAGAACAGACAATGAGCTGGGGAAGAGCATCTGTTTATCAAATTTGCAGCTGGTTAATCTATTCCATAGCATTCTAATGCTCAAACTTACATAGTTAGCATAGATGTCAGTGTGATTCCACTCCAATCCATCGTCTAGGACTGTGATGACAACTCCCTTGCCGGTAAACCCTTTTTGCCACACAGGAATGACATGGAGATCCAGTTTGGGCAGGGATGGAGTAATTCTTGTGTCTTGCTGTGGGACGGAAGGAATTAAAATATGTCAGCATTTTATCAGTTTGTACCAAACAGGTCCAAAGTCATGTTTTAAAGATGCTATAAACAATCTCAGCCTGAACCTGTGTGTTTTGCTCAAATTTTGCAAATACAAAACAAAAATTAGTTTCATCAAATACTTATAGCACTGAAAGATTTACCCCACTGCTTGAAGATCCCTGAAGACCACCTCTGAACAAAAAACATCTTGTGTTTTTGGTTAGCAGGCAGCAGAAACTGAAGGGAGTGGTGGGGATGCACCAATGGACCCTCGAACGCTAGGTTAATAATCAGACCTGCTGATGTTTGTTCTTTCCATTTGATGAGGAGCCAAGTCAGTGCCTGCAGTACAGTGAGCTGGATTTCCTCCAAATGTATTTTCTCCTCTGACATTAAAGTTAGCCAGAGCAAAATAATTAATGGGTAAAACAATTAAGGTAGTCATTTGGTTGGGAACAATGGTGTTGAATCACAACTTTCTCTTTACTACCCTCATTGCTGTTCCTGTGGTAAATCAGCTGGAAGTATGAATCATGTATAGCCTTCTCTTCCACAGCGAGTTTTTTGAAGGGTATCTCCTGAATGGGTCATTTTCCCCCTCTAATACTAAATGTGCAGTACACACACCTAATTTAGAAAACTTGCTTACAGCCCCCATAAAAGCACAGATGTAAAAAGAAGCACTTTCTCTCCATTTCTCTGTGCATGATTACATTAGCTGATGGCAGGTTTTTTTATGTCTTAGTTTCCAAAGAAATACTGCATAAAATATGAGGCTTAGAAAAAGAAATTTTTTATGGGGATGAAATTTATTTCATTTTTTTTGCTATCTATATCTGACTGCTTCCATTCAGGATATTATTTGAGGTTTCAAGCTTTGTTCTCTTAAATCCATCAAATAATATTTTTTCCCTGGTGATGTGTGAAGGTATGCTGGATAGGGGTAAAACTGTTGCCATCAAACCATAAAAATAAGGTAATAGTCAGTTACTCACTACAAGGCAAAAAACATATTTTGGAAGAAAATATCTGACACGTTTATGCATTTAATCAGAAAAATTCAATGTGCACTGCAAATGGGGGTAAGCAGCATGTTTTTGTTTCTTGTGTGTGAAAACTAGAGGAAAAAGAAGTGAAAACCATAAGTAGGTGGGGAAAGGAACTACGTCTCCTGGAGAGCAGAACATTGCCAGTTTATTTTTTCCCAGACTGTTTTTATGAAATCTGGGTGTGTTTGTGTATTTGTCTAATATATACATCTCGGAAATGTCCTGGGTTTTTGGATACGGGCAAGGAAGCAAACAGATATTCTGCTTCAAAGAAAAGCTAAATTCTTACAGATAACAATTAATTTTTTCTATTGAAAAGGAGTCTCCAGGAATCTTCATGAAAATATTTTATGCTATATGGTTTATAATTTATCTTGCCTAGCTCAAATGAAGAAAAGCAGGCTAGAGTTTGGTCTGATTTCTCTAAGATGAACTGAGGAAAAGTATTTCCAGCCACTTGGGCCCCATTTGTGCTTGATCTTTCTTTTTGATTTGTTATACCCACTTTTAATCTCATCCCTGTTCTGAGTGAAAGCAATGAATCCTAGACTGAAGGTATAGACAGATGAAGAATGGAAACACAGGCTCTTGGAAGAAACCATGTAGAACCTAAATGATCAACTCTATTTCTCAACTGATGCATGCAGACAGAAACTATGGAGCTCAGGAGGCTTTTTTCCCTGAGGTTTTTAAGCATGTGAGTGAGATTCAGAGACCCTCTTAGATATAAATCCTAGTCCATGTGGCTGAAAGTGTTTGTCACATGCACGCAGATGCTTTTGTTTTCATCTGGACTATGCACTCTGCACTACCAATTTTAATAAAGAAATACATGTCCAGCTTCAGATGTGAAGGACTTCTTACACGAAAACAGCAAATATTTAAAAATTATCATTAAAGTAGCTTTTAACTGTTAACAATTTGTGGTATCGCCACACCTGCCCCCCTGCCATACTAAACAGCAACTGCATTGACATCCAGAATCTTAGTAGAAACAACACTCCATGGAAGATAGAAGGTTGCCTGAAAATGTTATGCACAGAGATTGCTCATTTTTACAGTGCACCCTAATGAAAGGGACCCTTCACTCATTCCCTTCAGTGTAGTCTCTCTGATACTGGTAAAATAATGCAGCTGATGGCACAGCCACCATCCCCAGTTCCACAAGGCAGCAAATTCTTACCAGATACCACTGCTGATTCCACATAGGGTCGTTGAAAAGTCTTTCTGCTGTGTCTCTCACGGAGGCACGCTTAGTTCGCTTCTTTTCATACTGCTGCTCTGCCCATGACACCTGCAATTATTTGTGAAGATACGACAAATGAACCTCTTTAGTTTGGGACTTGCTTAACCTACAGCATACCTCACACAGAGAAATTTTGGAGGCTAAAGCAAAATGAGCAGCATTGGTACAGAGAAGAGGATTATTTAAACTGTAGTACAGTGCAAACTGGGGAAGAGAACTTGGTGAAATTATGACACAATAGAATTAATTCACAAAAAATCATTAAGTAGAAGTTAACCAACAACTCCTGTGAGTGACATAAGTCAGGTTTTTACATCAAATAAAACCATGTACTATGGCTAAAAGGTCATCTAAGCTATGGTGGCTACTGAAACAAGGAAAACCACAGCCTGCTTCTTTCTGGTACTTATCTTCCATTCACTCTCTATTGGGAGTTAAAAGGAAAGAAGAAAGATTATCTCTGGCTTTAGTCTTGCAATCATAATGATACTGTTACTCACAGACCAGCTGGACCTTCAAGTCTCCTTCCTAGTGGTGTTTTGAAGAGTGGTCAATTAGTAAGCTATGAATATTAGACTAACTTCATCACCAGCATAATTCCACTTAAGGCAACTGAAAGCCACAATGCTTCAGCATGCTTTGATAAATCATCAAACGAGTTGCACAGCCTTTATGCACAGACACAGCAATCTCTAAGGCACTGGGTTGTATTTTAAATGTGTATCGCCCTTGAATGTATTACTGAACCCAGTTCAAATGAAGTCCTGGTGATGATGCCTCTCTCTGTACTGTGTGCTCCTTTTGGAGAGAGAATAAAACATTATTTGTAGTTGGTCCTTGCATGGTCAATCTGACACAGAAAAGGCTGGTCCTTTTCATCCCAAATTCCAAGCAGGCGAAGCAAACTCAGGTTCCGTAGATTGCCAAGATCCTGTGACAAGCCTCATGTCAGGAGGGTGCCTTGGATCTAACATTTTACTTTCAAGCTCTGAATAGATTTTGTTCCTTTTATCTACTGTGATTGAACAGGTTTATGATCTTGACTGAGACATTATGATTAAAAAGTATGATTGGATTAAAATGCAATTTTCGAATGAAAGCCTAATGAAAATTCACTACAATTACATAAATTCTTTAATGTGGTAGCTGCATTAGGCATGTTTATGATTGTCTTTGCTGTATATTTAGTCCCAAACTCCCTACAAACCTTGGCCATGGAAGATGAATATACCCACGCAAGTGTAGGTATTTTAAACTGCCCTGTTGATATCTAGGGCCATACATACTGGTGCACACGTTGTAGCAGTTACCTCTATCTCTCTTCCCTGCCCACAGCAATGCTTGACCTCTTCACCACCCCACTGTAATTAGCAACTGAGAACTTCTATGCTTGTTATTTTTTTTCACGGTGAGCAAGTGCACTGAGGGAAACGAGCTGAAACTCTCAAGCACATATGTCAGGCAAATAAGCCAAATGTTTGTCACTCAGCAGCTGGGTGAGGTTCCAACCATCCATCTCCAGCAAAAGCTGAAGGCCTCACGCCAAATCTCCCATCATGGATACATAAAGCAGTAAAAATAATCTCGATTCAAGTCTACTTGCAAGAAAGTAGATTTGGAAACCAGTGCAAATACTAGAAGAAGTTAGGTAACCAGATAATTATATCCCTTCAATGTATTCACAGCCTTTATCTGTTTTACAACAAACACTATAGGAAGCAGATAAATATTCAGATTAGAGCCAAGTTTTACCACAGCTTTCACACTTAACATACCGTAAAATTCATGAAGGCGTTATACAAACAAAAACAGGATTCCCTTTTCTCTGCCTTTTTAAAGGCTGATTCTAAATCTTTTTAAGTAGGCTGCTGCTGAACAACAGCAGCTTTTTAGAGCAAAGGTCCCTGTGTAACTATACAACGTTACATGATTGCTTTGTGTTTATACACTTACATAATGCATAATTACATCTCATTTATTCACAGAGTTAATTTGCATACTGGATGGTAAATAAAAGGGAAATTGGAGTAAATTTAGCAAATCACCTGCAGCACTTTGAAGCCCCGTTTCTGGATCTAAGAATGCAAGGATGCAATAATGTTTGGTAGCGATGTATTACAATCACTTCCATTCTGCTACAATTTTAGAATGTGATTTATTGAAAGCTCTCATTCCTTCTCATGTAACACATTCACTTGATGCAGTAAGCCCAAAAAAGAGAGAAACTGCACCCGAAACTCTGATCCTGAACGTCATTGCTACAATGACATTGGACATCTGATCATATGTGAGGGCATACATTGGAACCAGTTTACGCTGAACCTGCAGGATTGAACATCCCCAAGTTGGGAGTATTTCAACTTCAGCTGTTAAACCGATGTTTGCAAGGAAATAGATGAGAATGTACAGTTTTGAAACACAACAGGCAAAACATACACCCTGTCTAACCACACAAGATATTTCCTCCTGGTTGACATTTGCATCTAAAACCTCCAGATAGAAAATTACTCATTCCGAAGTGGTTTGTCCTTATATGATAATTTGCTGGGTTTGACAACTAGGTTACTTCATGGTTTGGACAGCTCATATTGTCACAGTGATTGCTGCAACAATGCTGATCTTAAAATAAAATGTTGTTGTTGTGACATTTCCCAGAAAATAGTTTGTAAGAGAGGCTGACAGCTTTCTGGTCTGCTCTTTAGATTTGTCATGCACCCCTGTTTTTCATCATGCTTACAAACAGAAATGCTTCTGTCTGAAATAAAGCCAAACGAGGAGCCTGCTTCACCAGTGGGTTGTACCTTAGACCCCTGGCTCTCCAGTTTGCCTGCTCTCTGATTGCAGTGGCATATCATTGTAACAAAAGACTGCAAGTCTGGAATGTGTGATGGATCCTTTGAGAAGGGATTTTAGCTTGTCGTAGAAGCCAGTCCAGCAGAACCTCAGCCCTTTTTTCCTCCCTTTTTTTTTTTTTTTTTTGCTTAATATTCAGTCACTTTAAATCAAACCTAATTCACATGGTAATTGCACAGACGTGGCCTAATTAAACTTAGTGCATGTATGGATTTTTACTTTGAATCCAGCCCCATGGTTCCCTGTTCACATTTTCGTCAGTGGCACATCAACATCTGAAATTCCAGGGTTGCACATCTTAAATCTTAATTTAAAAGCTCTTGCAAAATATGTGGTAAGGGAGGGTCAGATTCTGCCTGTGAATGACAGAATTGTTAAGCATTATTCAGCATGAGTATGGATGGCTGAATATATTAGACTTGCAAAATGAGGAAGGCCTGCCTGTGACCTCATTACGAAGCTAGTGGTAAGGAGACAGAATAAGAAAATTTTTTTTAAAAATAATAAATTTAACGCTCACCCGCTCATCATCAGAAAGTCTCTTAGTGATGTGAATAGCACTTCTTCGGGACCGTCTTGGGTGACTCTTATGTCTGAATAAGTAGTGGTTTTTCAGCGATCCAATCTGCAAGACACAGGCATGCTTTATTTATCGGGAGGTATTTCCTCACTGCGAGCAAGTACCGACAATCAAAACTGGAATGAATTCACGCTGCCTAAAAGACAAAAGAGCAAGGAACTAGCCTTTAGATACTTTAATCCAAACAAGGAAGCACTCTTCAAGTAACAAGTGCTTCTCACAGCCTGTGTGCTGCTGGAAGAAGCCGGGGGAGTAATTTTGTTTCGGCTGCCCAGGTGCAGTAATTTCTACTACAGTACTCAAGTTGCACAGCAGCCGTACTAGTGACCACTACAGTCCTGGACACACCTTGGCACTGCCAGGTTTCGGTGGGCAGGCTGCGTCTGTGGTCACACAACAGTTTTGTCAGCTTTTCCTGGATTTCAGCTGGACAGGTGTGAAAAGCTTTGCGTGACTTCAGACACCTCGTTGCGGGGCTGGCTTGTACGGGCTGGCTTGTACAGGCACCCACTTTGGCAGCATTTTCACTTGCTCAGTAGCCGGCCGCCGGCAGAGCTGGGTGCACCCCGCTGAGTTCCAACACCCCATTCCCCTAAGGACGGGCTGTTTGAAAGCTGGGGGAGCAAATGCACCGACTGCAAAGGCAGAAGGACCAAATCCACAGAGGTGGGATCACACCGACAGGTTTGGGGGTCCGGACAACACGGCCGTGCCCGGACGCGGGGCTGGGCAGGCGGCCGGAGAGGGCTGCCCACGGACAGAACCGGGGGCACGGAGGGGAGCTGACCGCAACCCCGGCCAAAGGGCAGGACCGGGGGCAGCAGAGTCCCGGCGCTGGCAGACGCCGTGCCCGGCACAGGACCCTCGCCGGGAGGTGAGACGAAGCTGTTCCCTCTTGGCGGTGGTTACTCATCCCTGACAACGCTGACGTCACGGCATCCCAAAAAAGCGCCCGAGGGATGGCTGGAGAGAAGCCCCGCGATGGCGATGGAGCCGGCGGGGCGGAGGCGGCGCGGGGCCGCAGCCGGGACTGCCCGCGCCCTTCTCCTGCCCGGACTGCCGGGGGAGAGCCGGGCGCCCTGCCCCGTCCCCTCTGGCACAGCCAGGTGCCCGGCCGGTCTCCTCTAGGGAGAGCAGGATGCCCTGCCCGACCCTGTCCGGTCTCCTCAGGGAGAGCCAGGTGCCCTGCCTGGATCCCTCCAGGGAGAGCCGGAGCCCCCTCCCGACCCTGCCCAGTCCCGCCGAGGAGAACGGGAGCGCCCTGCCCGCTCCCGTCAAGGAGAGCCGGAGGTCCCCGCCTGGTCCCCTGAGGAAGAGCCGAGTCGCCCTGCCCCGTCCTCTTCTGAAAGAGCCGTCCCTGGCCGGGCGCCAGGGGAGGACCCGGACCCTGGGAGGCTGCGGTGGGGCACCGGGAGCTTCAAACTCCCCGGAATCCCGCCAGCGGCAGCCGGGCACAAGTTTGAGGGAGAGGGGAGGGAAGGAGCCTCGCGGGATGGGAAAAGAGCCCCGTCGCGGAGCGTCCTGCGGCATACGCGGAGCCCCCCGCCCGTCCGTACCTGCCCCACCAGGTCGTAGTCCAGCTCGTCCGCGATGGCTCTGGCAGCGTCGGGGCCGGCCGGGATCTCCGCTGCCCACTCGTTGAGGAAGAGCCTCCCGGCGCTGCCTCCT
>VXBT01004617.1:31223-49568 GCA_013400235.1 Oriolus oriolus
GTCCCCTCTCGCCTCGGAGCGAGGGCAGAGCGGAGCGAATTCAGCATTTTTTGTTCAATTAGGCTTCTAACCCGGGACGCGCAGGGCGGCACAGCCCGATTAAGTGCGCGTTGTCCCCCGACAGTTGTGACACACCACAGATGTGCTCCATTAATGGGCACCGCTGCCCAGCCTGATGATGACGGGCAAATATATTTATCCTTCAATGCCGTCATTAATTTTGTACAGTTTCTCATTTTAAAATAATTTCAATTGTTATTCTTTTAATCACATCCAGTGGTCTCTGCACTTTGTACTTTTTCAGCAATTACTCAAATTTGTTAAACACTTATTTCCATATATTCATTTTGCATCTGCATTCCCCCAGCTCCTTCAGTTTTATTTAACATTCTCTCTACCCTTTCATTGTCTTTTCACGTGTTAGAAAATGCTTCTAAAAGTTTCCTAATGTTTTCTAAATGTTCTTTGTCTCTCAAACTGAACCTTTTAGCAGCTTCACTTTATAGTGCATTATATTTCATTGCTTGGTTCTTCCAACTTTTAAACTGTAAATTTTAATAAGCTGGTTTTAGATCTGTGCCTCAATACTGTACTTCCTTCTGTTTACTGTGGAGTGACAGATATGCCTGCCCTACTCTTCACTGGATTCTAAAATGGGAAAATAACCAAAACATAAATGTGAAACAAAGAGGAGAAGAAAATACTTTAAAAGACCAGTGTTTCAGTGTCCAACATCTCAGCCCCAGACAACATTATGCCAGAGTGGATATGGTTCTGAGCTTCTCCATGGACCCACAGGGATCAGAGGACTGTAACCACTGCCACTGCTGTGCCAGCCGTCAGAGTAGGAGCCTTGAACAACAGGAATGTGAATGGCTCTAGGAGAGGGAAAGGGTGAGTGTGAAGTAAGTATACAAGAAATGCCAAGAGAATATCAATAAATATTGATGTAGAATAGAGCACTGACAAAATGACACTACAGAACCATCCTATTTTTCACCCAGGCTTGCTTTCTGCAACACGGTGTAACGACGGGTCAAGGTTCATCAAAGCCAAGCCAGGGCATGTGGTTCCAGCTAATTTTAATTTATTTTATTCTCTGCATGATTTTCTCCGTGTTCACTGCCAAAAATGTACTTTCTTCACTTTCCTGGACAGATGCCTTAGAGATCCCTCTGTTCCATTTTTAGCATTGTTTCTGAGGCTTTATTTAAGTGTGGCCATCTCACTAAGAAATTTCTGATTCCATGTGGGTTTTTCCTGTGCGGGTGTTACCACCACTGTTCTACTCAAAACACAAAGTGCTTTTAACCTATAATTTCTCATCACTGAGACTGCAAGTTGGCATGGCTTTTTTATTACATTATTTATTCAGGAACTGTGCAGAAATATTGTCTCCATACAGAAATGAAACCAAGGTTGTATGTGTGTATAACGCCAATTTGTATCCTCAATTCTTTAAGTAGTGGTCAGAACATCTACATCCATAGGAGTGTTTTGAAGGTCTAAGTAGTCTTTTCTAAATGATTCATTCATTCACATGTGTTTCGTTTTCAAGAAATCCTTCTGTGAAGGATGATGGGCTGTGTACAGAGTTCTGAATTGTGCTAGAGAATGAGTCTGTGCTACATGGACTTGGCTATGTCATCCATTCAGGAAAGATGCTGTCCAATGCACTACATTCCCATCTAATAATAGCACAATAAATAGGAACAGCTTGCTCAGCAGCATCAGGTGGAGTCAAAGATAATTGTTTTATGCTTCATAAACAATTTAGGTTTGCTGTTTATCAGTGGAATATTTATTTAGTCCCTACTGCACCCAGTGGTATTCTGCCTGAGCGTAAAATCAGAAAAAAGCACAAGGCTGGTTATGAAAATGTTATTTCTTCTTTATAACTTCAGTTTAACATGATATTCAAGGTAGACCTGCTTCCAGGGGATCCATGCCCCAGTAAGGACCTGATGCAGAAGCTTTTTTAAGTGTGTGGTAGCTCAGGGGGAATCACTGCATTTTCCAAGCAGAAATATCCCCTTGTAGACCTAGTGCAAAATGTTGCTTTGCAGGCTGATATCCATCAATACAGCATGTAATACTGAGGATGAGATCCTAAGCCACAAGGGCCAGGAGTTTAACTGAGTGGATTTTCCCTCCTTATTGTCAAAAGGCAAGCGAAGGTTTGAGGCTGTAGCTGTGTTTTTGTACCCACATTTCTGATCCTTCAAAGGCTTGTCCATGAAAAAGGGAGACAGGCTGCTTTTGAAAACACAAAACACCCTATTTCCTTGCTTGTTAGTGGGCATAACACATTTAAACCTAATAATCCTTATTTAAAGTTCAAGTCCACACTCTTGAGCCCAACTCTCTGTTGGCTGCTGTGGCGTCTCCCCAGACACCCATTCCTGGTGTGGGGATCACTCCCTGCAGCTGGTACGCTGTGGCTTCACCACATCCACACTGGAAACAAACCCATCCCACTAGTCAGAACTGTGCAGTGGGGAAGGCTGGGGGAGTTCAGGACCTTCAACACCTCTGGATAGTGGCCATAGCCCCTGTAAAATTTATCTGTTACACGGTGGGAAGGACAGGCATAAAACTCTGCAAGCCGTGAATAGAGAAAGCTGTCACTGAAATGAAACCATCCCAGGAAGGGATAAAGTGAGAAATATGCATTTCTTCTTTGTGTACCTTGTAGGAGAGGAGCAACTGTCTTCTTGCTGAGGCAATTAAGGAAAGAGAAGAGATAAACAGGAGCAGGGCATAAGGAAAACCAAAGGCAGGTAAAAGCACCATGTTTACCTGCAGAAAATTCAAAAGGGTTTGGGAGAATGCCACTGTTTTATCATCTTATCATGTTACAAGTATATTTTGGATGAAGAAAGGTATTATGTAACGACATTTTGTTTTGGATCAGTGACAGTGTAAAAGCCAGACAGAAAATTCATCTCTGATGTCATATCTTGATCAGCCCGTTTGATTTTGTAAGATCAAGCCAAGCATATTTTGTCTACCCACAGAGCTTGCTCTCAATATGTAGAGTGAATTTAGGTTAAAATATTGGTAGTTCTTGATGGGTAAACAATAAGCCCTCTCTCTGGGAAACCGAAAGAGGCGTGTTTAGGGAGCAGGAGGAGCACATCCTGAACATGTCACTGAGTCCCTACACACACTGCTGAATTGACAGAGAGAGGTAAGACCAGGTCTTGACGCTGGGAATCTTCCACCACCACAGAGAGCCAAAGCAGAGACTTGTCCTGTCCACTGCAAGCCTTGCTGTGACAGGAAGAGGGATGCAGAGACAGAGACACATGCTGGGGGAACAGATAAATGCACAGGGGTCAGTATTCAACCCAGTCCTAGACTAAGTATTTTGCCAGCTGAGTATCACCAGCCCTCCCCTCTTAAAGGTGGCCCTCCAGCTATTCTGCCACCTTCCTTCTTTTATTTCTCCCCCGAGTGTGTTCACCCAGGAGAACAAAATCTTGTAGAAAACCTGTTATATAAAGTGACCACCTATATTTCTACCTGCAACTCCTTCCAAAATCTTCCTGTTATTAACACTGCAGGCCAGTAGGTCATACACAGCTCTTGGGACCTAAATATTTCTTCCAACATAAAACTTTGGGTTGTAAAGTATGAAACCAACCAGGAGCTGATATTATTTTACTGATTCTATTTGGAAGGTCCAGTTTGAGGATGTTAACACCATTCAAAAGGGAATTTGTGTTATATGTATCTTTAATTTGATAAGTCAGAGCACCACGTTTTAAAATGAGAGTAGCTGGAAATGCAGTTTGATGCCTGAAGTGCTTGTGGTGGCTGATGTAGTTTAATCAGTTAAATACTAAAAAGAGCTGTGCTGTTGTATTTAATTTGGCTGTGGACCGAAGAACACTCTTGAAACCCACTCTTTTACAGTAACACTATTTCTTTTTCTGCAGGAGCCAACATTACAAAGCAATTGGAGGACGGCATAGAAGAGGCCATATGTGCAGGCAATCACAGAGGATTGGGGGAACACCTGTTTTTCCATCAATTACAGCCTGCGAGCTCGCGGGGCATGTTTATTCTGGGGGCATTACATTTGCTTGGGTAATAGCGCAGAACACATTTCCCGTTTTACAGCAGACGAACCCTGAGAAGGAGCTGATCACGTCCGTACAAATGAAACACAAACATGCCCTCCCAGCCATACACGTGGTTAAACAGGGGCCCTAATGACACCAGGTGGCTCCCAGGGCCAGCAGGAAGCAGTTGGGGAACAACCACCCGTTTGTGGCCACCTGGATGGTTCTGTTTGCTCTGCGGCTGAAGCCAATCCGAGCAAAAAGCTCTGGGAAAATGCATCGGTGGGACTGTGGGAGAAGTAGAAACCCCTAGAGAAATGGCAATAACATCTCTATTTGGTAAGGACAAAGTCCAGTTCAAGTGTTTTACTGGTAGCAATAGAAAGAGGCACTATTGGAGTTCATAGTGTGGTTTTTTTTTGTAATCCTGATAGAAGAGGTGATCAAAGAAAGGAGATATTTTAAGGGAACCTTTTATTGTCTTTATGCACAAACCTGACATTTAAAAATTCTTCACACTTGTGTTACACTTTTAATAATATTTTCCTCTCTGTGATGATTTTTATTGTCGTCACTTGCAAGCTCGTCAGTAAATCCCTATAGGAGGATGAATAAATTCATAAATCTGTTGTTGATTTATTTTAATAACAGCATAATTAATATTTAGCCTTGATGAAAACATTTCCGAGAATTAAAAATTACTGTTTTAGTTACACATTTATTTTAAAGGGGGTGGTTTTTGTATGAATATTTTTAGAAGACTAAGTACATTGATTAATTATTTTAAATGGCTCTTATGCAGTGTTCTTCCTCTTCATGTTCCATTTCAAGTAGGATGAAACAGAGAAAAGACCGGAAAGAACAAAGAGCATGAATACATGAGAGAAGAGAAAAAATACATGGAAAAACAGATTATAGCCCACTCAGAGCTACATAAAAAGCTGTATTTAAAAAATGTCTCATCTTTCTCTCTCTTTTCTTTTTCAGCTAATAAGTGAGTAACAAAAAATGACAATAAATGGTGATTTTAAGTTAAAATTTCAGGAAAATTTTCTTCTTGAGGAAAGGGTAGTCTTCCTGAGGAACACTGGGAGAAACTAAACTGCCAGTGCTCCCTACTAAAGTCAGTACTGGGTCTATAATGAACACAGATAGGGGAAAGTAATCACAGAACAGAACAGGATGACCAAGGTTGTAAAAGACCCTTAAGGTGACCGAGTCCAACCCAGCACTGCCAAGCCCAGCACTCAGCCACCTCCCTAAACTTGCTTAAAATAGTTCTGATGTCTTCAAACAGCACAAAATTCCTCTCCTCATTGTTTCACTGCTTGAAACACTTGACTTTGGCTTCTATTATGCCAGGGAGGAATGAGTCTAACCATCCTTAAACTGTAATTAAAACACCCCCATGTTGGTTTGGCCAATACAGCATCAGGCTGCTGATAAGCCAGGCTTCTGCCTGGGTTTTGCTGCTCCTTGGGGCAGTATCTCAAGCATCTGTGCTACACAGTCTGCTCTTCTGGGTGACACTGGGCCACACATCATACTTTTGGGTGCTTTTTGATGTTTTTGGACACTTTTGTATGCTTTCGGATGCTTCCGAGGGCTGCCTTTGTACTTTTATCTAATAACTCGAGTGCTGATTTGTATCAAATTGTTACAATTTAGCTTCAAAGGTACAAGAGTTCGGGCTACTGAGGTACCACTGACAGTCGGAAAAGATTTCTTTAAATATTCTTTGAGTCCAGGTTCAGCTGCGATAAAGCAATGGAATTTCAAAGTAAACCACTCAGCCCTGTCCAAAGCTGATAAACACACAGAACCAGCCCTTCTGATTGTGTGTCATGCATGTGGTTGGAAGCATTTTTACCAGTGCTATGGCAGCCAAACAAACACAATTTTCGAGGGTAGGGTATGCATTTTAGAAAATGCTTTAAAGATGCAGCAGCAAGTTCAGGAGTTTTCCACAGTGGATCAGCATAGTCGTGCACACCTCCATCTAACATTGTCCCACAGAAGGTCCATCCAGGACCTCCAGGTTCCCTGGGACTCCACTGTCTCCTCATGAGAGACTTTTCCTGAACCCAGGAAGGAATGCCAAATATGTTTCTCTTATATCATGTACGTGCTCATCCCATTAAAGGTGCCTAGATCTTGCTGTGCTGGGCTCTGCTTCTGTTCTCGTGCTGAATTCTTTCCCCAGGCAATTTTCTAGTGGGGTTTTCAAAAACTTTCCACACCACAGGAAATATAAGCCCAAAATAACAAAAAAAATCCCAGGGTGTCGCCCTAAATAAAAAGAGTATTAAGTGCTAAGGGTACGAAGTTATTAAATACCTTCATCCGTGTGATGGGCTGACCACAACTGGCAGCCAGGTCTCCACCCTGTTGCTCTCTCCTTCATCCTCCTCAGAAGGGTGGTGGGAGAGAAATAAGCAGCAGCAGCTCATGGGTTGAGATAAGGACAGGGAGATCACTGCTTTAATTACTGTCGCAGGCTAAACAGAGACGACTTGGGGAAAATTAATTTCATTTAACTAATTCAATTTAATTGACAATAATTTATTATTGCTTGAAAATAAGGGTAAGACGGTGAGAAGGGAAGATAAGAAGGAAAATGTGCTTCCCACTTCCTAGGCTGAGATACGTGATCCTGTGATTAAGTGTCCTGTGCCACAGCAAGTGGAGCTGCTCTGGCCCTGCTGACCTCAGGGAGAATTTTAAGATTAAGAAGTCTTCTAAGAGGTCTCCTCACCACTCTGTTGGGACTTAGCTGTGTCTGTCCCATCATTCAGAACCATTAGGGGCATGGTTGAGACAGGGACCCATGCCATCAACAAGAACAGAAGAAGGGACCCCCTCTGAGCAGCGTCTTCCCCTTCAATTTTCACTCAGGGCCTTTCACCTTAGAGGTGGTTTCACCATCTCACTTTCTCATGTTCTCCTCCTGGTCAGCAGGAAGAACTAGAGGATGGCACCTGGATCTGCTTTTCCCTTCCAGTTAGGAACAAGAAGGATCTGGTCATGAATTTGAGATAAAGACAGCAACTGGGGGAGATAATGAACAAAACTTGGTCTGGGTACAGCCAGAAGAGTGGGATAATTGCGGGAAATATTTTATTTTTGCAAGCCCTGGAGTTTTACCATGTTTGTAAATTGGCCATGTTTGCTGGTGCTGTGATGGCAGTGCTTTCTTTTTGGTGTGGGGAATATTTTGCTGTGAGGAATATTTCAATGTGGGGCGAGGTGCCCGTGCAGGAGCTCATTTTCAGTCAGGAGCTGTGGCTCGTGGAGAGGACCCACGCTGGCATGGGGTTATCTGAGGGACTGCAGCACAGGAAAGGGGCCAGTGCTGGAGCAGGAAGGAAGTGTGAGGAGAAGGGAGTGTCAGAGGCAATGTCATGAACTGACGCCAGTCCCCATTCCTCGTTGCCTCACATTGCTTGGGCGGGAGGAGGTAGAGTCAGAAAGGAAGAGTTGAAGTTGAGCTCAGGGTGAAGGGCGAAGGCTTTTTTAGCTTCCATCTTTGTTTCTAACCATTCTTAATTTCTACTTGGCGCTGATAAATTAATTTTCACCAAGCCATGTCCGTTTTGCCCATGATGGTAATGGGTTTGTGATACCTCTGCCTTTGTACTGATCTGTGAGCTTTTCCATCTCGTTTCTTCCCTGCTGCATTGAGGAAGAGGAATGAGAGAGCAGCAGGGCATGTGTCTGTCTCTCTGCCAACCATGGTCAACCCACCACAGTCCATTTTGATGCCAGTCTGGCTGGGATGGAGGTCACTGTCCTCGTAGCACCTTGTGTGACGCACGGCTGTGGACTGTGGTGCTCAAACCACGTTGAGGCTTTCTCTCTCTTTCCTCCACCCTGCTCCAAAGCCAGGAGTCTGGGGGTTGTGTGGAAGTTAGGAGGGGACATGGAGATATCCAAGCTGACCGTGGGGGTATCCCATGCCATATGATGTCAGGCTCAGCAATAAAAGCTCAGGGAAAGGAGGAGGAGGATGGGATGCTAGTGATTATGGCATTTGTCTTAGCAAGTGGCCATTAACCAAGCTGAGTCTCTGCTTCTCAGGAAGCAGCTGGACATCTGCGTGCCCATGGGATGTACTGAATGAATCCTTTATTTTGCTTTGCTTACGCGGGCAGCTTTTGTGTGGCTTAATAAACTCCATTATCTCAACCCATGAGTCTCTTTGCCTCCCTTTGAATTTCTTCCCCCCAGTCCCCCAGCAAAAGGGAATGAGTGAAAGGCAGAGGGGATGCTTGGACGCTGGCTGGGGTCAGCCCACTACAATGTGTCGTCAACATCTATAAATTATCACAGAGGTAAAGTGTATGTTGAGATTTAGGATTTATAACATCTGCAATGAAAGACGAGGGAGCCAAGAAGAGACACAAGACCCCTTCCCCAGCTGTCCTGTCTCAGCGTTGTTGTGTGCTGTCACAGGAGAGGGCTGATATCCCCCACAGCAATGCAGAACCAGGAGCTATCCAAGAAGCAGTGAGCAGGGCTGGTGGGGTACAAAACGAGGTGCTGCATGCTTTAAGCAGTCAGGAAAACTATCCCTAGGCACATGAATTGTATTTCACGTTGCTGAACTTACTGTGTAACCTGAGCCCAGCTCTTTGGGGTTTTTTTTAGGGTTACATTCCATACAGTGTCTAGCAGTTACCTGAAGAACTATTTCCTTTGTCATCTACAAAAGTAGCAGCTTCGCGTGACGCTGGATGTTTTATTCTCATCCTGTATTTGAGGGAAGCCACAAAAGAAGGAGAAGCACATATGTCTAAAAAAGCATTCCCCAAATCACCTTTCTTATGCCAAACAATCACAGAAATGTATTCCTTGTGTGTAGAAAAGACATGTTGGGATTTCCCCAGCTACCACTGTGGGATCCAGGGAAGAGCAATCTGCCATCCTTTCCTCTAGAAAAGACAATTCAGGCAGAGCACAGAGCTGCAGGATTAGCGAAGACCTTGCAGGACGAACAAAGCTGCCCGTATAAGCGAGGAAAATTCAGCTCCCAACAAGCTAAAATTAATTCCAGTGACAGCTGAAAACATTAGGCATCTTCCAAGATGATGGTGTCTAGCCACAGGCAAAAATGTCCTTTCTGGGGAGTACAGTCACTTGAGTATCATCAGAAAAAAAATGCAAAAGGTTAGCCAAATCAAAACACATGCATTTGAAACTTCAGTCACCTCGCACATATTTTTCAGTAGTCCTGCAAAAGCCACCAGATTGGGTGTAGATCAAAAGGTATCCTACCATAACACTGCTGGGGAGTTGAAAGGAACTACATAAATAGAAATACCTGGGTTTTCTTGGAATTTTACATAATCCTCAACAAGCACTATTCTCTGAAATAAGCCATTACAGACAGTCTGCTTTTCTCAACTGCTTTCCATGAGCCCATCTCCTTTGTCTTCAGCTGCCTCTCATATGTTTGAACAGACATCACATAAAGATGTATTTAATCACATTAAAATCAAAGCCCGTTTTTAGATGCAAGCAAGCACTTCCAGTTAGTTCCCCACAGATCAAATATTTCAGGTTTGTTTATTATTGTTCAAATCTTCCAAAGTAAAACAGTTCCATCCGAGATTGATACCAGCAATATTTCTGGAAAAGGTTATCCTGAATCATATTGTTGGGTGTTTTTGTATTTTTATATAACCCACATGAGATCCTGTTGCTAAGCAGAAATGAAAATCAATATAGAAGGCAAGCCATACCAGCTCATCCTTGAATTGCTGTAGACATTCCACTTTCTTGTAACTGCTTCTCTTTTAATGGTTTTCTCCCATAAAATTCTGAGTTGACTTTGTGACTGGTATTTTATATTTCACCGTATTCTAGAGTTTATCACATAAGGTGTTGTGCTGTTTGGCTTATAAAGGTACCACTTTGATGAAACTGCTAAGACAGTCTTCATTACTAAACGACCTTCCCTACCTAATGAGTGAAATGGGATACATTTTAATTAGAGATTCCTTCAGCTACTCTGCCAATATCTGCATGGCTCTTTCTCCTCCAGCCAAATCGCAACAAGTTTTGCTGAAATTCTATATTGCAGAAAATGCTTTCTTTTCAGTCGCAAGAAACTCATAAAAGCTTGTTCTCCACGTAAAGTAAATAAAAATTTATTTGATTTTTTTAATAGAATGCAATCAGGGAACAATCAATCTCCTGTGTTGTAGCTGCCAGGAAGGGTCATGCGGGTGAGTGGAGCTCTTCCTCTGTAACTCATCCTTTCTCCTTCTTGTAGGTCTGGCAGGACGGTCCTGTTCAGCCCAGCACATGACAATTCATGTTATAGTCCCAGTAATTTTAGCCATATTTCCTTTAGAATCCTAGAATCATTTGGATTGGAAAAGCCCTCTAAGATCATCAAGTTCAGCCCTTCCCATCTACATGTCTTTAAAGCACTCCAGGAATGGTGACCCCACCGCTGTCCTGGGAAGCCTGTTCCAGCACTTGACAACCCCTTTGATGAAGAAATTTCTCTCAGTTCCAAACTAAACCCTCCCTGGCACAATCTGAGGCCATTTCCTCTTGCTCTGTTGCTTCCAGATGTTTATCCTCCATGGGGTCTGAACTAAGATTATTGTTTTGGTGCACTGTGTAGTATTGGCTTATGATGTGACAGCGCTGCTTGTTGTGAAGCTCACCTTGACTATGTATTCAGTACTGCAATCACCTTCATACTTCATGAGTCATCTGCTGGAAACATCTTTCTACATCTTGATCCTTGCCTCAGGAAAAAAGCACTGACAAAGCCACTGGAAAAATGACACGAGCCCTCAGACTCTGGAGGCTACCCCTGCCAAGTGTGAGGGAAAGGTATCCTGAGCTCTGGTTGTGCTGAGCTCATCTTGAACTGTGTCATCAGCCTCTGGGATGCACAGATTCTCTGTTCTAGTGTCCAAAATTGGTCTCCAGGCCTCATTTTCTGTCACTCCATCAGGGTAACAAGAAAGTGGGTCTGCAGCTCTGACGTGGAAATTGTCCTGCTGGGTAGGCTTTGCTGTGAGTCTGAAATGCAGCAGCTCTGTGGCCACACGGTGCTGCTGGCAGAGCTGGCTGCTGCCTACTCCAGGCTCAGGTAGGCACCTGAGCTGCCTTGCTGCACTGCCAGAGCCATCTCTGTGGACTTGCTGGGGGGCAGCGCCGTGAGCTGGCAGGGCAGCGACTGAGGCAACAACAGCCAGGCTGCCGCCACCAACATTTGGACCCAGCGGGTGACTTTCTGTTCCTCTCACATTTTTGCATTGTTCAGATGGCACCACTGACTTCCCTCTGACAATTTGGCTGCTGCCTGGG
This sequence comes from Oriolus oriolus, assembly GCA_013400235.1. NCBI lineage: Eukaryota > Metazoa > Chordata > Aves > Passeriformes > Corvidae > Oriolus > Oriolus oriolus. Next base: position 42,620 of record VXBT01004617.1, read on the forward strand.
CACAGTTCCATAACAGAAACCTGAAGGCCACATTCCCCCGTGCTCAGAAACCCTGTTGGGAAGGCGTGCACCACCTGCCCATGGCCACGGACCAGGACACTCTGCCAGCACTGTCTGTGCCATGTGGACCTGCATGGCTCATCTCCACCCACTGCACTTCACTCTGAGCTGTGGACATGTCTTAAACCACCTCCCAAAACTGATACCAGCACAGCCAGCTGCACTGTCCAGCATGGGCAACAGCATGACCGGGATGGTCAGTGACATCTCAGCACCTGGGCTGGTACCTGGGTGGCCACAGTGCTCATCCTCAGCCATGCCAAGGAGGAGGCTGGACACAGGAATGCTGCTGCCTGTCTGGTGTGTGCAGGCAGAATCAGAGCTGTGGGGACACTCATGCTATCACACTGCACACGCACTTCAGCGCGGTGTGAAGCTCTGGACAAACCCATTCAAACCAACAGCCTCGGTCCAGCCTCTCCCTCTGGACAGTAGGATTGACAGCCATGCTGCCAAATCTCTTTTCTGTCGCAAAAATCAACTGCTTTACTTCTCTAAGCTGGAAATTCCTCTTGGCACTTGTGAAAAAGAGAAAAAAACTAAGCCCAACAACCAAACCAAAAATATTCCATCCTGAATACCCAGAACAGAAATAAAAATGTCTTGTGATTGAGCAGATATAGCACAGCTTTTGCTGGATTAAAAGGATGATTAATTCATACACTTTATACTTATACAAGTTATTTTGGAAAGAGCGTGAGCAATATATGCCTGGAAATTCCCAATTAGATTCAAGAGCATGCTGGAGTGAGCAAGCCCACGCCCACAGGAGCAGATGTTTGTTTGCACTATCACAGTGTCATGTATCACCTACCCAGCTGATTTCAGAGATGAGAGGGGTGGTTAAATGGCACTGCGGAATTCGAAGTGACCGCGGCGTTCATTTTAACATCACGCTTCTCAGAATAAAGAGTTCTTGAAGAAAATTTCAGAACAAAATGCCAATGTGAGAGGCAGAGAGAAGAAAATTCTAACCCTATTTCCGGAGTGGAAGGTTTCTGTGCTGGTATTTTTCTCGGAGCTGAAAAAATAAGGGGGTTGGGGGGGAGTGTAGAGAAAAATGGAGAAAAAAAAGATGGTGAATGTAGAGTCAGCCACCTAATAGTTTTCTAGTGACTTCTGTGGGCTTTAGGAGGTTGGAGATGGTCTCTGATGCGATTCCCTGGCCTCTCTGGCATCCTGGCATCCAGATTCCCTCCTGGATTTCGGGGCACTTGTGTGTCTGCTCTTCTGTCCATGTGCTGCTTCTTCTCTTGCCTTGCCTTGCCTTGCCTTGCCTTCCCTTCTCTCCTCAAGCTGGTGAAATTCAAGAGGTGTTGAAGAATCTTTGTGTTTTTTCAGGTTCCACCAGAATTTCTAGGACCAGCCTGCCAGCTCTTAGTTTGGAAAGAAAGCCAAAAATCATAGATCTGTTTCAGCTGAATAAAACAATGACATCTGTTCTGGTTTTACAAATGCTAAGAATACCATAAGTAGAAATCCCAATTTTTTTTAATACATACTCTGACAGTGCCCCATAATTTCTTCTGGGAGGATGGCAAGTTAAGAGATAAAGCACTAAGGCAGCATGATTCATCAGCTTACTCTTTACAAGGAGCAGAATTGTTATTTCTCTTTTATTCAGAGGGAAACTGGAGGACAAGGGAGATGCCATGGCTTTGCAGGGACCATGCAGCCAGACAGACAAAATCTCAGCATCCCAGGGGACAAGCCAATGCTCTATCCAGACACTGAGTTAATGTAAAAAATCCAGAGTCATTTTCATTCCTCATATCCACTGGAAGCCAGTTTTCAAGCATTGAAATAGCTTAGTTATCTCTTAATTTTTCCATTGGAGCAAGTTGGTTTCGCCCCCTGAAGGGAGGAGAAGGTGGCTGTTTAGTGACAAGCAGCAATCACCACTCTGCAGAGCTTTGAGATCCCAGGACCTACAGTGCACTTTGCTGTCAACAGATGCCCACCCAACAGCAGCAATGTATCCAAATTTGGGGGAAAAACGCCCAAAAAACCAGCAAACATTTTTATCTACTGGAATCTCATTTCTAGAATTTCCTTCAAAATCCTCTTCAAGCTTTATTGAAGGTGGAGATAAAATAATGTAGATATGTCAAGTCCCATCTCTGATCATGTTGGCATCATTTTGGTTAAAATGTGGCCTTAGGTTTGAATTCCCCTTCTGAAATCATAAAACCACAGAATTAAAGAAGCATTGAAACATCGAGCCATAGAATCATAGGGTCATAGAAACATAAAATCATAGAATCATAGAATGGTTTGGGCTGGAAGGGACCTTAAAGACCATCCAATTGCACTCTGCCTGCCACTGGCAGGGACATCTTCCACTAGACCAGGCTGATCAGAGGCCCACCCAACCTGGCCTTCAGCATTTCCAGAGATGGGGTGTGCACAGCTCCTCTGAAACCCTGTGCCAGTGCCTCACCACCCTCACAGAGAAGACTTCTCTTAAACCAAGTTTTTATCTAAAACCAGGAAAATCCATCACTGTGTCACTTGGACAGCAGCTCTGCCTGGTTCTTCCTTGTGTGGCCCCAGGGACTGCCTGTATGCGTGGGTTCACGGCCTGAGGAGAGGACAGAGACCCTGGGAATGCAGCAGCAAGGGTGCCAGTAGGTTTTTGGGATCATGTGGCCCCTCACCTGCCAGTGGTAACCCCATGATGCCCCCAGGTCTGCACCTGGATGCAGCAAAGGGCCAGGGCCAGGTCTTTGCTCAAGGCAGTCGGGTCATTGTGAACCTGTTTTTATCTGCTGCACTCCTGTGACATAAAGAAGTGCTTGATCTTGGCCTTTTCTCTTTTACTTTTAAGAACCCATTGTGCTCTGCCAGGGCAGTGCTGGTTCTGCCCTGTTTTTCTCTTCCCTTTGATCTGAAATAGATGAGAATCAAGACTGCTCTCTGGCGCCTTGTCTGCTGTGCTAATAAGGGGGCTGGAGAACAAGGCACAAGTAGGAAGGATGAAAAAAAAAGAAGAAAAAATTGCATGAGAAAAAGCAGAAGCCCTAAAGGCAAGTTTTTCATGTCAAAACACTTGTTAGCTGCTTGTTTTGAGTGCTTCAATTTAAACAATATACAAAAGGCAGTGGCCTGAATCCTCCCAGTTGGAGCCTTGGGGAGACCGAGGGAAGTGCCACAGCTGCTGCTGCTCTGTGCTGCTGAGCAGATCACAAGATGCTCCTATTTCAATTTATTTTTAGATATGGAAACCTTTGCTTCTCTCTGATACTCAGCGTTAGTGCACCGGGAGGGCTGTCAGAAGAAATTCAGCTTCTGTGCTCCCTTTTGCCGTGACCTTATCATCTCCAGCTCTGAGCTCTGCTCAGCATTTGCAGCAAAACCTTATTCTCCAGACTGTCTTGATGGTTTTTTTTTAAGCGCTGACGCCACTCGTAGAATTTCAGAAAAATAAGATAATTAGCGCTGCTTGTAAGTAACTTTTAGGGAAAAGTCAGCTGCTCTGCATTCAGCATATGCTCAAGCAGTGTTCTTCAAATGCTTGAAATTTCATCTCCAGCCTCCTGTGGATGAACAGGTCACACCTAAACTGTGTCATAACTGAAGTGCCACCAGAAAATTATAGACCTCAGAAACCTGCAGACTGTGTTAAATATGGAAGACTAAAACTACCTCTGAGGAAAATGAAGGAGGTGAAGTGGGATTTGTGCTAAGAGCATCGTGGTAGTGGAGGATACCTTCTGTCACTGCTTTCAGGAGGTGTGTTTACCAGGAATTTTGGTGTCATCTCTGATTTCAGTTTTCATCTGCCACTGCTACACAGTTTGCAGCTGTCCTCCTAACCCCGTTTCAAGGGGTTAAACAGCACCTTTGATCCCTTCTGGTTTCCAAGCTGGCTGATGGCTTTTTGAGAGGAAAGGTGTGGGTGAAGGAATCAGCCACTGGTGGCCACCCTCCACAGGACCAAGGGGTGCCTGCCAGCATCTCCCCTGCCCCATGGGGACCACTGGCCTGGCAGACCATCAGCCTCCCCTGCTGGATTCATAAATATTGTCTCATTCTTCTCAAACTTTGCAGCAGCCCCGTGCTCCTCCATGCATGCCTGAAAATTACAGAAGTAGTTAAAAATAATGTTCCCAACATGAAGGTAAGAGAAAAATAACCAAGCTAAGCAAGCTGTCAGATTAATGGTTTTAATTTATTTTTTCAATGAGCCCTGATTCCTTTGAAATCACTTGCAAGCTTGAAGGAAGAGATTTCTTTCTGTACACTGAGTTTTCTGCCTAATTGCTGCAGCTAACCCACTTCAGGCAGGCTACCTTTCCCCTGCTTGCTGCCCTCGAGAGAAGCAACAGCTTGTTCTTATGAAGAAGCATTTCTCTTGATCTCTGTAGTGCCTCTCATCTTAATTGCAGCTATCTCATTTAAAACGTCTCCTCGTCTTACCAATTAGAAATCAGCCCCAGGGTTTGATTCCTGTCCTCTCAGCTCCCCAGCAGGGAGCTGGAGGCTTGCAATCAAGCTTGAGCCTTGTTCCCTGTCTCCTGAGCTGACAGGCTGGTTCAGAGGGACTGATGAAGGTGGGAGATACTATTTGTGTAAGGTCCCTATCAGCAAACCCAAGACACAGCCCTCAGATACCCACCTGCCAGCACTACAGCTGACAGGCTGTGCCATAATAGCTGCTCACTGCTACAGTGCTCTCTAATTTAAAAAAAAAAAAACAAACCAACCCAAACAAAAAAACTGAAAAAGCAGGGGAAAAAAAAAGAACAAATGAAAGAGAAAATAGAAGAGAAGCTTTCTGCATGCTAAACACCCTCTATTTCTCAGTGTGGACCCCCAGACGTGTTTCCAGTTGTTCCCCAGGGACGGGGAGCAGAAGTGATGCCAGATGTGGCCATGGGAGCAGAACCTTTCCGAAGTCACTGGTGACGGCTAACAGCGTTGGGCATTGGTGACAGAGATTGGGCACTGCCTTCCTGGGGCTGCAAAAAGCTTGAATGTCCTGCCTCCAAGGGCTGGGAGGACAGGGCATGCTTCCTGGAGCCTTCTTTGAGAGACCACCCTTCCATTTCAGTCCAGCCCTGCCTTTTTTTCTCCCTCCTGTGTTTCCCCTTGGAGTCTGACTCGACAGGCCAGTTGTCTCACTGCAAGTCTGGATAATTTATTTTTCTGAAAAAAAAAACAACCCAGAGCTATTTATTTGAAACACACACGCAAGTGCAGGATTTACATATAACCCCCACTGACTGCCAAGAAGGAGAAAAAAGCCCCCAACATTTAAAATAAGTCTTTTTCACCGATGGGAAAACGGTGCTTAGTATTCAGGACACTGCATCTGAATACATTGAGTAAATTATATGTGCCAAACTATTCATGCTTCGCCTGACTACAAGATTTACTCACACAACCAGCCACAGAAACGACATAATAAGAAACCTTCACTGTATTTCCAGAATACAGATATCCTATCTGGGGAGACAGCCTGACAGGACGGTTTGTGCTCCAGGAGAGGAGGGATCCGCTTCTGCTTTAGGTACTCATTTAGGGAATCCAAGATCTGGCATCCCAGGCAGGTCTGGTGCTCCAAGCCCATATGACCCACGCAACCCACCTCTCTCTGCAGACAGAAATATCACTTTTCCCTTTATGGCATTCTTTTCTTCTCAAACAGGCTTCAGATGATTAAGCTGGATGTGTCAGTAGGTCTGGGAGCATGTACCATTTCCCACAGAGCTGGTGGAGGGAAGCTCTGCCAGTTGGATGCATGTACAACCTTCCATGAGGGCACTTCAGGTCCACACTCACGGAAATAAAATGCATCACGCAGTGGCTACTAAAGGGAGGTAAGAAAGAACAGTGTTTTCAAGTGGCTTCCAAAAAAAGCCAGCCAGAAAAACCCCACCTGAAGGGTATGGTTGCATTTCTGGTCCTAGCTCACACTCTGAAGGGTTTTTTCCAGCTCACAGGTGTGTGGGAGTCCTGATGGATTTGCTGTCTCTGGTCAGTGTCCAACACAAGCCACCCCAAACAGAGACTGAGGCTCGCTTCGAAGTGTCAAATCTCTTCAAACTGAGCGAGGGGCAGGATCTCTCTCCTCTGGTTGTGGGAGGTGATAACCTGAAGCAGCCTTTACACACACTCTTCCTGCCAGAGCAACGTGGGAGAGCTGGGTACGCCAGAAACTCCACGGGGATGGCAGCTGCTTTCATAACCCGTGTTGCATGTGCTCTATCAAACCACATTTTCCCTTCTGTAACATTACCCCTGTAGTGTAGCTCTAGAGAAGGCTGAAAACCTGGATGTGAAGACAAACTGAGCTAGACTGAAGCAGGCTGAGCAGCCAAGTCCCAGCCTCTGTCTGCCATTCGAGCTTGTTGCCTCCTGCCACCTATCCAGCATGTTCCAGGGTGCTCCAGAGGAGCCCGCCAGCAGCAGGCAGCTGGGAAATGGATGCCAGTGAGATCAAAAGAGCAAGCAGACAGGCTATCCAGTATTTCCCGGTTCAGAGGGAAGCTCCAGAGACAGCTGGTCACAGCCAAGGGTGGGTGAAGCACCTCATCTTGGCTATGAAATGTGCAGAGGACTCAAGAGGAAAGCATTGGGTGTGTAGCGTGGCCCGCAGTGCCCATCATCTCACTACATGAAATAAGTACAAAGAACAGTGAGAAAGAGCTGGTGAAGGCAGCTTGGAAATGGGGATAAATGATCCTGGAGAGGGGAGAGCAGAGCAGGGTTTGTGTCGCAGGGGATGGCAAGTCTGGTGGTGTCTGAGAGAGCTGTGGTTGTTCAGGCTGGAGAAGAATAAAGCTCTGAGGAGACCTTAGAGCACCTTCCAGTGCCTGAAGGAACTCCAAGAGAGGTGGAGAGTACTTTGAGGATGGAGTGAGAGGACAAGGAAGAATGGCTTTAA
>VXBT01004618.1:0-42082 GCA_013400235.1 Oriolus oriolus
GGATGGATGGATGGATGGATATAGCTACATTTTCTCACATACACTGGCTTCACGCACAGCAGCTGCTGGGGCCAGGCTGTTACAGAAGCCATGGATGGCATCAGTTGGCCAACGTCAAAATTGTTAATGGAGCGTGATAACCAAATATGCCCCACACCAGCTCCCTGTCACGATCCACTACGACAAGCGGAGATCGTGATGGTTCGTTAACCGATCTCAGAGTGCAAAAGACACAAACGGGGATTTCAGCTTCAATCAAAACAGTGCACCTTTATTGAGTGCCAACAACACAGTTATGCGATAGAGGGGAGAGAGAAAAGGGGAGATATAAGGAAACAAAGTATAGGGAGAAAATGAGAGAGAGAAAGGGGATTGGGATATAGCTGCCAACAGATGAGGCAGAGTCCTCGTGGTCCTGCCAATAGACCCGTCGTCATCCGTGGGGAGATCTCCAGTGGGGTTAACTCAAAAAGTCCCTCTTACAGTCCTTTTTGAAGCGAGGGGCAGCCAGCCAGGAGGTGAGGAAACCTGCAGCTATTGTTGCTAGGCCCATTGTTCCGGGATATGGTAGCAGGTGCACAGGACAGGCCATTCCTTCTTGCTTCAGTGCAGTCCTTCCCACCTAAGCAGCAAGAACGGCACATGGCAGCCTGTTCCTCAGGAATGCACACCAGTCCTCAGCGGGCGCACCTGCAGGCAACACTTGCAAACATCCCACCTCAGCCAGGCCAGGGCCCCTGTGCAAAAGTCCTCCTTGGAGCAAGGGAGGTTTTTAGGGTCCTTCAGTCTCTTCTTCCTTGTCGATGATCATGAGGCAAATGAGGGAGTTTCGGGCTGTCTCTTGCACTCCCCAAAACAGAGCAAAAAGGATCTTCCCCAGTGCCAGACAGAGCTGGGGCTTATTTCAGGACTGGGATTTGCAGATGATGCTGGAATGCAAGTGAAAAATGAGGAGCTATACACCTTTTTAACAAACAAGAAAACAGTTCAGTAAACCAACCTCTCTGTATGCCACTTATAAAAGAACTTCCTTTTCTCTGGAGGATCTCTCTATCCTTTCCTTGTTCTCAAAGAGACAAAACCAATGGTTACAAAATTTACAAAGAAAATGCACTTCGGTTTCCTAGAGCAGTGCAAAGCTACGCCTACGCAGTCTGAAAGCTAAGGGAAAAGATATAAAATAAAATATATATATAAAAAGAATAGAAATGTGTATATTAGGACAGCAGGTATATTTTGTACCAGTCTATGTGAGGAAATTCCCATTGAGCAGAGCAGAAATATTGATAAACCAGTGCAGAACCAAACATCTGAGTATATAAGAACGAGTCTGAATATGATACTTAAACAAAACAGAAAGACAAAGAAGAAACTCTACATTTAAATCACAAAATTCACACTGTGTGACTATGCAGGGGAAGATTTCATATCATCCAGAGCTTCAGAACTGTTTCTTTTCATGCATAAAATTTTGCATGCAACAGATCTCTAATTTCAATGATTGACATTTTGTGTGCTGTTCTAAATTCAAGTGCATACTGTTCTGTTTACTTTAGAAGATGACAGGGGTTTTGAACAGGTTTTTTACATCTCATCATTCAAAGAAAAAGCCTAAGGAATTTAATTTATAAAGGAACTAATGGCTGGTACAACTAACAGATAATAATAACTGACATACCCATGAAGTAAATTGAGAGATTACTTTTTCCCATCATGTTAAAAGATGTTCTGCCTCCTTAAATCAAGAGCTTTGAAACATTTTCAAATGACTCAAAGCTATCTCCACTGGTGGATCTTCTCATCCAGCCATAGAAATAAATCTGAATTTAATTCTGAACTTAGACCAGGTTGGATCAGTTCTATGTGCAGCTCCTTGAGACTGGGAGAGGGACTGGGGGCAGGACACCCCTCTTTGCTTTTGCCTCCTGTCACCACTACAAGTTACCTATTTTCTCTTACCTGCAAGAGGAAATAAGAAGGCAGCACGTCATTCCTCTGAAGAAATACCTTTTCAGCCATCACAAGTGAGAGTTCTGACAAAGTGCACCAAAAGATTTCTAAAATTTTTAAGGAAAAAATGATCCTTTTGCTCTAGGAGTGATTCTCTTTTTTTTACCCTTGACCATTGAAGTAGCCGAGTTTGTATCTCGAGATTTTGGTCCAACAGTTCCTTCTGTTGGACCTCAGAGGTTTAAGATTAATGCATTCTTCAAGTAGGGCCACTCCTAAAATACCTATCATCAGTTCTGCAGGAGAGAATCCAGGCACAGGTGATCAGTACATCACAATTGTACACACAGCTTCTCCTGATTTTTACCTTTTTTGTTCCCTTAAGTATGTGCAATTCTGCCTTCTCTTTGCTGAGGAGTTCAGAGGTGCTAAGAAAGGCTCACAGCTTTCTAACGAGAGCTTGGGAATTTCATACCCGGCAAGAATCAGCTTTAGTTTTTTGCATGACCTCTCCAGGTGACAACAGCCCAGCCAGGTCTGTATGTATGGAGAAACAATCATCTACAGTAATGTATGTGTGTGTCCTCTCGAAAAAATCAGCCTAACACACACAAGAAAAAGCTGTTGCTGCCTGTTGCCCAGGTCTGTCAGATAGTTTTGTAGAGATTAATGATATTAGCAACTGTTTCCTGGGGGCGGGGGTGTGTTCGGATATTCTTGTTTGCTTATTTTTCCTCCCACACGACATTCTTCCCAGCTGTTACTTAGGTTTGAACCAGCCTAGTCAAACCCTACAAACTGCTGCACTCATACCATGACCTTGTTTGTGCTCTTGCAGGATTTTGGAGAGCTGCTCTTCCGAAGCAGCAGAGGATTAACAACGCTTTCATTCCACAATCCCAATGCCAAAATGTGTTTAATACTGTGGCAATTGGTCTGCTTTGCATTTCATCCTCTTGGTTCTCTCTTCTTGGGCAGCACTGAATACATCTGATTCATATTGAATAAATAATTCATTAATAAAAAAATTAATAAATGTGACTTATATTGATTGAAAGAGTATGGTCAGGTCAATATTAGCATATATTTACTTGGACGCCTTCCTCAGAAATCTGTTCTTTCACATGAGATTTTGCTTAGCAAAGACTTTCCCCAAGACTGTTTGGTGCTAACAAAGATTAAAAGGAAGCACCCTCTCTGATCAGAGTCTCTGAAGCTAAAAGCAAAAGTAATCTGTTGAATATGAATTCTCTTAAGGCAAAGATGCTTCATTCTGTTTGGGTGTTATCAAACTGCCAAGTATGTAAAGACTGGGCCTTTTGCAGGTCTCTGTGAGTTTCTGAGCAGCCTACACATGCTGGAACGTACCATTTCTTGATTTCTATGATTTTTTTTTAATATGGATACTACAGATGTCTCCAGACAGGTTATCTTTGATGGAGACAGATTTAGACATAGATATACCGAAGAACGCTGCATCCCTTGCCTTTACCTCTGCATCACAGGCAGAATACAGAATATTGCATCAAAGAGGTAGATGTATCAATACTTCTTCAACTGTGTTGAAGAATGGCCTTGTTACTTCCTTTCCAAAATCCGCTCTTTCTGACGATTGAAACATTGCTGCACTCATGAGCTCTACTGAGCTTTTTTTGGAGCTGCAGAAACACAGTGGTTCACCAGAACCTCCCATTTCTTAATAATAAACAGCACACATTTATCTGCTCATTTTCACAGGTAGCAGCCTCATTCAGAGCAAGGCCAGCTTGCTGAAACTCTCTCAAAATTCATCATCCTCAGTTTTATTTCTGTCATAAACCAACACATCTTCTGCCTGGCAGAGGATGCCAAGTAACCCTAGCAGCATCCTAGATTTCTTTTTCAGAAATTTTCTGTTGCTAGAGTGATGCTGACTGGGAGCCAGCTGACACCAGTACCTTCCAAATATAATGATGAATACAGTTAATGCTTAGATTTTCCATGAAAAAGCTGGGGAGGAGAAAGGCCAAGAGGACTTTCAAAGTATATAACTTTGGGAATATTTGGTTTCTGATAAACAAGCTAATATAAGAAGCTCGTTTTATTTCTCCACATACATATGCTAATTTTCTGCTGAGCTTCGGGGCTTTCATTGCATATGAGTCCTGTAGCACTTTTATCTGTCAAATACCTCTCATATCTTTCATTCTCTTTTGCTCTTTTTTTACCTTGTCTAGTAGGAAAATACAGAGGTCAGAGACTGCTGCTGGAATTGCTGATGTCACTAGTTTGATTTTATATTCTCTTGGCAGCTCTTCTATTCCCATAAAGACATGTGGCTACATCTCTTCAGTAATTTGTCTTTTTGCCACTGGTGCATCCTTGACCTTGTTTTGCTGTCTGCACAGTGGGAAAACATCAGTTTTTGCATTATATTGTTCTGGACTTTATTTTTCTCCAGCTCATCTGGATACTGACCACAAGCATCCTATGATGCATTCCTTACATATTTTCATTTACCTTTACAAATATCCACTACTAGACTGACTAAAAAATTGTGACTGAAATTGTAACAACCATTTTTGGTTAAGAATGTCAGCATTCTGTTCATCCTAACTTTTTTCTACTATAACAGATATAAGGATTTGCTGCCACCTGAGGCTAAAATTCCTCTGATAATTTTTATTATTCTGGGAAACTGGCATGGTCCTGTACAATGCCCTGCCTTTGGTGGGAACTATATCCTCTTTCTTCTGCTAAACACAGGTGTCAGCTGTACTTTCTGCTTTACTATAGCTTTCATAGATTTTCCATCTCCCTGCCCTATGGAAATTTTCTGGTCTTTCAATTCTTAGTGTAATAAATTCAATGGAACTCTTTCCTTATTTCTGTTTTTCTTCTTTATTCAACCAATATTGTCTGAGATTATCTCCCTTCCTGCTAGTAAAAAAACAAAAAAAAAAAAAGGCATATCATTATTTTTTCTTTTTTTTCTGTGCCAGATCTTCTACCAGAGTGAGATCTAATTGTGCTAATAGGCCAATGTCTCTGGTACCAGCAATTATCCTCCTCCTGGCTACATCTCTTTTTACCATTTCATTTTTGCAATGTTTGGTTCAACTCACACCTTGCATTTGAACCTTTCATATATTTTATCACTTCTGCCCATCAAATGGGCATCGAAACTTGTCTTTGTTGCAATTTGTTTCTGACTGACAGTTTCAGACCATAAAGCTCATAACTTTTCAAACAATTCTGACAAACATCAGATGGTGTTATTATTGGGCTGTCCCCTCTCGAAGCAGAAACCTTCCTCTATCTTTTCTGACTCCACTAAGGCCAGATGACCAAACCTCAAGATTGAATTGATCCAAGAGCCATTTCCCATCTCTGCTGCAGTACTGAAATGTCCACTTTAAAAAAAATTCCATGGATATTTCCCCTCAATTGTTCCCTACCTTTATATTCTCATGTTTCTTGTTGTTCTGAGTCTGTTATTTATTTTGCTTCTCAGATGGAATAAGACAAAAGACAGTCATTGACTTGTCCTTCATGAGCTCCCTACCTATTATATCTTCCCCACATGAGATCTTCCAGCATTTCAGTAATGTACTTTCCTTTTAATATTTTTTATTCTAATATTTAATATCACTAACTCTCAAACAAATTATCTTGAGAGGGAAAGTCCCCATTTCTTTCCAGTACTACACAGACTATATAATCTTACAGACACCAGTAAATTCATTGACTGTAAAATATCACTGGGTAAAGCAAAGAAACCCTTGGAATCCTGGAGGAGCACTGACCTCACTTAACTAAACACACTGACAACCTGTGCCACTGATTTCAGATAAATGATTTCCTTCCTGTGTCCTTTGCTAACAAACTGATATTTAATCATGTGCATAATCTACCTCAGTTCCCAAAATAATCACCCTGGATCAGTTTAACATAATCTAAAGACAGATGTTTTCTTGTTTCCTCATATGGGTGCATATAAATCTCTACACCCTATGTGAGATGTCAGTATAAAGAAAGATTTGCCCAAGATACCCTGCCTTTTGCTTGCAACAGTATATTGGCCCAAATTATATACTATCAATGTAAGGTTTCATGGTTTTTATTCTAGTCATGAAATTTTTGGGTTTTTTTCTCCTGGTAGTCAGTCTTTCCCCTTTCCCTGTCTCATTTCCCTTTTTCCTTTCCTTTTACCTTTCCTGCCTTAGAATATGATTTTTCTAGTCCTTGATCTTGAGCACCTCAGTTCTTACATACACGGATGTGGAATTTCACCTCTTTTCTGAAAAAAACCTTGTTTTCTTGGTTCTGTGCACAACATAGCAATTCCTCCTTTGGCAAATTAACTCACAAAGGTCATCTGCATGGGGAATTGCTATTTTCTCTCTTTTTTTTTTAACACCTACACCTTTTTCTACTCCTTATGATCATTCTGTACCTGTACAACTCCAATGCTTTGTATGCAGAACAGAGTGTGTTGGCTCGAAGTCTTGTACTGGGACAATGTCTGGACTGAATCCCCTCTTTACTCCCTGTAATTTAGGGGTTTGCTAGCAGGATCTAATTTCAAGACTCTAATTAGAAATGGTCTGGAAAAATAAAGAGCTCCAGGGCTAAACACAAGATAGCTTGTTCTGCTGCCTATAATGCCATAATTCACCTGCTCCTTTGATGCTTGTAAAATGTTAACCTGTCATGCTTGTTAATTTTTTTTTTATTTTTAATGCACTATAAAATTATATCTTCCTCAATATTTTATGCTTTTATTCATGTTTTATGGCAGCAAATAATGCTTGCAAAGCATTATAGGCAGCAGATTTCTATTTACCTGGCAGGAAGTGTGCTGCACAAGCAGTAACAGCTGCAAAGTGTTTCAGAGACAAGAGGCAAAAGCTTGTAAAGCTCACTGAGTTTTTTGGTAGCATCCATGACCTTATTTACCAGCTGCTTTTGCTTTAGGTGCACACATCTCAGCCTGTGTAAAACCTGCATAAAAACTCGCCGTGCCTTTTAACAGTGAATCACTAAAAAAGAGGATGTCCTTATTTATTTAGGGAATTTAGGTTAGTTTTGCAGAAGAGAGTCTTCCCTGTAAGGGTGGTGAGACCCTGGCACAGGTTGCCCAGAGAAGCTGTGGCTGCCCTTGGATCCCTGGAAGTGTCCAAGGCGAGGGTGGATGAGGCTTGGAGTAACCTGGGGTAGTGGAAGGTGTCCCTGCCCATGGCAGGGGGTGGAAATGGGATGGGCTTTAACATCCTTTCCAATCCAAATCATTCTGTGATCTTCTGATTTGCTTTACCTTCCCCCAGCCCTCATCTCCACATCTCACACTCGGAAACAGCAGCTGGAAGTGGGTGCATAAAACTATCCCTACAAAACAGAGTCCCAGACACTCTTGCAATTTTTATGGTGTGAAACTGCACAGAATGGAACAGACATGTCCAACCTAGAGGTATTAAGCACACTGATTTATTTTTTCTCTGAAATCAGTTTAGGTTGATACACAGCTCTGAGCAGATACTCCTGTGTACCATGCTTTTTATTGTCCCAGCTCCTGATTCTCCTTAAGGCTCCAGGTGGTGACTGTAATAATTTTTATAGTGGGACAATCACTGTTGACTTTAGATAATTACGCCTTCCTTCGAAAAGCCATAAAGGAAGAAAAGTAATAATTTGTATTTTATCTCTACAGTTTATGAAGCTCCAAGTGCAATATTGTAAAGGTTATGAACTGATATTTTGACATTTTCTCCATCTATCTTTTTTGTCACTATCATATGATGGTGGAATCACCATCCTTGGAAGTGTTCAAAAAACTTTCAAATGTGACACCTGGGGACATGGTTTAGTGGTGGCCTTGGCAGTGCTGAGTTCAGGGTTGAACTTGATGGTCTTAAAGGTCTTTCCAGACCTAAATTATTCTATGATTATAAGATTCTACATGGCTGGAATTAATTGTTTCCATAGTTTTGTAATTATGAGGAAAAGGTTCTTTTCTGAAATGCAGTTTTTCCTTTAAAAAAAATTTAACATGGAATTTGGAATTAGTTTTTTAAAGGAAATTTTAAGCACTGTTTATATACATATAAATATCTGAATACAACTATTCAGATATCCCGGTTATGACTCACAATTTTGTAAGCTGTTGGAATTCAAAACTTAAATCCAAATACCATAAGACATTCATAAAACTCATTCCAAACTGGTCATAAATAATTCTTGCATAAAAAACTTTTGTTCTGCTCATGACTTTGATGAAAGGGTCTCTGAAACCAAAAGTAAGGCTCACAAATCAGGACAAGGGATTATTTTTAACATCTCATTTACCCCTGAGGTTTGATACGGTGTGTATCTTTTTGCAAAACTACAACCATAAATTAATGCAATGTTTGCCTCTCACATCACATCATCTCAGCAAACATCTGCTAACCACAGTTTGAAACTCTAAGTAACACATGGTTTAGTCCTAAGTCCTCTTTTAGCTGCGTCCCATAATTTGGATGAATTACTTCCATCCATCTGTATCTGGAATTCAAGGATCTGTCTTACAGTATTGTAGGGAATTATTTGATACAAAAAACAAAACCCAAAAAACGGCATAAAATGGGATAAAATGGCATCACACAATGGCAAGACTAAATATTGATTCCACTTCCATATTCAGGATCCTGTAACTCAGGCTCTAACTTTAATTGCATTTTTCTTTGATAAATATCATGCAAAGAGAAAGGAAAAGTTCATGCTTAAATGTAGTTGTATGGCTGCAGGAGCTGGCAAAACTGATGAGCCGAATCCTGCAAGTTACGTGAGGACACCAAATTTGCCACTGTAAGAGCTCGGCTAACTTTAGGAACAGAGTTGTTGCCATTAGCAACGTGCCAGTCATTTATAGAGGGAGAGATGTTTATCACTCAGGGCTGCTCTGAATTTTTAGTGCTTGGCTCAGTGGTAGGGAAAAAAAAAAGGGATGCTGCTGCATTTATTTGGTATTAGTTCTGGTCTTGTGCTGGTTGGGAACTAATGTACTGCACTGTGCAAAGTGCAGTTTGCAGAGAGCCACACACCTGGATTTGCTATTGAATACATTCACTTTGCCAGGGTTTTATTTCTGAGCTTTTGGAGGGGGGTTGCCTTGATTCTGAACTGCCTTGCACAGGCTTTCGTACTCTTCTCCCTGTAAAGGCTCAGAAGAGCTATTTCTTAATCCCTTACGTACACATATGAAAATTTTTATGTGAATAATAGTATAAATTTTTTTCTTATTTTGATAATACATACTCTTCTTTCTGCTCCTTTTGATACCACAGCATGCACTATTGATATTTCCTTCAGTTCCCTCTTCTGTCAGTAGATCCTCTACTTCTTTCTCCCATTTTTAGTGTTTGAAGGATTTTGGCCCTGACTTCCATCTTTTCCTTCCTGGACATTGACTTTCTGTATTTGCTAAAACAACTGAAATATTACTCTTCCTCTCCTGCTTTTGTATTTGCCACCTATATCATCACAACAATCTTGATCTTTGGCCTGTACTTTAGGTGTGATTATCTCCCTATTATTCCCACATACAATTTTCTGTGGTTTTCAGCCAGGTTATTAGCAGTTCCTATCTTGATTATTTTACTGAGACAAGGTATACAGGAGCTGCTAAATAATCATGAAACAGAGTCTGATATATAACCAGAATGTGCTTTCTTTACTTTAGTAAAACACAGTCTTTCTGTAAAACCTGGTTTACAAGACCAGAAATGATTTAAAAAAATGGAAAGAAGTTAAACAATAGTGTTGGCACTGAACTTAGTAAACTGACCATGACTGCATTCACTTTGAAACAAACCTCTCTAGTCACTGAAGCAATGAGTTTTCAAACAAGTCCCACAGCAGACATATTTGATTTTTAAAATGTAAATATTTTAAAAGGGAGCCTCATGTACTTATTAGCAAGATTATGTAGTAACATTATATGTGAGTGGATCCAGAGACATTCATTACACAACGATTTCTCTTCACTAATGTCTGTAGGATAATCTCACGCTTGAGGACTAAACTGAATAAGAGTCTCTTGTACATTGTTCCCTTGTCATTTGCTTGTCTGTCCTACAACCCAGTGCTGTAAAATAAGTCAACTGCAGAGCTGCTGATACAAGAAAATTTGAACATATAACTCTTTGCATAATTGGGATGTGCAGTTCCCTGGTCCATGATCCAGATGAAATGAAAAACAGCACTAGAACTGAAATCTTTAGGGAAGTGTAAATGACAGTGGGCAGTTTTAATGCAGAGAGAACAATTAAGAGCTGAATACTGATTTATTCTGTTTACTTTGAAATGTTATAATTATAAACCATCATTCTTGGTTATTTTGTGGGGTTTTTTGACAAAATATTACAGAACTCAAAGAGAAAGACAGCTCTGGTCAGTGAAGCATGGCTCAAAAGCCAAACAAAAATAATTACTCCAATTTCTTTAAGTTAGTGGTGGACACAGAGGAAAGGAAAGGCACATAGGAGGAATGATTACCATGGAAGCTTAACAGATGACAAGTTTAATTGTGTGCCTGAAATAATGAGCTTAACACGGTAGTGGAGAAGGAGCTGTACTTTAGACTAACAAGGTGGATGTCTGTAATGCATCAAGGAGCTTGTGAAGGTCTTTGTAATATTTACAGGGTGCTGGAAGAAAAGATATGTGTGGCACTCAGTAGGAAAGGACAAACAAACTGGAAAATGCCCAAATATGTCTCTGAAATGTAGAACTCCATGAACTGTATGGATGTGGATACTAAAGACTGGAATTTGTGTGAATGCTGATTGTATAGATAGATTAATTAACAGCTTTACAATGGTGTGAGAGAACATGAAAGCCATTAGAAGATGCATGACACATTGTGCAACAGAGGGATTAAATACATACTAAAGCAAGAATCATGGCTTGGATTATTTAGCTTGAAGGTGGTAAACAACTTTTCCTATTCTGCTCTGTTTGATCAGTGATGCATAATGACTACATCTGTAATAGGAAATTAACCATCCTTGGGACTGCTCTTTGGTTATTCAGAGTTATTTAACAGTCATGGTTATCCAGGATTCATGTCTGTGCTAGTGAACCCTCCTGGCTCCAAATCCAAGTGAGCTGTCTGTTCAAAGTCGTCTCTGTCCCTTTCTAACAGTCATACTCTTCCAGAAATCATCTGGATGAACACTTGGTGGCCAAAGTCAATAATATTTTTGTCAGTGTAACAGTTAAGAACAGTTCAGTGTTTGTGAGTAGATGAGAAGGTTAGAAAATAAATGCTGCAGTGTTAGTAGAGAGCTGGGATACTTAGGGAATTGTAGACCCTAATATGTCAGCAAGCCACAGAGACACCAGGAGTGCAGGGACCTTCCTGATCTTACAGTCTGAAGTTCATGAGAGACATTGAGGTGCTGGAGCATGCCCAGAGAAGGGAACTGAGCTGGACACTCAACACACTCTGAGCTGCCCTCTTTCCTGGATGTTCCCATCACGGGGTTGTAGAGAGACACAAGATCCCCCGAGATTCCTTTTCTCCAGGCTAAGCTGCTGAGCCCCCTCAGCTGCTCCTCACAGGACTTGTGCCCCAGACCCTTCCCCAGCTCTGCTCCCTTCTCTGGACATGCTCCAGCCCTTCAATGTCTTTCTTGTCCTGAGGGGCCCAGAACTGGACACAGCACCCGAGGTGTGGCCTCATCAGTGCCCAGTAGGGACAATCCCTGCCGTGGTCCTGCAGCCACACCACTGCTGACACAGGCCAGGTGCCATTGGCCTTCTTGGCCACCTGGGCACACTTTGGCTCGTGTTCAGCCACTGTCACCAGCATGCCCAGGTCCTTTTCTGCCAGACAGCTTTCCACTCCTTCAGCCCACAGCCTGGAGCTCTGCAGAGGCCTGCAGCAGATTATCCACCTTCTCTCTTTTTGAGTGACAGTCTGAAAATGCCAATCTTTTAAACATTAATGCAACATCAAGCACACTTAAGGTTAAGTATTTAACTTACATTTAAGAGAAATCTTTCTAAATACATTTTTCTCCATTAGCTCGGGCTAAGAACAACTCCAATATGTCTATATTTAGTAAGTTTTTGATATAGAGGCTGTTTAGCCTCCATATAAAAATTCCCATGTGCCTTCTGTATCTGCTCACATTTGCGTGGAATGAAGAGAAACCTGAATGTGTTGTCATGTACTTTACAGAAAGACACAGGCAATTGGGATTTTTCAGCCTGGAGAAGAGAAGGCTTTGGGAAGACATAGTTGTGGCCTTCCAGTGCCTGAAGGGAGCCTACAGGTAAGATGGACAGAGGATTTTTGAAGAGCATGTAGTAACAGGACAAGGAGGAATGGCTTCAAAATGACAGAGAGAAGCCTTTTATAAAATGATAGATGTGGAATTTAATTAATCCACAAAAAACTCTGTTCCACAACATAAGCAAAATACCCTGATATTTAGAAGTGTTGATTAGCCAGTTAACAGGGATGCACGTTTTTTGTGAATTTGGAATGTAAATCTCAGCATGGTGTGTGATATCCTTTAAAGATTAAACCATCTCAAATGAGATTTTCATGTAAAATTAAAATCTCCTGAGTATTTTCATGTCAATATCTACTTATGAAATACTTGCCTATGCTCCCACTGGAGTCAAAAGAGATGGAGTCAAGGGATTCTAAGGATCTGGTGACTTAATTTGTTTGACTGTGATGGGAGCTTACATGTCCAACTCATATGTGGACATCTACATAGAGACACCTGAAAAGAGGTTGTAGGCAGGTGGGTGTTGGTCTCTTCTCCCAGGTAAGAAGTGATAAAACAAGAGAAAATGGCCTCAGGTTGTGCCAGGGGAGGTTTGGATTGGATAACAGGGAACATGTCTGCACAGAAAGGGTGATCAGGCACTGGAACAGGCTGCTCAGGGCAGTGGTGGAATCACCATCCCTGGAACAGTTAAAAAAAAAAAAATGTGTAGATGTGGTGCTTGGGGACATGGTTTAGTGGTGGCCTTGGCAGTGCTGGGGGAATATTTGGACTCAGTGACCTCAGAGGGTGCTTCCAACCTAAATGATTCTGTGACTCTAAAATGTGTCTTGATCCACAGACTGAACCCAAACCACGATGAGCTTCCTGACTAACACTAGAGAGAAAGCAATCAGTAAAGCCAGTTTGAACTCAGGACTTTCGAACACGTTTTCTTTCAGTTCCACAAATATTTGTAGAATTGGAACATTTTTCCAATGAGATCTGTAGTCTCCAGACCAACATTCATCATTTCTAATCACAGCTCCATAGAAAGTGTAGGACTTTTTTTACATATTCCTATGTTTACATGCTCCTGTCTGTGCCATCCTATTGGTCTACTGGTCCTCAAAACCCAAATTTGTTTCTTGTAAGAGGAACAGGCTTTTCTGAAACAGGTATTGAAAAGTCCTTTTCCAACATAAAAACATTCTGGCTGCTTAGCAGAGGCTTTGCCATATCTGCAGTCTGACAATGTATTTCCATTCATGTTAAGGGTATTTCTCATGACAATGAACATTCACAAAACATAGGAATTTTCACATTTTATTCCCTCAGAGAAGAAAAGTTCTTTGATGTACTCTCTTTGGATCCCACAGGCTGAGGTAGGAAGGTGGATGTGCTGTGATCACAGCAAAGTCAATGTCAAGGTTGAAACAGTTTGTGTTTATTTATATTTTAAGGCTTTTACTGAGAAAAAAAAGCAACTCAGAGAACAGGATTTGATAATATCCATATCTCAAATGCTGAACTGTCTTGGACTGACAACTGGTAGTGACAGAACGGGAATTACTAGATTTTTATTTTGACACTTCTTCTGCTAGATTCCACACATTTTCTACTAGAATGTATTTTCATAAAAAGATATTATAAGTCTGAAAGATTCCATGTTCTTAAAATTTTAACCTTGTATAAAGGGCTTAAATATTTGGGGCAGGAGGAGACTTATTAAGAAGGAAAGTGGATTTTCTTTATTTTGTTTTGAATCTCCATTGAAGATGACTCCACCAGATCAGCAAAGTCTGAATTCACCCACACAGCATTAACTGTGATTTGTTCCAACTCAGGATGGTAATTTTGTTGCTTTTTTCTTTTTTTTTTTCCAAAGAGAAATGAAAGTAATCTATCTATTAAAACATGACTTTAAGAAACTTAATACAGAGTAAATGCCATGCAAATATTGTTCCTCAGCCACCCACTACAAAAATTTAGATACATGTGTTTTAATTGCTCACCTGCTTACCTAAAAGGAATACGATGTAAGAGAAAAGGTTTACAATTTTAGAACATGCACAGAGTCAATTAAGACTTCCACTAAGTATTTTTGGATTAGTTTTTTCCTAAGGACCATTGCCATTTTGTTTGAATTTTAGGTATAGTCTTGTCTGTGCATTTAAATTTCGCTCTTTTCAGCATTTTAACTCTCTTAATCTATAATTGAGGCTGTTCCATATGAAGGCATATTGTGCATATATAGAAAACCCTTCCACCACAACAGGAGATATTTTTGCATTGAGAGATTTTCTTGCCATTAATGATGTGAAGGTTATTTCATCCTGCTGAAAGAAAACCAAAAAAACCCCAACAAAAAACCCCAACAAAACAAAACAAAACAAAACCAAACAAAAAGCCCTCAGACTTCCAAGTGGTGGAAATTTTGTTAGAAATTATTCTAAAATCTTTCTGGTAAAAATCAGCTTTATCAGGTAGCTGCGCTTAACAGTGAATGGTCACAGGGCAAATCAGTAGCACTGTGTATCAATACCATGGACTGAACATTCAGACACAGCCATTAAATATTCAAGTGATTTCACTTTCATCTATTTGCCTATAGATACTCATTTGCATATGCACAGGAGCCCTTTACAAAAGGATGGATGTGGAATTCAATTAAGTCGTTAAAAACTGTGCTCCAGAACATTAGCAAAATACCCTGATATTTAGAAGTGTTGATTAGCCAGTTAACAGGGACGCACGTTTCCTGTGAATTTGGAATGAGGAATTTAAATCTCAGCATGGTGTGTGATATCCTTTAAAGACTAAATCATCTCAAACGATATTTTCATGTAAATATCTACACATGAGTTACTTGTCTATGCTCCCACTGGTGTTAAAGGAGATGGAATCAAGGGATTCTAGTGGCTTAAATCTGTTGGACTGCAATGGGAGGTAGAAAAACAAAGTTATTTACTCTTCCTCTACCTATTTCTGGATACCTCACACAAATTCTTTTACACCCCAACCTGTTGATTATGGAAACTACTTTTCTTTTATATTACAACACATCCAAATATGTCACAGCACTGACCAGGAGCTTAAATTTTTAACTGTAAGACTCTGTGGTGTATTTGATTCCACTGTACCATTTGCAATAAAAACCTAATCATAACTAGTGGAATTTAAATTACCAAAAATTATCCAAGAATCGAAATGAAAATTATGTACAAGAATGCACATGAATGTCCATTCATGTACATGAATCAACTACATGCCACATATTATCAGCACAATCAAGGAAACAGCTGATCCTGATGGTATTTTTGGATGTTCTTCCCATCTGTGCTTTATTTATGTGATGCAAACCCAGTCTGGATGTGAACAGGAGGGTTAATTACATCCTGCACATGTCTATATCTCACTAAAAGGGGTTAAGAGTCATCAGGTCAGACTATCAGAATCTCAACTGCATATTCAAGTTGCATACCAAATGATCATGTCTGCACCTTCTGTGTACCCAGCACCTCACATACCAAAATCACAGGTATTACTGAATTTCTGCATAAGCAACACAGTTTAAACTGAAACACTGAAAACAAAGTCTGTTTCTTAATGTAGGTTTGATTTTCTCAGTTTTTAAATCTGCAAGGCCATATTATCATTCATCAGAACTAGTCAGGGAAATAACACAAAACCTACTGATACATTGGATGTTGGAGAAGTTCATGCAACAAGCTCTCGACTGACAGAGCTAATTGTAATTCTTGTTGCTTAGCACTGAAATTTTTTAACCTTACATCTATGAAGGCAATTATGTGAAGAATTAGTTAATCCCCCAGACATCAGCTTTACCTGCATTATTTTAAGTTCCAAAGCTACTGAACAACACAGCCTGCATGGAGATGGAAAACACTAGGCAGACAGGTAAACATATGCATATGAGCAAATCCTATTTTAGGGTAGCTCCCAAAACAAGCTGTACATTTCCTGAAATAGAGACAGACAAAACTCTGAAATCTATGCAATCTGCCAGAGAAATATTAGCTGATCTCCTAAGATACCACTTTAAAATTATTAGCAGCACATCACAGGCAACAAATAACTGAAACATTATATGTGAAGCTGAAGGAAGAGGTGTCCTGTTGAAAAATTTGTCACACACTTATTACCTGGTGAAACCTGAAAACACTCAGACCATTAAGGCTCAGGGAATGAGGGCACTCAGCTGAAAGTGGGGGTGCAATATCTGAGAAGAGATAGGCTGAAGTCAGAGCACCCTCTGGACTCTCATGAAGCAGCAGGCAGTAGGAATGGAAGATTCAGTTTTTAGGTGCAAAGACACCTCTATTTGTGGCATGTGAGAGGCTGCAGAGTGAACTACCTGCTGTTGGATGGAAAAGGTGGAATCAGACCTCATAGGGTAAGGTACAACCTCCACACTCTTATTCTCCAGAATGCTGTCAAACATGAAGCCTCAAAGGCAGACAGAGATCCAGCGTCTCAGAGCAGGGATGAGATGGTGGTGTAGTGAAGAGAGACTTAAATTTGCTATGAATTGGGGAAATTTCTGGGATTTGAAGAACTTGTACTGAAAAGAAGTGTTATGTTCAATCTAAATGTATCCACTCAAAGTCATAGAAAAATATTTAAATTAGGAACGGGGAAAAGCCAAAAGGCACACAAAGTGTCCCCCAGGAAACAGTGCTGAAGCTGATTTTGTTCAGCCAAACAAACTCTACTTAAAAACAATGAATAGAAAAATAAATATTTACATCCAGATGCTTGTAATCTTGTTCTGGTAACCAAAAGTCAGAATGAAGGTTACGAGCAACAAAAAGACCTCATAAAACTGAGTGAATAATGGAAAAAAAAGTGACCCAAGCGCTTTATGTAGTTATGAATAATGCTTCTATAGAACAATAACGTAAACCATGTGTACATGATGCCAAACTTTGAATTGAAGTTTTCTGAACCAGGCCGTCAAAGAAGCCAATGAAATGTGGTGCCTCATCAAGAGCAGCATTAACAACTAGGAAGAGGTGTCATTTTATTCAATGCTCAAAAAAGCTGAATTTTATTTCATCTTCTTGATTTGAAATAGTTATCTAGAAATTTAGAAAGTACAGTAACCAAGATTCTCCCATCTGCTTCATCTGGCTTGACTTTGCCTGTGTGAATAGATAAAGATCGGGATAAAAGCAGGCCCAAATGCCTAGAGAAAAGTGAAAGACAGATCCTAATTTCCCTGATTTCCCTTGTTTATAAACTGTTCTTTGTTTTTTTCTTGCTATTGTTCTGCTGCCACATCCCTCAAGGCCTGGCAATGGGGGAAGAAAGTTCCTGTGTCCATCAGCCTGCAGGAGCAGCCTGCTTAAAAGATTCTCCAACCATCATTAGCTTAAGAATGTTTCTTAAATAATACAAGAGGTGGACCAAGAACTTTGTAAATGATCAAGCAAACTTTTTGTGCCTCACTGGGAATTAAGCACTGAATGGATTTGTTCCAGAATTGTTGAAAGCTGTCACCTCAGTTTACAGAAATAAAACATTACAGGTTTTTTTCTAAATGATAAATGTATGGATACAGCTGTAATGCAGTGTGAAGTCTCAGCTTAGATTTCTTAGGTTGGATTACAGATCACACTTTTAAAAGTCTAGTTAGTGTCACAGTTTGCCTGGCACTGACACCGAGTCTGATGTTGACAGCTAAAAATATAATACACAACACAGAGAAATTCTCTGCTGGTAGACGTTTGAAAGCCAAAATATGAAATTATTTCCAGCTTGAGTTACTGAATTTAAGCATTGTTTCTGCATCTTATTTTATGTTTTAAAGAAACTTTAAAAATATATCAGTACTTTAAGAGCAGCAGGACAAAATATCTATCCCAAAAGATGAGCTCTAGATTCCTTGTTAGGTTATGAGTTGTAAAGTGTCTGAAAGTAATGGTTTAAAAGCAGAACTGAGAACCCTGAGTAAGGTACCTAATACAAAATGCAATTTAAATTCAAAGTCTGGCATTTGGGCCTAACATTTCAAAGGAAATGTCTTTAATATGTTAGGAGAAAGACCTGCAGTGAAAAGCAGAGATGATCAACCCAGGTTCGGACAAGTAGCTCACTCCCAAATAACAATGTGGGTGTTATTTGGTGATCAGCCTCTACTAAACCATCCTGGACTTCAGAAATGCTTTGTAAACTGAACTAAAACATGTGCTGTTGTAACAAAACTGATAAATTTAACCTACCCAGTCAGCATTGAGTTATTTCAGTCCTCTGTGACCATCAGTTCTGTAGGTTCTGCCTCCTGCTTACATTTTGTTGCCTGCAGTAATCAGCATCTGCTGCCCTACCCAGCCAGAAGCTCAAGAGTGCCTGTTCTTCCCCAAAAAAGCAGGCAGTACACTACAACTTATAACTTGAATAACATCTACTGCAAGAAGTGGATGGCATTAGGAATGCTACGCAATACAACACGCTGAGCCGTTATAGTAACTCCATCCGCTACTCCAATTACAACTGGAAGTTCCTTCTCACCCATCTCTCTCCCTACTCATGCTCCCAGCAGGTATTGGTACACACCAAACCCTTTATAAGCTGTTTTATGTCACTGATTTAGCAGAAACTAAATCCAGGGAAAAAAAGGTGGATTGTTTTCTCTCATGCTAGTGACTTCATGGAATGATCCAGCAATCACTGAAGATGGAGCAAGGCAGGAGATAGGGCTGGGAGGTCAGCAGTAAGTCATAGGTCTAAAAAGCAGAACTAAGGAAGATCAAGGGAATGGGAGACATTCCTTTCTCCTGGTGGAAGCACTGCCAGAAAGACAAAACTTCCTATGAAATGTATATCAGGACTCTATATAAACCACAGCGACCTAAGATTTGCTGCAGCTCCATTTCAGACACTCACGAATTAGATATGTTCCCACATTCCAGCTGCTGAGGTCGGGAGCTGCCTACCTGGGAATGCAGGAAAGCAGCCTGGCAGAGCACGTCAGAGCACCACAGATGTTTGCTCAGCATCACCTTTGGATGTCATGTCACACAATTAGCACTCACAACCCTGCATGAAACAGGCATCACTGCATTAAAGGGCTGGAACTATAGCTGGACACAGTGGGTAACATCAGAGGAATCTAAGCTGCTGCAATTTGCACTTCCTCCAGGCCCCAATAAAACAGAAGTTACACCAAGTTGTGCTCCCTGAGGCTACTCATTAAATACTCCCTGTATGTGCCTCCATCAACCTGCCAATGCTATTTTCAATGTAGAGCTCAGTTTCCTCTCGGGCTGGAAGACTGAAATTTTCGAGGTTGCATAAAGACAGATGAGGTTTGTTAAATCAGGACAATCCTCTACACCACAACCAAAATCTTAAACCAAACACAGAATATTAATCCAAGAGCCTGGATTATGGTTACATGGTTAGTATATTAATACGTGGTTAGGAGGAGTAGTTTGTCAAATGGAGTGCGCTGATTTTGGCTGGAATAAAGTTCATTTTCTTCACAATAGCTCATATTCCGACTATAGAATAATTTACTAAATACCTTCAATACTTTTAGTGACCTCCCTGAAAACTGATTCCTGTTTTTCGTCAGCAATGATCACCAGCTCAAATCAAGGAATTTGATGGAGACCAGATTTGCCTCTAACAGATTTTGGCATGGACTCTCACAACAATGCAAACCCCATTACAGTCATATACTAAAAATGGTCTCCTTCTTGTCTTACTGTGAAAATTACCACATTCTTTTCTTGTTTACCATACTTTCTGTCAACTCTGTGTAATCCTCTAGCAAATCTACTCCACGAGAACTAAACTACAGCAAAAGTCAGGCTGCTCAAGCAGCTGGAGTCTGGGGGTTAAGAACTGGAAGCTGCTGGAGAGGCGACCTTGTTGAAAGGTGAATTCTCATGTCACAGACTGAGGTGACCAAGAAAATATACCAAAATTCACTGTCAGAAGGGATTGGTGTGTACTTTGCAGCCAGTGACATTCACAAGGTGGGCTCAATTAGTGGAAGGAAAGCATTTTGTCCATTTAACTCCTGGCCCTCAAAGGAGGAGGGCAGAGGAATCAGGTACAGCGACTATTAGAGATTCCCACAGTGATCCAAAGTACAAATACTGTGACAGACTGTGTCTTCTGAGGTGTGACTTCATCATCAAAGCCTACAGGTTCTGTCAAATTAGCTCTACACCTTTCACAGGTGAGCTAAGTTACATTATTTTTCAGTCCTTCTCTTCAGCCCATGAGTTTATAAGCCTCTGTTTAGGCAAAACCTCAATTTTTTTTTAGCTTTTTCAAGGACTTTTGTGTATCTGCCAGAGACAGCTGATGTCCTCTATCTGCAGTAATCTTCATATTTTTTAGAAGTCTTTTATGCTATTGGCAAATCATGTTCAAACACGTTCTCTGTTGCAAGGCCAGCTGCTCTTTAGTTTCTGTCTTGTAATTTATCTCACCACATTTCTCAGGAAAGCCATGAATTCTGTCTGAATAGCAATGCTTCCCACTAGTTTCGTACAGGTGTTTCCAATGCAGGAAGCTCCATCTACACCTGTATCCTGGAGTCTTTAACTACAACTGGGCTGAAGAGATTAAAAGACACCAAGACTCATAAATCAAGACTCTGTTGCTGAGCCACATCACCAGTGATATCAAATAAAAACCCAAGGAATATCCACTAATGAAAAATATTAGCAACCAGTTCAGAAAAATATATTTGCTATGAATCTGAATTTATTACCTTTTTCTTTTTTTGATTAATTTGATTTTATAATATTTATATTCATTGATTGAGGTTCTTTATGCTCAGGTTTTGGACTGATTTGGGAACAAGCAGAAATGACTTCAAAAACATCAGCTCATAAACAGTTACAAGCAAAACAGGTGCAGCACTAATAATAACACAGATCACTACAATATTTTTAAACAAAACATAGCAATGAATTTCTATTGTATTCAGTGTTTCTCTAAAATAAATTTTTAACCCCTTCATGCTTCTACTTTCTCTAAGAGTCTGACAAAATGTGATTATTTTCTGCTATCTCCCATAGGATAGAATGGAAGTACAGATATTATTAATAGATAGGTTTTTAAAAACAGGAAAACAAAACAATGGAAAAAATAAGACTCTTCCAATCTAAAAACTCCTACTTAAAAGTCCAGTGCAAAGCTTTCTTTTCAGCAATGATACTTAAACCTATCTGAAGCTGAAATAACATTAATATTTTATTTTAAATTTGAGCAGTAAAAGAAGACCAAAACATTTACTTCTAATCTGTTTTTCACAGTGCCTCTAGTTAGGGCCTATAGTGAAGGCAATATTTGATCTGTAAAATATCTTTTCCTTGTTTGCTTTAAACCCCAGTATTGACATAGTAGTAAAGTAGAAAAGCTAAGTGATAAATCTTACAGCAGCCGCTTTTTTTTTCCCTAAATGTGCTCCCTAAGGTACTACCTGCTAAATGCTTGACAGCAAAAGATTTAGAGTTTTCTAATATCCTGTAACTTTCTCTGAAGCCCAGTTAAATACAAAGTCTAACTGGGTGCCTTGGCACCTCGAGTGAGTGGAGTGAGAAATAGGCCCAGTCTGGGATGTTTTCCAGCCCTGATAAGATGTATTGCCTCCTGCAGTTGTTTATCTGCTTCCAGTCCCTTGACAGGATACCCAGACAGTTACTTTAGATGAGACACCTAAATTTCAGACACCTGAATTTTAAGATAAATGAATCATCCCCTTAGTCTGGAGCCTGAGCTGCTTTTACACTAAACTATGAAAAAGACCATCTCATACTTCTTCTTTGAATATCGAGGGAGCAGGGCTGGAATTTTTTCTGATTAAGCCGGAAAATTGAAGTTTTTCATCAGACTCATTTACACCGTGAACTTCCCGCCACTTCAGAGCTGCACACTGAGGGAAAAGAAATGGCAAAATGCATACCTGAAGCAACAATCTGCTGTTATATTGCTAATTAAGGTAATTGAGGTAATTCAAGGGTAAGAAGCTGGAATAGGCACATGAAAATTAATCAAGTAATTTATAGCCTTCTTACAACACATACCAAAATTTATTTAAGGATCAGTCAAAAACTGTTTTAAATCTCAGTCAGCAGAGAACCCCCTGGCCCTCCAGAATATGATGTTTCTTCTAGGAATTAAATCTCTCCATTTATAATTTTTTGTCTTACCGTAAAGCCAAAGGAAAAGAAATACAGACTTGAAAGTTATAATCAGTTATTATTAAAATTAAGAGAATTCTTCTCACCTGTCTTACCTATTTCATATGGAAAACAATGAGACAAGTTCTAAGAAACAAGTAAGTAATCTTACAGAAACCTTTCATAATCCACATGCTGCTCTGCATTTAGCTAAGGGTTGTGGATGAATGCCTGTAGTAGGTGAAGTCTAGGATGAATCAAGGGGTACAATGTGACTCCTCTACTTTCGTGACTCACTTGTAACTGGTTTGGAATATATTATATTCATTCAATTTTACAGTTGTACCAGTCAAAAACACTATTAAGTGCACAATGTAACGGAAAGGCTTGAGTTGTAAATCAAGGGGCAGATTCAAAGGACCTCATCCATGTGCTCTGAAGACTAAGACCTCACCATCTCAATGCTCATCCCTAGGAAACTCCTCTGAGGACCAATAAATAGCTATTTTACCTGCCTCCCTTGCTCCAGCGTACATTTTTGGTGGTATTTTGCTTTATTGCTAGACTGGGTTTTATTTATAAGGTTGTGGAGACTCTCCTTTTATGGAGAATCTAAACAATCCTCTTAATGTAGATGTTTAAACTAGATATGAAAACTTCCACCTCACTGCCTCAAGTCTTGTGTTTGTACACAGGGAGAAGCAACTACTCAATTCAGCTTTTTTGTGCTCTCACTGTGATGCAGAGAATACAAAAAAGTGAGTGATGTCCTATTCATTATACGTGTCACTGCCCCATTACTTTACAGGATAATGTGGTTCAGTTTCAGTTCATAAAAATTCCTTTTCCATAAAGAACTCAATGTATTATAGCTCATATAAAGGGGGATTTGGAAGTGAGCATCTGATTTATTCACCATAAAACACTAAATAACATGATGACCTCTAACTGATCTACGGTGCACCAAACATTCCTGAGGAATTTCAATTTTTCTTCAATCCCTACAAAGCAGGCTCAGGTGCACATTGCAAGGAGACTGATGCAAACTGGCCAGTTGTGAAAATAATGTATGCAAGATGCCAGTGGCACATGTTATTCACTTGGAGGATTTCATGATTTTGCTTAGCAAAATCCCACGTAGCTGAACAAAAGAAATTCAAGTTTTCCCTGACAGTCTAAAAAAATAGGAAAAAAATTTAAATAGATACAGTTTGCAAGAAAAAAAAGGAGGAAATAATATATAGATTAAAGTTAAAACAATTTTCTATGTGAAAATACTTCCCCCCCTTTTTTTAATGCTCAAAGCAGTGCTTTTGTTCAATATGAATGCAACAAAGTCCTCACATTTTCAGCCAATAAATAAGAATTTCTGAAGTCTGGTCCTTGTAATGGCACACACAGCAGGACGACTGAAATCACTGCAACTGAAATTACTAATTTCCAGTCATGATTGAACAGATATGATATAAATCCAAAGGAGAAACTGAGGATGGGTGTACCAGGTCAAAACAAATGCCTACATATGCAGGGACAAACAGCAGATCTCCAGAGACCAGGGTACAACACAAGACACACACAGAGATCTTGAGTATCCTCCCAGGTGCTGCTTTTAATCTAAGGTTTTAATAATGAGATTTAATTTTGCTTTGCATTCTGTACAATTCGATTACCATCTTAAGGAGAGACTGTCATTCATCAGTTGCTTTTATTTGGGACAGATCTTTGTGGGCAGTTGGATGAGTTTTGAGATATAAAAAGATATATCTATATATATGGGTATGAATATTGCCATTTCTGATCCATCCTTCCCTCTGGGCCTGCATGGCTTCTAGTACTTCTGAACCATGACATACAGGTTTCAGTGAAACCATCTCCTCACATAGATTTATATTGCTTTTACTTTCCTTTTCATATGGAGCCAGATCCCCGAAGGTCAGAAAATAAGCCTCCTGATTACCACAATGCATCAAACACAGCAAACTGCCTCAGCTTCCTCCTTCAGAGCTTGTGGGGCACTTGACATGAGGGTATCTCTGCAGCCGGATGTACCTCACTTTTCTTTACTTGCTTATTAAAGGACATTTTTTCATGGCAAATGCATGAAGGCTTTTAGAATCCTTTGGGCTCTCTGAAACGCAAAGAGGAACTGAATCCCTCTTTGTCATCTCCAGACAGTGCAGGCAAACACTGTCAGGTTCTTCCTGTATCGGTGAGGAATAGCTAATTCTCATTTACTTTGCATTCAGGGTAGCTACCAGTGCCACTGCAAGAGCACTGAACCTAAATCAGATGGAGAAGTTTATCAGATCTGAAGAGCAGACGGTGAAGGGTCTGCAGGGGAAGCTGTAGGAGGAGTGGTCAAGCCTGGAGGAGACTCAGGCCAGACCTCATCGTGGTCTTCAACATCTTCCCAAGGGGCAGCGCAGGGGCAGCTCCGGTCTCTGCTCCCGGTGACAGTGACAGGACTCGAGGAAACAGCTGGAGCTGTCAAAGGAGGGTTAGGTTGGATATTAGGGCATATCCACTTAGGACAATATTAGGAAAATATAAGGTAGTTGGATATATGTCCAACCACCAGAGTGGTTGGGCACTGAACAGGCTCCCCAGGGCAGTGGTCACAGCACCAGCCTGACAGAGCTCAAGGAGCATTTGTACAATGCTCTCAGGCACAGGGTGTGACTCTTGGGGATGCTGCTGTGCAGGGCAGGAGTTGGACTCAAAGCTCCCTGTGGGTGCCTTCCAACTCAGGATATTCCACAATTCTATGAGTAATGCCTATTCTACAATTCTGTGACTAATGCCTGCCTTTTTTTCCCCAACATTGCACCCTGCTGTAATTAAAGACTGTGGTGTTTTGCCATTGATTTCAGTGAGAGCAGAACCACAATTTAAGTTACTGAACAGACCACATATTAAGGACCACGCTTTCACCTTCATGATTTCAACTTCTTGCAACCATTTGCCTGGTTGTTATGTGCTCTTTCTTTTCCTGTAAAGTCTTTCTTTGTATTGCTACCCGTGTTTAAATTGTTCACTGAGATGCTCAGTTTAGGAGCTAGCAAAGACTTATTTTTCTGTAAATGTTTGGGATGCTTCTATGTGCTTCAAAAATGAAATCAGGAATAATGTAAACCTGTCAAAGACTTAAGGCTAGTACCAGTCAGGTAGTCACGGTTGCTTGGTACAGGAGACTTATTAGAAAGTGTGATTCTAAGAACTTCTAAATGGTGGGTCTTTCAGAAAAAGAAAAGACACATTTCAAAGGCTTTAGAAAGTAAAACTATGCAATTTTATTAGGGACAGAATTGTACTATTCTGAAAAGCTAGATGAGCTGAAAAGAGCTAGGGCTTCTCAAGAATATCAAGTTGTCCACAGTGGGAGAATGTCAGGGGTGGTGAAGAGAGAGTTTTGGTAGAAAAACTGCTGACTGGGGAAGGAAAAAGAAGAAAATTTCCTTCTTAATAGAACTGAACAGTGATCTTTGCACTGTTCAACCCATCCATACCAAAACCTAGGAAAAGTGCACTCCTGTCTTCTGCTTCACTTCTTGCTCATGTGGCCACTGTATAGTGCACCCAAGGAGCACGATGCCACTGCAGGTTGGAGAGCTGCACCTGCTCTTTGGCTGCCAGCCACCCCTGCAGTGAGACCTGAACTTCTGGTGTGAGGGCGAAACAAAACATAAGCAAGGTAAGGCAACTTCGAGCATTTTAACCACGCTGAAGAACTGCCCCATGTCGTGGTTTGAACCTGAGTTGAGTGACAAAGTTCTGAGCTAATCGCTTCTCGCAATTTTGCATATCTAAAAGCAGCACAGAGGCGGGAAATTTGGGCTTCTTTTCCGGTTTTCACCGGAGGGTGGCCAGGCCGGGGCCCTCGTCAGGCCAGGCCTGGCCCCTGCTGGGCCCTGCCGGGCTCTGCCGGGCCATGAGCCCCCTGTGCCCGCTCCCCGGTGCCGATGGCTGCAGGAGGACCCTCTTGGAACCGCGAGCAGCTGGGAGACACATCAAACTGCTGCCTGACCGAAAACCACCCGGAGCGGTTTCTGCTTTAAAGAGTTGATAAGCTTCTCTTCTCCATCCCACACGGCTCTGAGAAAAAACCTGGCAGGAGCTAATTCTCGAAAAAACATCGAACTGGCTAGCTGCATAAAGGAAATGAGGCTTTCTCCAACGTAAAAGCCCGAGAACAAAGATCAGCTCTTCAAACATGGAGGCTTCAGACTCAGAAAGAAAGAAAAACTAAGTCACGTGAGTCAGAGCTGAAGATGGACTGAAAAAAAAAGGGCAGTGGCGTTTTTCCTCGTGCGTAGCTTAAATTGATTTCTTGCATGCCGTGGTAGAAACTNCTGGAGTTTTGCTTATCCTTAAAAAAATAATACCCCATGTAAAAGCAGTGTGGGAAAACTACAGTGTTCAAGAGAGAGAAATGTTACAGCAGCAAGGCATTCCTCCGGGCGGGACTCTGTTTTGCTGGTAGCAGTTTGAGAACCACGAAAGCAGAAGAAACCTCTTTTTTTTTCAAATATAGAAAAGACTTTTGAAACCTGCATCTGACCGATATTATATGTTGTTGTCCTTTATGCACGTTAAGTAAAGTGGGAGGTACTGGAAAGAGAAAAAGAGGGTTTTTTGAGTTAATTTCTTATTATTTCTTTTAACTTTTAATCTTGTTAGTAATAAACTTCTTTATATTCTCTAAAGTTTGTGCCTGCTTTCCCTACTTCTAATTCTTATCTCACAAAAGTTAAAAGCTACAAATTAAACCACTACACTTAATTGGTGTTTCTGCCCGGTTTCGAACTAAACCCACTACACCCCATAATGAGGAAATCTCAGCTACAGAGCAAAAAGGAAAAAGAGGCGAAAGAAAGAAAGGAACACAGAGAAGAACACAGAAGAAATGAAGGGCTTGGGGGCAAGGCTGCCCTGCTACAGGGCCCTTCCCCTGTGCAAGTCCTTTCAGCAGAAATCCAGAGGCAACAATGGGGCCCTGTTGTCACACTGATTGTGCTTTATTGCTTTTGAAGCACACAACTGATTGCCCGTCTTGCCTTCATCACGTAAGTGCTCTCTGTATTCGCACCCCTCACTATCAGCTGCAGCTGCAACTCATCTCTGCTGCTGGAGTCGGATTTTTCCACTGCCAATTCACGGATGTGTTATAATTGAGTGCACTTCAAGTATCTACCGTAAGAACCATTGATATTTAGAACTTTGCAAAAGTTTTTGTTGTTGATGTTTTGAATTCCTTTAAAATTCCTGTCCCCTGAGATATTATCATATGGATTCTTTGGGTTTCCACTGACTCCTCCTGCCTAGTACTGGGTAAGTGAATTTACTGTGCTCTGCTAGGGGCAGGAGCAGAACAATGTGTTTGATATTTACTGAGACTCCATCTCCTAGCAGCACAGGTTCGTGATATCCTTAATGTTTGCCTCAGAGGAAAACAGACCATTGCCCATTTTGCATTTAGTCCACTGGAACTGTGGCTCTTCATCTGGTTACAGCATTTTAGTACTGTTGGCTTGACCTCCTCTCTGGATACACTGGATTGTTCCCTGGCACCATCAGGGAATGCTGGAGGATCTGGGCATTTGAAGAGCAGAAAATACCCAGCACTCAGTGTTAAGCAGTTGTCTCCCAGTCAAATTGGCTTAAACTGAATGGTCCCAAAAGTGAGCAAAAGGGCCATTAGGACAAATTCCCAACTGGTATAAACCTGGCCTGGCTCCAACAGAGCTCCAGGGCTGGCCATGGGCAAGGCTAAAAGGCCTTACAGGAGTTCTATGTGTGGTAGGGAGAGAGAGGCGAGAGAGATGGGGAGACAGCTTAGAAAAGTGACAAAAAGAAAGATCCAGGGGGCCTAATTACAGAAACTGATGACTATTTCAAGCAATAAACCTCCTAACATCTAATATTCCTGAAGGATGACAGAGATATATCACCAGGTTTCTTCAATATGCATTTGGAATTTGACTGTCTATTGTATTGCACCTTTTTGTCACTCTTACAAGTATTACAAACTACTGCTGCTTAATTTGTTTTCATACGTGAAAAGCACTGCCAAAGACACAAAGCAATGACAAATCTGACTTTCTATAAACAACACACAAGACTATCTTTTGTCTTTCCAACCTTTCAATTTGTCACAAACTAAGTTGCTCAGTTTCTAATGCTGAGTTAGACATAAAATTCAGATTAGGCTGATGTGCCAGGCTTGATATTCAGGGAGATATACTGATCGCAGCTGCCTTTTGAATAGCAAGTTTATCCCCCTTTAAACATGCAGTATATTTTATTTTTGTCCACAAACAAGTCACTGACATTTCAACTTCACTGTAACACATTATTCTAAAGGGTGAGGAAAATACGAATATTTGTCTTCAAATATTTCTCCCTCAGGCTATAAAAATTTACTTGGTTTGTGAATTGTTTAATGTTGATAGGCAGAAGGTGAATGCACTAGAACTTGATCCTCAGTTACTGCAAAATTATCTATGAATAATGATTCAACAATGAAGAAAATGCATTGGTAATTGGTTTATGGTCCTATTAACAGCTAGATTTCCTTTAGAAGTAAGGAAATAAAAGGTAAGTAATTATGCTGTGTGTTGTAAGGAACTTTGCAGGAGATGTTCATTGGTGAGAAATTTGGAAAAACTTAGAAGAAAATTAAACTTTATCTGGTGCCAAAAGACAATGGTCAGGACCTCCTGACCTCAGCCACAATGGAGCTGCTCTTCATGGAAATGATGCTTGTTTTCTGAAAAAGCAGTTTTGCAAGCATATATTTGGCTTTTTAAATAAACAGTTACAGCTCCTACACTCTGCGTGGAATTTTACTTTTTCCACACATCTTATGCAGAACAGGCTTCCCTGTACCTTTGAACAAATAAAGCATCACACATGTAAAAGTAGAAAAAAATACACCAAGCACCTGCAATAGAATTCCTCCCCTCACTTTGAGAAGGGAGAGATGAAGTCTGTACTTTGGTGTTGAGTTTTTGGGGGAATTACATGTTCTAGTACCGTGACAGTCTGCACAGAGCTCACACAGGGACAACACAGAAATTCACTTCTTGACTGTATAACTGTGGAATTCCTTCCACAATAAATTAAGCTGCCTGGTAAAGTGGTGGGTAATGTGGTCTTGGCTCAGCACAGTGTCAGAACAGACAGAGCATGTCCTCAGGGGCCGCAAGGGAAGGATGCAATGCACTGGTCTCTACTGGTAATCAAGGAAAGTGGCAAGATAAATTATTCAATACACCTCGTTAACATTAAGATGACAAAATGGCAATTGATAATCAACACAGCTCTTAGGCCAGCGTGTGCTTTGAGCTCATCTGCATTCCAGCTACCAGTGTGTTTGCAGCTCAGTAAGCCTTTGAGATGATTCAGGCTGATAGACCTAACCTTATTTCTAAGCAAGAACAAGTTCCATTGAGACAGAATGTGGTTTTCCTTGTCTACAGAAACGCTTTTTTCTAAAACAAATATACCACTGGTTGAAGTCAAGGGTTTATTATCATCTCCTGCATGTTGACAGTTAAAGGCAAGAGGCAAAAAAAACCCAGGGAGAACCATTTAATAACCACATGCATCACCAGTTTTTTAGAATAGAGAATGACTCTGACAGAAAATCCTAAATATGGCTCAGTGAAAGGAAAGGTTTCTCCAGATTCATGTGAAAAGCTGTTTTTTGTTTTGCACTAGAAAGCAGGCTAACCTGTTCCCAAAAGCAATCTGCTTATATAACACACATTGACGTGAACAAGGGAATAGTGTCACATATACTGGGATCCTTATGATGGTCTTCTGAAGAATCATAAACCTGAAAACAACAGGATTATGCTAATGAAGTGTTACTGTGGTAGGAGCAATCTAAGTGTGTAGATTAGCCACATCGTGAAGAGTTTGAGAACTAAAGAGTTGAGTGAGATGTCCTAAGGCCAGAAAAGAGCAAAAATGAGGAGAAGCGAATAGATTGAGGTCTGTTTGTTGCATTTCCATGTTCCAGGGAGTTTGCAGTAACAATATCAGCACCATAAATGTGGCTATGGACCTTTATTTTCCTGACCAACCTGACCTGGGGGCTTTACTCCACCCTTTGCTCATGGGCTCAGGAGATCTGTTAAATCTCCATCCTGGCCCTTGTCTGATCTGCACTGTAAGTTTAAACAGTCCTGTTTCTGTCTCCTGGATAGATCCTGGCTGTATCTGAAGTGCACCCACCTCCAGTAATGTCTCTGGCACTGCCTCCTGGATGAGGAGCAGTCACACCAGTGTTGCAGCCCTTTCTTCAGTTCTGCCTTTGGCCCATCTCCTGCTGTTCCTGAGTGGGGGAGTTCCCTAAATGGACCTGCAACTAGGATCCTCAGCCTGCCTTTCTGAGACTGCCAGGAGACCTTATCAGAACCCTGCCCTGCTGCTCAGATGCACCTGGATTGGGGAAGGCACTGCCTGGGCTGTGGTCACTCCTCACTTGCCCTCTCTCACACTCCTGCTCGTGCTGTGCCTGACACAGATGACACTATTTGAGTAGATGGATTGCCCCAGATCTATCTCATTTAAGCCTATTTGCACGTGAGGGGTGAAAAAAAGGATTGTTCAGTAGCCTCCTTCCTGCTATAACTGCTGAGCTCCTCAGGCCTCAGTACATTTAATGGTGACTATTGCACTTCTGATGTTACCCGTTGTGCTACACTCTTCTTTTTCCACACAAACTCCTCTAAAAATGCCCTTGACTAGCACAAGTAACTTGTTCATCAATATCCACAGGTATTGATGACAGCTGAAAGTTTTGTTCAGACCCAGCCAGATTTCTGTGCTAGCCCCCAGCTCTGCTGACCAGAGCAGAGTGCAAATGCAAATGCACTGCAGAGGCCACATTTGCATTTTTGTTCTGTTTGATGCTCTTGACCGCAGGACACTGGGAGGAAGGAGGGGAAGCTGATGTCTTGTAGGCAGAGCAACAGGGGGTGTGAATACATTTACACACAGTATTCAAAAGTTAAATTTTAAGTATTCATTGCCAGACCATCAGGGATTAATACCATGTAATGGAGGGCAGAGGGAAGTACTGGCTACATGGAAGAAGGAAGGTTGTTGCTAACAGCAAATACAGTGATGAAGAGAAATAAATGGGCACAGACTTGCATGGAGACAGACACGTTACAGAAAAACATGATATTATTAGGGAAGGAATGATGCTGCATACCATATACCTTTCAAGGAAGATCATTACAAAGAATATGTCCTGGCAGTCTGAAATGAGGGAGTGCTAATGGGAGACAGGAGCAGGAGCACAGGGTCATGGTTGTGATTAAATTTGATCAGGCAACATGCTCAGGAGCACAGCTCATGAAATATTTTTCCCTTCACAAAGGACAGTCAGATGTGTGGCTAGGTTTTCAAGTGCAGTGCAACATCAAAATGAGCAGCACCACAGTACTGTGCAGTGATGTGGATTTGTGAATTGTGTCATTGTAGATGGCTGATATGATTAGAAAGATAGTTTCTGGTTATTTAAGTGTGAGAGTAAGGCGTGTCACTTGAGTATAAAAGGCTGGTTAAAGATAGAATTTTCCCTGGAAAAGATGGAAATTTTGTAGAATAGCATCCAGGGATTGCTGTTTCCACGTGCAGTACGTACAAAGTCATACAAGTGCTGTTATACATAGCACACTTGGTACATCTCCTTCACACGGTGGTGAAGAAGAATTTGATGAGATGCAGATCACTTCCAAGTAGATTTGAACTTAGCAAGTACGAGCCTTTTGGCACACAAATCTTAAATATTATTTTTCTCTTCTCATCCAAGGCATTCCAGTGAAACTCACATCAGTCAACAAAAAGGATCGGTTCCCGGTAGAACTAGTTTGGCTGAAACTTCGGTTCACTTCTTTGGTATTCCCAGCTAAATGACCAGATTGTATCTGCAGGTTTCTGCCATCTAAAAGTTAATAAGGACTAAAGAGTCTGCCTAGAGCAGCAACTTGTCTCTTCTCAATGGCCAAAAATGGATTCCTAATAAGAATCACTGCAAGGAAATACACCAGTGCGCTGTCAGGTGCCAACTGCTTCTAGCCTAGAGACTTCCCGAGTCAGAAGTGGTTTCTACACATCTAATCCATCTGTCTAATCTAAGGATTGTAACCCAGCTTTGTAACTATGGTAGAGAAAGCCAGACATGTCCACAGCATGATTTACCTACTCTGAGTGTGTATCCAGGGCAGATTAGATGAACTGCTCTTGGATTCCACTCTTCCTCCTTCAAAATGTTCTGTTACTTAAGGCTGCATTTTAGTGTCACATTGCATCTTAAAGAGCAGAAAATTCATTGAGGATAGCAGGAGAATCAAAGGCAGAAATTAATTTGACAACATGAGGAGACACAAAATCCACGATTAACAAACGCACCACAATTTGCCATTTTGATCAATACATCTAATTTTAAAACTACACACACTGTTGGGTTAATTTGGCTCAAGACAGCCACATGAAACCAATACCTTTCACATTCTTACAGGCAGGTCAGCTGAACTGTCAAAGCCACCAAGTGAAGTTTACGCTGAGCAATAGGATCTGAGTTTTCTACCTCAGACAGTGCTCAGAACATCAGCATTTACCTCCTCCCATCCTCCAAAGTTACCTTTGGTTTTGAAAGCTTGTACATGCAAAGCGAGAAGAGGACAAAAAAAAAAGGGAAACCCTAACAGTTACAATTCAGCTGTCAGGAAAGCAGCAGCAGCAGAAAATACAGTTATGCATGTTTGTTTGATTAAACATATAGCATACATATAATATGCAAATTCTGTGCAGGCCTTGGGCTCTTGGCAAATTGCTAATGCAGCCCTCAGTGTGGTGAGGTTTGGGCTTCTCCACTGTTGATTGTTTCCTTGATAGCTATAAATATAGAACATTAATGTGATGACTGTGGTAATCTGGAATTGCAGAAGTGTGTATAAATGCAAACTGATACCACTACTCTTTTGCATGACATTGTGTGAGCAGAGGGGGGGAAAAATAAATAAGTCTTGTCTTTTCCTGGGTACTGAAAATCCAGCATTTGAATACTGCCTCTCTCAGGATTATTCTGGACAGAATGTCCAAAATTCTGCTGCTTAAACACAGCATGGGATGGGTGAGCTACTGGCTCACGGGTCAAGCACGAAGGGATAATTATAGTGAGTGGGGTGACA
Source organism: Oriolus oriolus (assembly GCA_013400235.1). Taxonomy (NCBI): domain Eukaryota; kingdom Metazoa; phylum Chordata; class Aves; order Passeriformes; family Corvidae; genus Oriolus; species Oriolus oriolus. Next base: position 33,565 of record VXBT01004618.1, read on the forward strand.
TCAGACTGGCCACCTGTCACTAGTGGGGCTCTGCAGGGTTCCATCTTTGGCCCTGTGCTCTTCCACATCTTCATAAATGACCTGGATGCAGGACTGGAAGGGACACTGAGCAAGTTCACGGATGATACAGAGCTGTGAGGAGCTGCTGACTCCCTTGAAGGCAGGGAGGCCCTGCAGAAACAAATGAGGCCCAGCTAGACAAATGAGGGCTGGGCAATCACCAACCATGTGGAGTTCAACAAGGGAAAGTGCCTCTTGTGACTCTTGGGAATGGTTTTATGTTTTATGATTATGAGTGTTTGCATGAAAGGTGAACATCCCTTCTGGCTTTCAAGAACTGCTAAACTCTCACTTGGAATAAGACATTCACTTCTGCCGACTGTACTTCCAGAATGATGGAGAATTCAGAGGGCCTCAACAACAGCAAATGAAGAACTAGAAAACACAACTTAGGGAAGCTTTAATTGAAACCCTGAAGAAAAGAATTTCAGGATAAATAGTACTGATTTTCAAATATAAAAAACATGCAGAAAACCGAAAAGATAAAAGGAATAAAATTATCTTGTGGATAAAGAAAGATGTCATACTTGTTTACTTTACATCCACTGGTCACTAGAGTGAAGCACTGGTCTATCAGAGCTAAAAGGGTGTGGAACCCCTCTCTTTTGATGCTTTTGAGATGCTTTCCCCCTATCTTTTTCTGCTTAAGCAACAGCCACCAGTGGTGGTGGTGGCTGCATCTGGCTTAAGCTGGACTGTGAGAAAAGTCTGTAGGCATGAGCAATAAATGTTGCTGAACAGCTGAGGGATGGTTGAGCATGCATGACTGAAACACAGCTGGTATATGCAAACATGACTGTAAGGGGATGATCTCACTCCATAAACAATGGACAGCCCAGGGCTCATGGATGTCTCCTGCACAGCAGTGGGGTACATGCCAGGATCAGTCCCTGAGTAGAGACACCTCTCAAGGTTGCTCCTTGAGGCCAAGAGGTTCCTTGCTGTAACAGATTCTTGTTCATGGTAACACTGAAATCTTAGCTAAGTAATATATATGATTGATTGTGGGCATAGAATTCTTTAGACATAAAGAGCTGGACAAGTCTGGGACTGAGTCTGGATCCAGCTAAACCTAAACTCCTCACTGAGAAGGTGTTTAGAAACCTATGATATCCTTTCTGAACCTCATGACTCAATGGCAGGGTGTCCGTGACCATTTTGTCTCATCCTGTCCTCCATGCAGTAAATAATCGAGCATACCTTGCCATTACACCTTGTTAAGACACTGTCACATTTATTATTAAACTTTGTTAAATCACTGTTTTATATCAATAAACATGTTGCTACTTCTCTCTTGGGAGTGAAGTGTGTCACTCCATCCATGACGGCATCCAACACAGTTTCTGAACTTGTTGTTAAATATTACATTCATATCACAGCTTGATACTAAGGCACAAACAAATTAATTCAGTTAAATATATAACATTTTTTTCCAAGCAACTAAACCATCCACAGCTTGAAAGACCTATTCTGCATTTTCAGCATGGTGCTAAAACATGCACATTAAATTTTTTTCTTACTCTAGGAGGGACTCAGTTCAAAGTCAAAGAATGAGATCAGCTGGTTTAGATACTGAAACCTCTTAACAAAAAACCCAGCAAAGTCCATAAAATGTGAAAATGTTTTAATGTGAGAATAAAGTAATAAACCAAAAGCTTTTCACTGTTCTTTTCCATCATGGCTTTTAAATAGGAAGAATTCTGCAGCTATATAAAAACACAGGAAGGGAAGGGTCATGAGTCTTCCTTCTTTTATACCAGTGGAAATCACTAGTAACCCCGCTGACATCTGAGGAATTACAATGATGTAAAACTGGTGTATATGAGGGGGAAAAAAGCCATCCAGAGGAGTATACTTCATTGGTTTCAATAAATTCTCTTCCTTTTTAACACCAGCTGCATAAAAACCTCCAATAAAATTTTATGTGCTAAGTCTGGTGCTGGAATGACCAGACGCTTTCCAATAACATAAAACTGCAGTAAGCAATTAGAATATTTCTGCTTAAATATGTTGTTCCAATTTGTTTAGTGTCTCATCACGGAGTAATTCCCCCACATCATCCACTATCTCCAGTTTCATCAGCATGATTTTCTCCAGGATATGGAGGAATACTATCTTGAAATTTGCATTTATATCTACATCTTTCTATGTATTTTCCCAGATGTTATATTTCACCTGAAGTTTTGCTGTTGCCTTGTTAGGGATCATATTCAAAATGCTTATATTTTATACTACTTTATTCCTACCATGAGAGCATCAAACCATCTCCAGCACAAATAGTATGAAGTCATGGAGACTTACAGATTTAAATACTGGAGTGCACATTAATTAGTATTACAGTCTTGTGTGAGTTCACTTAATTTTTATCTTATTGTTGTATTTTCAATTTGGGTAGCAGCATATGAATTTTTTACTATTAAACTCCAGACTTTCAAAGTAATTTGGCCATGATTTAGATGACGTTGAAAAGTTCTTTAAATATATGTTATTGCCATTAAATCCCCACATTTTCCCCTTCAGTTAATGAATACATACATTTTAGTGAAATTGTGCAAATGTGAAATCTATGGTCACCCATTTCGAGGCTGTCCTGTTCCTTCTGCTGCTGTGAATAATCCATTAAAAAGGTCAGGATTGACTTTCTTCCTACAACTACCATGGCTGTTACAGTGAGCAGAAACAAGTATTTGAAATGTTTCACTATTGATTAGCACGAGCTGCTTGTTCAGTTCTTGAATGTGAGCCAAGATTTTAAATGCCTGTGACATGCAAACCTGTAACAGCCACTGCCAGGTGATGACCCAGCAGAGAGATAAAACATTTCAGTGATGGACTTTACAAACAGTCCTTGCATGGTGAAGACATCAGATTAGAGAGTGTGGATGGGGAAAAATTTTTCAGCCTGCTGATCAAAAATTAAAAGTTGTTGAACTGAAACATCATTTAGGTACTTAGGCTAACCAAGATTCTTAAGTACTATCGAACAAATGGGATTTTTTTAGCTTCTTCCATCACATGCACACTCTTAAACAAAGTTTGTTTTCCTCCACCTTTTAAAATATAAGTACATGTCAAAATGTAATCCATCTTTTCAAACTGGAATTCGGAAAAATGTCCACAGAGCTTGTTTGCTTTCGCTTGAGCATCCGTGTTTAGTCTTTGCTACATGGACATTTTGGTGCAGCAGGCTTTCAACCTGATTTTGTGACTCCCTCTATCCTCTATGCAGTGCTGTGTCCAGGGAAGAACTGGCTCACTTTAAAGATTGTGAAGCAGAGGTTTTTCATGAATTAGAATGAGAGTATTTTAAATGCAGGTACAACACTACTTCTACACCAGAGTGGAACCAAAGTTAGACAAGAAATGTCTGAGTTCAAATCCAAAACCTATAAGCTGTGAATTTTTGGGGTCCTTCTTCAGTTTTAAATCTTCAAGGTGAAGACTGTTTGCCTCCCTGTCAAACAGGGAGGTTCCAACGTTTTGCAACACACAGTAACAAGAAACATGTAAAAATGCACAGCACCATTTGCTCAGTCACTGAATTCCATCAGTTGTGCTGAAATCCATGATTTGCATATAGGTATTTGCATATATATGCATCTACTCCATTTACATTTGTAAATATTACATGCATGCATGCAGAGTGTAACTAACATTTTATAGAGGAAAATTGAGGCACAGAGTAGTTAAATTTGCTAAGGAGACTGCAGGCATCTGTATGAAAAGGATGAGCTGAATTAAGAACTCCTGCACCTTTACTTGAACCAATGCTGCCTTCTGCCAAATAAAGAACCTGATTTCTAGCAAAAATTCACTCAGCTTAACAACTTCAATCCCACCTTCCACTCTTTTTTTGTGCTTGTCATTGTTTCAACTCAATGTAAAAGTGTCTATCTAAAAGTGTCTCTCTAGAGCCTAAGTTTTTCAAAAGAAACATGAATATATGAGTCTCTGAAAACATCAATTAATGTCACCCAAATTCTCTTTCCAACTGCAAGACGAAATGCAAATAAAAATTATACCCAGTGTGTGGAGTGGATCCAACACACTAATTACAATCACAGGAGAGAGTGTGGTTAGACCATCAAAAATGCGCACAGAGTTAATTGTTTCTAAAATAGACACCAGAGAGCAAGACATTAATAATTAAAATAAACTTGATTTTAAACACCCTGTAACTTCATATGGCAGATGTGTATATTGTTTCCCTCCAGATACAGACTTTTCTTCCTCAGAGTGCTCTGTAGTCCTTACTGGTTTTACCTGGTGAAGTTTTCTCATTATGGATGTGATTGCCATTTTTTGGCCATTCTTTTTTGGTTAGTTGGTTGGTTGGTTCCTCATCACTGTTCTCATCTTTTCCTCTTTCTTGGGTGAAACTTTACACGATAATTTTTGCTCTTTTATTTCATTATATATGAATATATATATTTCATTTCAATATATTTCATTTATTATGAAGATGGCTAGTTTTCGTTTTCATAGTTCTGCGTATTTTCACTTACCACATAATCAATAATTAACTTTAACATTCCTATATATTAGTTAAATTTTGCTGTCTTAGTTATGCAGAAAGGTGAACTGAGATGAAAACAGGTCGAATGAACTGGTTTGAGTGATTTCTGTGCCTTTGCATTGTGGTCAGAATAAATCCTGTGTTGCTCAGACTGAATATTTTACAACTACTTTCCTGAGAGCTGCCTAGGGAAGGAAATGGAAGACAAAGAATGGAATTCTCAGGCAGTAGGAAAGATGTTCTGAGGGCTGTTCAATCACACGGCTGCTTTGGCTGATCACAAGTCCTCGAACATCACTGGAGCCAACCTTTCAATATCAAACCTCCACGAACCTGGGGCTGGGAGAGGCACTGTGCTACACACAGGCACAGATACATTGATGATTAGCTAAGTACCTCAAATTAAAATGGGAGGAGAACATTCTGCATATAAATATTTCATATCAATATAAAGCTATGATTTGTATGCCATGTGTCTTTGTCACAGTGGCATTAATGAGGACATCTTTTAAGAGAAAAAGAAAGCAGCAAGGCTTGTAGTAATTTTTTTGCAATATAATCAAATTCTATTCCTTCTGACTTACAGTCAAATAGATTTTGTTAGAAATCATGTTCTCTGGGCAAACTCTTAACCTCATCCTGAAGAGGGTGATTACTAATTTCTATTTTTTCTTCTGTTCACGCAGAAGTAGAAGTGGTGGGGAGCTCTCTAAAAATAACACTGTCAAGGAGGCACTTGGAGTTATGGCACTTCTGGAAAAGGAATATTCCATCCAATTTAAGCATTTGTCTAAATGGCTTCTCTTGGTGACGTGTAGGAATTAATACTTGAGAGACAGATGTCCAGAGAAGGGCTGTTCAACTGCTTCCCCAAATGAGGACCATAGTTCTAATTCTTGTTGCTTTCAAATATGTATCTATATATTACAGCAAACATCAAAGGTCATGTTCACATGTGCACTGCCATCAAGAGCATTTCCAAATTGCAGCTGGTTAATCTGGTGACATCAGCTAGTCATTCTCAGTTTTAATTTTGATTTCTCAAATACTATGTAAATGTAAAGTAAAGCAATCAAAACAAACTGCTTCTCATGGGAACCACCAAAAAATTGACATTTTTGACTAGAGAAGTTTTTACAAAACAAGTTATAATCCTTCCGTTACCAAATACGTGGCAAAATTTAAAATAATCACAAATATCTATGCTTTATACATACAAGCATGCAGGTGCTGCAACATTTTCCAGCCAGAAATGATATAGCACACATCAGGTGACATTTTCTAAATGTAGATGAGTGATAAGGATGGACTCAAGTTTAAAAACATGAAAAGACTGTAAACTGTATGAAAAGAAATTGGTCAGCCAAGCAGCCCCTTTGCAAATGTAATGGAGCTTGGTTAAACAGAAGGCAGGAGATGTGTGAAGATGCTATTACTGATCAAAGAAATTACCCTGAATTTATGAGGAAGCAGCAAAAGCATGAATTGATGCAAGACACTTACACAAAATCATATTCGGAGGGAAACTGAAAGATTTCATGGACGATTAATGCTTATGCAGCAGAAGAGGGGAAAGCATAACTTCATTTAATGTAAACATGATTATGATCCTGATTCTGCATGAAATTCAAGTTCATTCTCATCTGTTTTGGGACACTTGGAGTGTTTCAAATTCAACACATTTTTAAGTACAATGCTGAACTGTGGAAATGTGTCATTATGTGTGATGAATACTAACACGGATATGTGATAATATTAAAATGCCTTTAAAATATATATCAGAATTAAGTTTTTAACACTTTGTTACAAAAGGAAGTTCTGTGGAGAATGATGAAGAATCAGAACATGAAGCTACGTTATGCAAAGAAACCAACTGGAGATCAGAATGTTTTATTTACCAATTTATAACCACATAATTCTGTATGAATGTTTTTGGAATGGGTATACAAATACTGTCAGTAGTTCTTGTGCCTCCAGGGATATACAGGCCATAGGAAATAATTTTAAAATTTACTTTGATTACTTATGTGTTACCAACACTTGTGCTTCACCCTTGTGCCACTTTTGAACTCAGTGAGGAAACACTGGGTGTGTCTAAAATGTATTCCTGAACACAATGAAACCTGGCTATAAATACTATCAAGGTACAGAGAATCTGCTGTTTACCTTGGTAGCTTCTCCAAGGCTTAAACATTTTCACTTTCAATGTGAATATAGAACCCATTTAAATTCTCATTTTAACTAAAAGACACAATGAGGGAAAGTAATGGTTTTAATAACAAAGGTGATTAATATACCACAACTATTAACAAGCAAAGCCAATTTACCAATAGAAAAACATTTTTCACAGTAGAACCTATCATCAACAGGGTTTCCCTTAAAAAATTAATGCTAATTGCAAATGTAATCCAAGGTATTCCCACCTACTTCTGCTCTATTGCTGTTCACTTGTTACTTGAGGACTCCAGTGGATCTGCAGAACCAAGAAGGTTTCTGAAAAAGTAGCTGCATTGGTGCTGTGTACACTACTGTTGCACATAAAATGGGAGAGGAATTGGAATGGGGTAGAAGTGCCTTCTAAATACCAGTCAAGAAGTTTTGGGCAGGGAATTGAAAAAGCACATTACTTCCTCCATCCAACAGACTCTCCAAGCACGACAGGTTTGGTCCCATGTTACAAGTTAAAAGTGCCACTTGGACTAGAAAATTTTTCTGACAAAAAGCCTGCCTCACCCTCCCAGCAGAACATCGCGTATCATGCAAGAAGGAACCTTCTAAAGGAACCCTCGTGCACTCAGAACACACACTGTTGTCAAGTGAAATGCAAAGTGTCAAAAGACACATTTCTGACAGAGAAATACCCAAGCTTCCCACTGCTCAAACAGAGAATTTCACCAAGTGCATGGCTGCAAGAGGCAAGTTAGGCCTGACACCTGTGAGCCACATTAACACGACACTGTATCTGGCACCAAGTCCCTTTGCTTAATCTGCTGAAAGCTGCAAATGCAGAGATTTCAGAGCAGTTTAGCATGTCCATGTTCTCCCTGCCACCTGCTCTTGGGTTAGCACATGATTAGGGATTTGAATGTCTCTGCTCCCTTTGTACAGAGTAAACTTCCTCAGTGTAGCTGTGGTAATCCTTCAGGAAGCACCTCATTTTAGGAACTTGGGAAATTGGCTCCAGGCCACAAAAAAAGCCCATTCTTGGCTAAATTCCATAGCCTGTGAGTAGAAAGAGAAGATATTCCACAATTCAGTTAAAGCTTCTTCTTAGATAAAGGCAAGCATGCAGATTTAACCAGACAGACTTTACACAGCCTTGGGCCAGCCTCAGTTAACCTACACCTATTGTAACTACTGACTGACAAAACCCAAGAGGAGACAGAGGAAGACAGTTTCTTTTCTTTCCATGTCTATACTGCTTGGTATTTCATCTCTGTGAACAGCCCACAGAAGGTAAAGCCAACAAAAATGGGGACTGCTGATGCATCATCTGCCTGGGAGCAAAGTGCTTGCCTCAAACAGTTTGGCCAGGAATGTTTTCACTGGCTGGAAAGAAGCTGCTGTGTTGCCACTGTGGCCCAAAACTCCCAACAGAAACACTGATGACTCAGAAACTGAGGGTGAAAAGTGCTTTGAGAATGCAAACTTTGAGGAACAATATGCACATTAACCCCTGAGGGATACCAGGGGCGGTATTATTACAATTATTATTATTATTATTCAAACTGCTTCTGTTCAGCTGAAAGTAGGAGATAGAATCAAAACTAATAGCTCTAATAAAGAACAAAGATGAAGAAACCAAAAAACCCCCAAAGAAACAAAACCCCAAGCCCCAAAACAAACCAAAAAGCCCCTCACCAAAACCAAACCAAACCAACAAAAAAACAAAGAAAAACACAAAACAAACAAACCCCCAAACAAACAAACAAACAACCCCCC
>VXBT01004618.1:42147-101318 GCA_013400235.1 Oriolus oriolus
GGAGGCATGTGTGAAATTGTAAGCTGGGTGAAGATATTGCACATCTGATCAGATATCCAAGGATCTTCTCATGGCAGAGGATTCTGGAAGACCCATGGTGGGAGGACTGGGGAAGGCAGTTTCTGTGAGTTCCCAGAGAATTATTAATCTCTCCATTAATATGGTTGTATGGAGGACATTTTTTTTGTGCTGGGGAGGTGATCTCTGATGTACAGCTGAAAGGAAAGCAAGAACAGATTTACTCTGACACAAACTCAACTTTCCTTCTGCAGGAGCAGCAAAAAGTGAGGGTGTGTTAGCCTGGACCTACAACAGGTCTGCTTTTTCCAGTTCCCACCTGAGAAGGAGCAAGGTCAGTTCAAAATCCTACAGCACTTTCACTTTAGCTGACCTTTGACAGGGAATGTTTGGAGATTCTCTCTTTCTTTTGGGCTAAATCAACAACTTCCAGAGTTCCTGCACTCTGATCACAGTGTCCGATGGGGATGATGTCCAGAAATCCCAGAAAATGTACAAAATCCATAAATTCTGCCTTGGACAAAACTGTGGGGGAAAAAAAGGAATATATCTGAGGAATTTCTAAATAGGAGTGAAAGTGAGATGAGACCTGTGTATAAAGTTTTAATAGGACCCTTAGGATGCAATAAATCATGTAAAGACAGTGAGAAAATGTTTCATTTTATTTCCTTACTCCAGAGTCTCCCTTTTCATTCTAGACACTCACAGTAGTGTTCCCCTCTGACCACTTGAAGTATTTTCTTTTAGCTATATTCTCAGTCTCTTTCTACAATTCAGAGAAAAATATCTGCTCTTCCTGAGAGAAACTCACCCAGGTTAATATCAGCATGAGATTCCTCTCCATGGACTGTCACCCTCTCTGAGTTTGGTAATGTTGCTAATGCTACTGACCAGGTCCACACATAAGTGATTAGAATGTCAAAGTCAGCATATAGAATTATTTGGATCAAGCTTCAGCCATGAAATTATCTAGCTACCTACTTCATATATTTATTTTAGAATGTAATTAATCCACCCTAACAATCCAAATAACTCCATCTCTGGAAACACTATGAAATAAAGAGCCCAGACTGCTTTTTCATGAGTTTGGTACCTGACTTGTACATGAAAAACTTGTGTAAAATGAGTGATTATATGACATCTGTTGGACAGGATTGTGATGAAAAAGGAAATAGAAGAATCCTTATCACCACACGATACTTTGTACTGTCTTACTGTACTGTGCTGATACTACAGTGTGTCAATACAGCAACACCACCAGCTACACCCTGTGTGTACAAGGAAAACTCCTGTGAGTACATTTGTAATGAATGGGGGATGATATTCAGATAAACAGAGAACAAAAACCCCAATGTTTATTAGTGCATATGGCTCTAGTTTAAAGTATAGTACATTGCACTATAAAGCAAGGTTGAAAATAATTAGATTACATGCAGTACATCCCAGTGAGCAGGGACTCCAGTTCAAGAGAAATTAAATGAGGCCTCTTTTTTTTATATTATGAACAAGTGTTATGAGCCTTGGGCACCTCATTTTCATCAGCCGCTAATTAAGGATTCTGATAAATACTTCCTTCATAAGCTACAGCAAGGTCTCTTAAATTATTGTCTGAATAGAAAGTGCCACTGAATCAATATAGGCCAGTTGTGCTGCTGCTACCAATGAAATGCTACCTCTTTTCTTTGTTAGGGATGTAAAAATTCTGAATATATTCTGCAGCAAAGCAAAGACAATTTAGAAAGCTTCATAAACAGCAGAAGCAGTAGGGAAGGAAACAAGTTGCCTGACAGATGTAGAAACTTGTAACATGGTCACATTAAGCCATAATTAAATTTTGCACTTCAGCGTGGTCCCACAGGCTACACTGACTGCAGTCACACCTGTGGGGAATTCCAATTAAATACAAACACGGCCAGGGGTGAAACTCTAAGAAATGTCAATCTGTAATGTGTAACGCACAGAGCAGAATCCCCACCTATTGCGCTTCCCTTGCGAAATTAGCAACTGATTTAACTCAGCAACAAACTGCAGCAATGTGTAACTCAGTCTTGCATGAACATCCACATTTGCATTCCTTCATTCAGCCATGCTTCTGGATATTGCCATGACAACAATGTGGCATTCTGCCTTTAGAGGATTTGACAAGGGCATGACTTCGGTGGCACAACTGAGAATACCTGGCTGTGCTGTAATAAGGGGTCCTGCAGGTAAATGATATTCTATTCCCTTCCAACACAAACCATTCTGTGATTGCATGACTACTTTTTTGATAACTTAAAGAGAATTTCATTATGCTTTTTGACCAATGAAAAAGAATTCTGAACTCATTCTATATTAACTGAGGTGTTCTGGTGATTTGCTGATCTCAGGAAATAATCTTGAGCCAAATGTTTTATATTAGCAATGCTTTCCAGCTGTAACAGAAAAATGAGGCAAGGTTCAAATCTGTTTTCCTCTAAAAGATATGCTCAGAGCTGCATGTACACTGTGACTGGGGAACTTTGCATTTCATTCTTGAGTTCTGGTCTCCTGATCCTGATGTACCTGGCGGGGTACACGCTAATTTCCTTGGGAAACCAGCTGGTTTTCTCCAAGAGGAAACCTAGGTACAGCAGACAAAATGGTTTTCTACACATTCTGTCCCAAGAAGAGAATGGATATAGACTGTAACAGGTTAGGTTGTCTCCAAAATCTACTCAGCCACCCTTATGCCTAAAATGACCCCATGCCCTCAAGCTCCATGGCAGCTGTGATGTCACACAGAAAAGAACTTTGCTGCTCAGCTGCAACACGCACTCTATATTACCTTGGGCACTTTGAATTAAATTTTCTTATGGCACCTTTGGGTCCATGGGGCACCACAGGGAGCCCACAGAAAACTGAGCCAATGCGGTGCTTGGACAGAGGGAAAGAGTCAGTCACTCATCTCTACAGAGGCTGACACTCCTCAGCACAAAACTGAGTATCATTTCTGACTTCTCTTACATTCATTATCTGTGCAGTTCTGTAGCAGTGTTACATCTGTAATTTTTCCAGGATGTTCACAAAGATGTAGCTCATGGTCACGGAAACACCTGCTATCCCGTAAATACATTTGCTTTTTTCTCTCCCTCTCCTGTTCTTCCTGCTTCATTAATATTCTGATCTTAGCCCACTCAGCTGTTGGTCACGGTTTCCATCAGGCACACTTTGACTAACATTTTAGCAAAGGCTAAACATGCAGGTCAGAACTCCAGCCAGGTCTAAGGCACCAACAAGCAAAATGAATTCACCAAAGCAAACAAGCCTTCAAAGGTAACCTAAATAAAACTTTCACACCACTCATTTTCCAGCATGTGACTTCACAGTCATCTGAGCTGTACAGGACTACAAACATAGGGATAAAACACATGCATATAAACATGACATGAAGATCCTTGTCCGTATTTGCAGTCACACAAGGAGATCAGGATAGCCAAGCCTTAGCTGTCCTTAGAAACTGTGTTTACTGTTTTCAGTCACCTTCTTCTCTTTCACATTTCTTTCTTGACTATTTAAGTAAAATGAGTGCAACATTGATATTTTCTCCTTCTCTGACTGCTGTTTTCTCCATAAAGGAGGGAGAGCTTTCTCCCAGTCACATGGGCCAACTCTTTCAGCATCCCATAGACTTGTGCATGTTCAGCTCCCCTTGTTAGCCCTTAATCTCTCCTCTCACTGCTGGCTGCCTCTTTTCTAAATCCTGTTCATGTTCTGAGATATCTTGAAGCAGGAAATTCCAAGAAGAACTAAGGCAAAAAAAAAGGCATTTAATTTCTGGGTTTTTTCACATTGTGAATCACAGCATTGTCTCTCCCATCCATATTTTCCCTAAACTGCTACTCCCCATGAGCCCCCACTGTGATTGTTCATCTCACCGAGCTGCTGACTGAGAAACACGGCTGTGCAAGAGAGACAGCGCACACTCCGAAGCGAAAGCAGAAGAATGACACTCCCTGGACAGTCCACATTCTTATACTTGTCCTGCTCCAGCTGGTAGAGCTGCCTGGGGATGCCTCCAAAGAGCAAAATAAAAACTTCTGTTGCATGCCCACCACTGGACAGACTCAGGCAGATCACAATATGTAATGTGGTATTACAGCAGCTGCCCCACAGCAGGAGAACAAAGTGTCTGTACTGCGCTGAAAGCAGAATTTATCTTTTGTGCACATGAAACCAATGGCTGCCTGCAGAAGGGAGCCATTGTTTTCCTAAGAAGTGGAAATTCTGGCACAGTGGGGAACAGGATATTAACTGAATAACATTATAGACACTGTTTGAAGATGAGAAGGGAAAAGAGGAAGATGAAGAAATCTATAGAATAAGACAGTATCCAAGATAGACAATGAAGAGAGAAGACCCAGCAGTGCACACAAAAACAGGCAATCAGAAAGCAGAGAAATGCGAGGCTGAAGACAAAACAGATCAAGGGCTCTAACAACATCACTTTGTTCCAAATGAGGGAAAACACTGACTCACCAAACTCATTTAGTGAAAGAAAACAGCAAGGTAATGAGAAAGCCTCAACCATAAGGTAAAATATAAGTCAGTTTATCAATCCAAACTAGGTTTTGGACTCTGATATGGTGATTTTCACAGATGTCACTGAAATCATCATGACTGTCTCCTCTGGTCAATAGCACAGAGTCATTTAAAGAAAAAAGTAGCTGTGAGTTGCACAGCAGAGAGAAAAAGGAATGTGTTCTCCTCTTGCTGCCTTAAGCTGAGTATAAAGATAACAATGTATGGATACAGAAAAAGCTATATGATTCTGTTTTCTGTAACTTTCATGAATTTGCAATGACCTGTGCTGCTCTGGCTGACTCACTGTTACCTCACAACCTCAGAGTTAGTTCCAAGACTGCTGGGCAGTCTGTGCGTGTTCAGAGTAAGGAGGCACCTGTGCTCCTCACATCAGCAGCTCTGCTGTTTCCTAAGCTGCTGCCTCTGTTTAATGCAAAAAAACCCAGTGTGTTACTCTCAGCAGTAAGTGCATGAAAGTCTCCTCTAATGTAGAGGAGACTTTCTTTATTTGAATACTGAAAGCTGCTTCTAAGACTGAAACTCTTGCAGTGAGTCCCTTACAGAAGAAAGTACATTGCTAAAGAGCAACCGCACATAATTGCTGACTCCTGAACAGTGATTATAACTCTGCTCTACAGAGTATTAATGTGCCATTTTCATAATTAGTAAAAATATTCCTCCGTAGATGCAAAGTTACAATCTATAAAACCTTTGGTTTTGTTGAGCAGAAGAAATACATTTCAGCTGATTTTATATGTGTATTCTGTAGACCATAATGATTCCATTACCAGGTAGTATATTTTGCTCTTTTATTCAATTACTCATAGCTAAGCTGGCATCAGAGACCATCTTTCATTCAGAGACCAAGAAGGAAAAGATGATTTTTGTAAGTGCCATTTATGAACACAAATTCCTTCCTTCTAATCAACCTGCTAATTCAACTATTAAGAAAAAGTGGTACTAAAAACAGAAAAAGAAACCAAAGTATCCTGTTGAAGTCTTTTTCTTGTCAGAAAGCTTCTTTTCACTGGAGTTTCCTAAGTAAAGCTGCCTTCCTCTAACACCACTTATGGTTTTCAATGCCTGTTTCCAAAGTGTCATTATTTTCTTTCTCTTTTCCTGTCCTTAAAGCCTGATTGTACTCACAGCAATGAAAAATACTGAGGTTTCTGAAACACATTGTAATTAAGATTCCTCCCAGAAAGATGAGGTGGATGTATTTATTAATTTGCACTCGCATTACAGAAGTGCTTGAAGGACTCTCTGTGATGGGTAAGGCACAAACACATCTTGAAACATCATCCTGCTCTAATGTTTTTGTAATATGGAAGGGAAAGGAAGAAGAATTTGACTAATGTGATGATGATTATTCCTATTTCTGAATGGACACTGATGCACAGACAAATGAGTGCCATCCTGAGAGTCACAGAGAAGTGTGCCAGAACTAGAAATGCACCAGGTGTCCTGAGTCCCTACCCTGGGCTATACCCATGAATGAATTTGCACCTTTCCATGTCTTTCACCCTTCACTGTCTTCCAAGGGGCTTACACTTTGAAGTTCTCAATCATATCCTAAACTCCTGGAAAAGAATACATTATGGCTAAAATAAAGTTAGAAAAGTAACCTTATCAACCTGACAGGCCATCTATCAGAATTTACCATACAAATAGAACTCAGTCCCATAAACAAATGACTGCTTTAATCAAATCATCCGTGTTCTGCATTCAACCAGACACTCAGTGTTTGCCTTATACTCCTTGTTCCACAGTGCTGTGCTGCTCTCATCAATACTAATACTGGGTATTCCTTGCACAGCCAAAGGGGCCCAAGATCAACCACAAAATATGTAATTGAGTCCCTGGGCAATGACTTACGCTGATTTTTCTGTTCAAGTCCAGCAGACTTGAGGCACTTCTCGAAAGACTGTAAGTGAAATTCTTTACTTAAAAGATATCCTTCCCTGTGAGGGTGGGGAGGCCCTGGCACAGCGTGCCCAGAGAAGCTGTGGCTGCCCCTGGATCCATGGAAGTGTCCAAGGCCAGGTTGGACAGAGCTTGCAGCAACCTGGGATAGTGGAAGGTGTCCCTGCCCATGACAGAGGATTGGAATGAGATGAGCTTTAAGGTCTCTTCCAGCCCAAACCACTGCATGACTCTATGATTTTAATTTCTTGACTATTATTTGTTCTAGTTAAATAGTGTTGGATCTACATGAACAAATAGTGATAACAATGCTTCCAGGCTCTAATAAATTAACTCCCAGTTTTGTAAAGGTCACAGGTAAAGGGACACAGACATCTCTCAAAGATTCCCAACATGAAGTGGTAACAGGAGAACCCAAGTTTGCCATACACTGCTTTTCCACCTATCCACTGTAGTCTCTGTATTATGCTTTAAAATCCACTTCATTTAAATCTGGTGATGCACAAAGTCTGGAAAATAATTTTATGGGTATTAGAATTGATTTTATGCAGGGGATCTGCTGGACTGTTCCTCACAAAGGGCAGGACATTTCGGATGGCATTTTTGCATTACTCTTGTGAGGTGGCACTTCATGTATTTCAGATCTCAGCATTTATCATTAAGCAATCATCTTTATCAGCAGGGAGACAATCTTTTAATGTAAACATTCGGGTTGTTCACAGCTGGTCAGATGTCACAGAAAACAAAAGAAACATGAAATTGTAGTCTAATTCACACCACTTTAATCTCAGGTTGTGATCCAAATGTATCTCATAAATAAGAATTTAGAGACTTTCTGTTTCAAATTTATTAAGTTTCTGAAGAATATTTTTTAAATGAATGCTTTTAGAAGTAATGCTAATCACACACTTTCTCAATATTAAACTTCTTTTAATTAATATTTTCTTTATTTATTTGTTTGATAACCTCACAGTTCTTTTATCAAGTCAATTTTTCTTGGTCTGACAGTAATATTTCCATCGGGGTAAACAACATTATAAAAATGGAATATTACTGTTTGAGCTAAATGTTTAAGACCTCAAAGTGGCATCACCAACTGGTTCACTACCAGAATTCATCAGCTTCTCACTAACCATTAAACAAGCAAGAGGAAGACCAATATTTTCTATCACAACTTTTGAAGCTTATAAATTATATCTGAACTGTTAAATTCACTATGGGAGTTTTCACACAAGGGATTTGATACCTTTCACTGAATTTAAAGCTGGGAGAGACTATTAGATAATGGTTGCAGTTTTGTGCGTAATATAGATGAAATATTTGTATCTGAAAACCTTTGCAAAGATCCTAATAACTTGTATTTATCTACCTTTTTGTAAAACTGCATGACACAAGTACAGGCACATGAACTGTAAAGGAGCTGTGGAAGCTGCTCTCAGAACAGAGACTTTGGGAGACTTCATGACAGAGAACCTCATTATAGATGAACAAACTAAAAACTGGAGCTTTGAAGAAGAATCCTGCTTCATACACAATAAATTATGTTGTCCTCTTGTATCATTACAGACATCTTTGAACAGTTAGTCATCAGCTATTTCCTTATCTTTAAAGAGGAAGAGCATAATAATAATTATTTACAACAAAAACAGATGATCTGAACGAACAGAAGAAATGTAGGGAAATAAAAAATCAGGAAACAAAAACAATATAAGAACTTGAGGATGAAAGAGTAAGGAAGTTAGATTTATGGAGTCTGGAAGAGTAAAAACTGGGGAGGCAACACTGTCTTAGTGTATGAATATAATCAAGGTAAGGATAGAAATAAAAGGAGGGAAATAACTATGCAGACTGGCAGGGAAGGCCTGTCCCTAAGAAGAAAGTTTAGATGAAAGCTTTTGGATGCAGAAGGAGACGAAACAGCGAGCAGAAAACGTGACAGTCCAGGATCTGACCTGAAATGGGGTGTTCACACAAACAGATTATGTTTCACTTGTGCATTTTCATCTAACAAATCTCGTGCTGCTACAGGAGCTTGAGCTGCCATTGATTTCTCCTGATCTCCTCTCAGGCAGCTTTTAAGTTTCTGACACTTTAGTACACTGCGCTGCTGGTTTGAAATTGGTCGTAGGTTATACAGGGAGGGAAAGATATTTGATGGCCTGAGGTAAGCTCATCTCTTTGAGGTAGCGTGGGGAAGGTAGAAGAAATATGTTTATAGCTCTTTCTGGAGGTGTTACAGAGATACCAACTTTTGTGGATGATACAAGTTCTCTTTTCCATAGCAACTTTCAAATATCACATCTATCCTTGTTCTTGATTCAGATGCTTCATAGAACAGACACTTCATTTTCCTTCCTATGCTTCACATCTTTCCTTACTTGAATAATTCCTTAAAAACACTCCTACTTTATTCAAATAGCTTCAGACACCCTCTCTTACTGCTATTCCTGCTCCTGCTATGACCCTGCCTTCAATCTAAGCCTTGATCGTGACCACAATCTTGCAAGAACATCTGAAGTTACCTTCACAAATTGAGAGCATTCTAAAGAAGGAACTTCCAAAGCTTTCTCTCCCCCTCCTTCCCCTCTTACAGTACTATTTAAAGTATCAGATAAGGTTTATCTCACCTTAGAAATAGCTCTTTCCAAAGATGTGTCAGTCCTCTGCCAGCTCATGTAGGACCATAAAAATGTAGCACATCTTGGGAATGGCTAAAGTTGAATGACAAAAACACTAAGGGCTGGAGGGTGGGGCTGTTTAATGAACTTAGCAGATATTTCTGGCACTTCTCAGCCACTGTAAGCCCACCTGCATGGTGCTTTTACTGAAGAATGTACCCCTCACTTCTCTAAACTTGATGGCAACTCGGTGTAAGCTTTTCTTACACTCTGGGGGAAGAAATAAATTTCAGACCTGCAACATCATCAAAGAAATACTTCCCTAAGAACCTGGCTCTTGTTTCTTTTCAGGACTGTCCTGAGACAAAACAGAGTACATACCACTTTTGAAGGAAGTAAAACTGGATTCAGTTCTTTGAATACTAGATTTTACCTACACCCAATGAAGACAAACCATATTTATAGAAAAGGGGACTATGTCTCTTTGGGTAATGTAGTCAATTTAAGCATCTTATTATAATTCAAAAGGCCGACATTGGCAATAAATATGGGTGTGTATATATATCAGGTACATATATACACATATATAAATATATAAAACCATAAAAATTAGAGCCATATTTTTTATGGATAATAGAATCAAGTCTGCTGGCTTGCCATGTACATTGGAAATATGGAGAGATTCCCAAGAAGACCAGAATCATGATTACAGAATTAAGAACTTGGTAAATACCTGTAGTAGGAAATCTGACTCTAGCACATGAGAGCTGATCATTGTCAGGGGAAGAGCAGGCACAAGGTCTTCAACTGTATGAGACACCTGTAAGAAAAAAAGAACTAATCTGTTTTCCTTCTTCACAAGGAAACAAGCAGTAAGAGGCTCATATTTATGAAACAGACTTCAGTTAGGCCTCAGGGAAAAGCTTTCTGAAGATAAGTGAAGCACTGGCATAGATGTACTGGGGAGATTATGCATCACAGAATCATTTGTGTCTTTCAAGAACAGTTGAGACAAACTCTAGTTAAGAATGCTTTAGACAGAGTCAGTCCTGCCCCTAGGCAAGGAAAACTTCTGGGGTTTGCTTCGGCCAAGTAGCTGAAGGATGGACCAGAAAGCCTCTTGAAATGCTTTTTAAGGCATTTCCTCAATGACAAAGTTTAATGAATGAAAGTTGTGGCTAATTTCATGTAGGTGATAGATAAAATCTGTATTTTTAATAGGGAAGATAATTTAATAGTGAAAAACTTGGTAAGTGCTATGGGGTATTCTCCATTCATTCAAACAATTTTTAAAATAAGACTGAATAAAGAAATACTAAATAATTGCCAAACTGAGCCTTAGCTAATCGCCACGACAAAGGAGTTATGCCAGGAGAAGTCTTATGGCCTATTTTATGCTGGATGTCACAATGGCTAACTGGCTTAATAATCTGTTAATTTTGTTTATGAATTTCAGTTTCTTTGCTTTTTCCATTGGCCATGTTTCCATTGGCCATGCTTCCTAATTCTTGGTCTCTTGACAGCATGTAAAGAGATAACATTTTAAAGAGATAACAGTTCATCCCAAATAAATTTTCTAGTTGTGAATTCTTCCACACTTGGTGGTTTGCTCACTATGGGTAGGGGAAACAAACCCCTTTAGGACAAAAAAACCCCACTAATGTGTTTGAGGCAAATATCTTTATAATAGTTAATGATTATGTGATTAACGAAATACAGATGAAAAGCATTCTCCACCTCAATGGAAACATTCTTAATTAAGACAGATTTAAGTACTAGGCATTAGATTGCAAATGGAGGCAGAAACAATGAAAGTACTCAGAGCAGTTTCCCTCCTTTCAAGCAGCTTTTTTAACCTATTTGAAGAATTCCCTGATTTACTCTCTGGTTTGCAGTTTTGGGCCAATATGCCCAAGCTAAACAAGAAACCATAGATTAGACAAAGAGCTGTATTCATCACCATCTGCCACTTCCTTCCCTACGGCACAGACCAAGGGCCAATCTGCCTTGATTAGTTCAAGTGCAGTTTAAGGGCAGCTGGTCCACACAAAAGTAGGAGAAGAAAGGAAAAATAAAGTCCAGTGCCAAAGGAATTTGAGCCTCTTCGTAAGTCAAACATCAAAACTACTTAGACTTATGAAACTGCTCCAGCATTCCCCAAACTAAAAAGACAATTCCCCCTAATTTTACATGGACATGGTGCCTTCCAAGAAAAAAAATGAGATTAAGTAAATTGATATTTTAATTTAAAATCATTGCATGGATGTATAGAAATGAGGCTAAACATTTGGGTTCCTGAGATCTGTGTGATGGACTTCTTTACCTCAAAGTTTAACTTCATTCCTCTAAGACTTCTTACATGTCTATCTCATTTCTCTTGGAGAAAAACATCCCACGTTTTCCTTCTGCCTCCTGCCTATAATCTGTAAAGAACAGTAAGACAGAAATGGTGAAAATTAGAAGGAACAAAAACAATCCAAGAAGGACATGTCAAAGAATGGCTGTGTACCTGTCCATGTAGCTGTCACACAACAATGGCATCCACCTGTGCACTGGGGGCCAAAAAAAAGAGTCAGAAATTCTTTAAGTCCATCTCTTGTCTTCTCCCAGGGGGTTCAGTCAGTCTAAACCCACTCTGTTGCTTCTCTGCAGCATCATTTTCACCCTAAGTGAGGTAAATAATATCAGCAGAAACCTACCTCCTCTGCACTTGAGCAACACTTTCAGTCAGATCCCAGCATTACTTGCTGGGGCTGATTTAATCCAAGATGCAAATAAAACCAAAGGTTTTATTATCAAGCATCAGACATTTCAGTCCCATCTGCAGTGGCAGTTAAATGGGTGTCTCAGAGACAATGGGAAAAGGGTAAAAAGCTCACTGTCAATTTGGATACTGACAATTCATATCACTAGTTCTAGCAAACCAAAGCAAGATGAATATTTGAACTGCTTGCAAACACAAATGATGTTGAATGGGGTAAGTGCATCTCCATTTATTATGCAAGGAGCTAAGGAAGGCAGCATATATCTATTGTTAATAGAATATTCACCTCAAGCTATACCAACACGGCTTTTGTTTTGATAAAAAGTTGTCCTTGAGGAGTCAAACACAAACTTCCAAGCTTTTGTAAAAATTAATATCCATATTAAGGTTAACTCAGTATGGGTCTGAGTTGCCAGCTGACTTCTACTCTGATCATTCTACATCTTTACAGAGAGAGTGAAACCACAAAATCTGAGAACAGAAGTTTTCTACCTTCATTTTACAGCTGTAAAAAAGATGCATGGAGGTGTACGACATCATGGAGTAACACCCAGTGCCCCTTTTTGCCCTGCCTGTGGAAGAAAATGACCTTAATTTAAAAATAAATTTAATCACAGGAAATCCAAACAAATATAACTACTGGCAAGCAATTGGTCAGCATCTATAAATGAGAAATAGTGCAACTGCATCACAGTCTTTACTCCATCTTCAGAGCTTAGGATTTACTTCAAGAAAGTGTAAGGCTGAAACCTGAGCTAAAAAATTGGTATGTCCATATCACAACACTGAGAGCTGAATTTTGAAAGTATCATGAATCCAGAGTAATGAGGATCCATGTTTTTGGATCTAGACAGCAAAAGGTCTCTCCCAACCTGAGTCCAGACTTGCAGGAGCAGAATCAGATGAGTCTGTTTAGTTTATTCACATATGTATTTATATACACACACATATAATTTCTCTTTGTTTCTCTTCTCACATGATTAAACTCCTAACATGGCATCACATTCAGTAGGTAGACTTGATAGAAGAAGATGACAAATGGAAAAAATTTGCCATTAGTTTTAGTGAATAACACAAACCCATTATCAGGGCTAAAAACAAAAATACAAATTGTTTGTCACATCCCAGTGGTCTCAGAGAACTCTAAAGGATAAATCAAGGACATAAAAATCAAAGCACCAGTGATTCTGCTGGAATATGCTTGCAGCTATTTAATAGCTCTTGCAAAATAGGTTGAGGAGGAAAAACACTGTCATTCTGAAGCAAAGTGAAGGGATGAACAAACAAAATCACCACCTAGAAAAGTCTTAAACAGCCTTTATTACTGCCACAGCAGCAATAGTGCTATTAAATAAATACAGTCTTCTGTGGATATTCATATTTAAAACAGTCAATACCCAGTACTTTTTAGCCTTCTCCGTATCTCTTTATTGCCTTTCTAGTAGGAGAGACAAAAAGCATTAAAAACTGACTCATATTCGGATGACCAGTTTCAGATAGTTATGAGCAATGCAAATGAGAGGGCCACGACCAGGGAGCAACTCAGCAGAAAAGGAGAGAATAAAATGTTGCTCTCTATTGTCTCTTTATCAGTCCTCTTCAACAGATGATAAATTCAAGTTCTTTTTGGGATTACAAAATAAAGCCCTTAAGTTAAGTGTCATAATACTCAACTGGACATTTAAAATTTGCATGCAGAGGAACAATGTGGAAAAAAGCCCCAAACACACACAAATAAACACATTCTGGAAAACTGTAAGTAATGCAGAACAGTCTGGATGGTGCAATATGTTTTTATGGTCTCAGAGAGGACAGTGTGAGGGTAGTGGCAAGAACAGGTGGTTTCAGAACAGATGTTACAGTTCAATCCAGCTCCATCTGAACATCACATGCTTCAGTGGACAGAAACAATGTCCTTTAGGCTTTAGGATGAGATTGTCTCTCCCACCACGCTGTTTTCAGTCAGACCACTTATGTCATTAATGTTTTGCTAAGCTCACTGATAGTTTTGGGTTCTGGACTGAGTGGAGAATCACTACGATGCCTTCTGAGATCCTGAAGGCAGCAGTCCCAAAAGAGGTGGACACTAATCCAAGTGAAATGGACTACAAAATACAGAATTAAATGACAGCTGTTCACCTTTCATTTGAGTGCCTCTACAGACAAAACTTTCTGACTGGTGTTTAATTTCACCTGACAAATTGTTCACACAGCTTCTCCTCAGTACAGCAGAGAGAGCAAGTGAGCTAATAGCCAACAAAATTCCACCACTCTGACTGGAACTTACCCTAGCTGGTAAATTAGAAAAAATACCATATGAAAACACCACTTTTTCTAGAAATATATCATGACCAAACTTATTTTTTTTACAAAAAGGCAATTTTGTAATGAGAGATTATTCTCTAGGTTATATGCCACATTTTACTAGCACAGAGTATAGGGGCAACAGTGTTGACATGTAAAAAGATAAGTCCAAGTTAAGAAGTTACATCTTTGCCTGCACCTGTTTGGCTTGGAATCCCAAATGCTTAAGCAGGGCAGTAAAAAGAGGAAAGTCGCCCATGTGGGCTCAATTCTTAGATGAAATCCCCTTAGATTTTTATTTTCTTTAATACTGGACTTTTTTTATCTACAGTGAAATGATCTTTTAAGATGATGGTGCTGAAACACAATGTTTTCCTGTAATTAGTTGAAACTGTTAACAGCATTAACAGTCTGTTAAGAGGGATTCAAGTTCACACATGTGCATGAAGTGGTTTAGGAGTGACTTTAAGGTCACTTGGAGTAAGTTGGAATTTGTAAGGCTGCTGGAATTTTGTATTTGGCTTTCAAAGACTTGATAACACTACAAAAACTGCCTCTTTGTGATGGAGAGTCCTTGGAGGAAACACTCCACACGTGATTTCTTTCTGGGCCTCTCTGTTGCTGTACCAGCCTAGAGAAGGAGCTGCAGGCTGGAGGACCAGCAGCACAGCCTGATCTCTGCTTCAGGACACGGTGACTGAAGCCAAACCTGCAGAATTCAAGTCCCTAAATCAGAAGGTTTTACAGAAGGATGCACAGGTTAGATGGACTGAGTGACATGAGGGTATGTTCTTTTTCTTTTTCCTCTTCTTCCTTTCCTTCCCTTCTTTTCTCCTTAGCACAGAACCCAGTGAGTTTTTGATTTATCTCAGATTTCTCTTCACTAAAATTGTATCAATTATACTTCTTCATTTAGAAAAAAATTAATAATTATATATCTACAAAAATGCTGAAAAGATTTTTTTTCTCTCCTTCTGTCTTGTTTGTTCCATTATTTATGGCTCTGCTGTACAGAGCAGAAACCCACCATTAAAGCCCGAGTTTAATCTTCAGTCTGTACTGACCAGATGGATTTAAATTAGAAAAAAAACCCAAAACAACCAACCAAAAAAGCTCCCAACTTATTTTCTATGAAATAAGGCTTCATTTTCCTCATCTCAAACACTGAATCTCCAATCCAGGATGCAGTTTTTGAGAGTAGTAAGCAAGAATTATGAGATGGAAGAAAGTTATGTAAAGACAGAGAGAGATAACTAAATGTTTACTGGAAGAGTCTGAGTATAAAAACATCAGGTTGAAGGAGTGTGTATGAAACAGGAAAAGATAATAAGTAAGAAAACTGAAGAAACTCACCCTGTGCTTGACAATAGAACTCATTTCTAAAAAATATGCACCTACACTGAGAGATCATCTCAGAGGTAAATCCTTAAAGGAGGGAAGACATTTCTTAACCCTGCTGAATTTAAAGCCAGGAGATCAGGAAAGGTGACAGAGTTGATGTCAGTTAACTAGCCGAGGTAATACACAACAATGCCTGCTCTCCTCCAGGAACAGAGCATTTGGATGTAAAGAAAATCTTAACCTATTTTGCAGAGAAGAGGCTTAAAATTGAGGCCAGTTTTGCTGCCAACTAAAAAAGTGCAGCAGCTTTTGAAAGGAAGAACTTTTTCCAAATTCAAAGCACTCATAGAGGCTTCTCCACAGGAAAAGAAAAGTTTAATAAGAAGTACCCTGTTATCTACATTACATACAAAAGGAAGAATAGCTTGCTCATTAATTGCGAAAGAATAAAAATCACAATGTATGCAATACTAGTGTGTCTAACACTCAGTCTGGAAAGGACATTTTTAGCATCTCATCACAGCTTTTCTGCGAGGAAGTACATTGACACATTTACTTGTACAGGCAATATCCTGGGCAACAAAGAAAACAAACAGCAGACAGGATAAATCAGAACTAAGTTCAGATCTGAAAAATGTGCTTTTAGTAATGAATGCTGTGCTTGAAATACATGAATTTGAAGGACTCCTTTACAAGGTACTAGAAAGAAGATATTGGAGAACAATAGGAAATCAGTATCATTTAATAAAAACATTTATTGTTTATTTTCTGATGTGTAGACAAATTTAAAGACCTCACATGTAGTAGTCCCTAGGTAAGGATGAGTATTATGAGAGATATCCAACCACATGATGGAGGTTGTGGAGTCTCCCTCCTTCAAGATAATCATCAAGGGCAGGCAGATTCCACTGCAACAGACTTTGTAGCTTCCACAGTTTTCAAGATTTCGTATCTGTAGAGTTAATGTTGAAAGAAGCAGTGAACAATTGTGCTGGACAATGTAATTTTTACTTCTCAATCACTTCCAGCAGTGTAATGTTTGCCAACTGAGTAATAGTGCATAGAGGAGGTACTTGGCAGCATTGCCAACTCAAAATCATGGTCATCTTCTAGATTTGCTGTTTTAAAGGCCGAGGAACGAGCGTGTTTTCTTTCTACCAAGGACAAATCAGCCTTTTCAGAAAAATCTGAGTTATGAAGGAAGGTCACTGAGAAGGTTTAAGCCACAAAACAAAGCCACCAAGGCAAGAAGACAAGGTACAGTATAAAGAAATAATTTTAAAAGCCTAAAAAAAAAAAAATATATATATATAGCTTGAAAGAATAAAATGGGTGAAACATGGCTGAAAGCTGAAGAAAAGCAGTAAGTGTGAACAGATTTTGGAACTGTAAGGATTTAGAATAAACAAAAGAGCCTGATTTGATGCTTTAAGATAGAAAAAGCAAACCTTGCAGCAGTTCCTAATCCAGAATTTGCTTCTGCCATGAACCTGATCTTTGCCTGAAGTAGGGGCCAGATTGTCAAAGCCAGGGAAAAAAAAAAGCTAATAAAAAGATGGAGGAATTAAGACCCTTCATTTCAGAGAATTCCAAAGCAGTGCTGATCATCTCCTCGCCAAAAAGTGCTGTCAGCACCCTCTACTTCTGTCATAGAAACCCTACCATACCCCAAACAACTGTGTAATACACACACTGTAATGTATTCACACATATTTTAAAATTTCATACAACTGATATAGGTTTAATTAGAGAATAGCCTTCTCTAATATAGAAGATCCCTTAATTGCTATGGAGCACAATCCAGAGTGCATGCATCTCCTGCTGAGATTGCAGTAATTCATTCAAGCAACCTTCTCTAATCTATTCATTATGTATTAACTGTTTAGAAACTCCTTATAATATACTATCAGGCATCAGGTGAAATAGGAACTTCCTTAGGACAGCAATGCTAACACAGCAGTTCTTGTGCAGCAATTTCAGATCCCTAAAAAACCTGCCAAAACACTAAGACAAATTGAATGCATAGAATGGAAGCCACTACTGGGGCAGGGCAGGATGGGGTGAAGCAATGCAAAATCTGAAGGGTTTGTTGCAATGCTGGGATCTACAAAGCTTTATCTTGTAAGGCTCTTCCTTATTTCCTTCCCAATCTTCCATCTGTCCTTTCAATCCCCTTCTTCTTTCCACAGTGAAATGAGAAAATGTGGCTACTCTGCTGGAGATTTGGAGGATACTTGCATTGGTTTTGGTAATTTTACTGTTAACAGAATCACAGAATGGTTTGGGTTGGAAGGGACCTTGAAGTCCATCTTGTTCCACCCCCCTGCCATGGGCAGAGACACCTCCCACTATCCCAGGTTGCTCCAAGTCCTGTCCAGCCTGGCCTTGGACACTTCCAGGGATCCAGGGGCAGCCACAGCTTCTCTGGGCACCCTGTGCCAGAGTCTCCCCACCCTCACAGGGAGGAGTTTCTAATCTATACCTGCCCTCTGTCAGTAACTATGAGTGACTCAATGATTGAATTCCTTCTTGTCTAGTCTGACAAGACTGTTTGCCACAAAACAAAACAAAATAAAACACACAGCTTCACACACAAACGTGCTCTCACACACACAGATAAAAACAAAACAACCAAACATTTCTTGAAATATTCGCTCATTCTCTGGAAAATTCTGAAAACTAAGAAATGGTGCAACACCTTTTCCAAGCAAGATTTACAGACATACTTAAAATGAACATGGGAATTTTCTAGTCAGCAAAACACTGTGGAAACAGCCAAGTATTTGAAATTCCAGTGAATGCTGGCAAACCCTGCTTTAAAGTACCACATTCACTAACCCATGTGTAGGTTACCTTTTCTTTCTTTTCTTTCTGAAATTACTATATTAAAGTAATGTCATTTACAAGACTTTGAAAAAGCCGAAAATCTATTAAGATATGAATAATAAATCTTACTTTGTCACCATTTCCTGTAATACAGAATAGAGCTGCTTTCAGAAGAAAATGTAAAGTCATAAAGTTCTGTTGCTGACAATGATCTGAGGGTAGTTTGAGATTAGTTTGCAGAGATGTGTCATATAGCTGTGAATTACATATATGGCAATTTAGTGCTTCAATTTACTTGAGCTCTATAGTACAGTGATTCCATAGTCATTGTTTCAAAGAAAAAAAAAGAAATATATGTATTTTTTTAATGATGGATGAAGTCACATTGTGAATTTAATATCAGTTCAAGGAAATACTCTGCCAAACTATAAATCCTAACAAGAGACAGAAGAAGAACTAAAGGAGCAGACACAAAATTCTCTCAAGATTCCTTCATTTTTGTAGAGAAGTGATTCTACTTGCTTTGATAAATTCCTAATGTAGTGTGGAAATGGGTTTACCAGACACAGAGTGAGCATATCATCTGGTTACCTGCCAAGGAACGTAAAGCTCACTGGGAATCCCATTCAATGTCGATTTTCAAGTCCCAGTGAAACCAAACGCCTGTTAGCTTAAAGGGTCAAACAAGGGAGCAGTGACAACAAGATCCCGGTTATTTTCATCCATGTATGAACTCACTCCTGAATTCCTTTTGTTCTGTGTGTGTGTGCCCGGGCCTGAACAGGTGTTAGTTAATTCCTGCTGATTGTACTGCAAACAATCCCAGCAATGGAGGGGGATTGTGAGTACGATAAGAAGACTTTAACCTCGAGTTGTCTGTTCAAAGCACTGTCGGGGTCAGTCGTTTTCAGAAGCCCTTTATCACCTGATGGCTGCAAGATGATATGAATGAATAACAGTGGGTAAATCCTCTTTCTGAAACACAAATCAAGCTTGTCACAGGAAGGCTAGGGAAGTTTATTTTGAAGAGTTATGTGTGATCAACTTCCCAGAGCACAACGGTTCTCGGGAAATTTAAAGGAAGCAACATATACTTTTGCACGAGGTGAGCTTTTGGGAAACACCACATTTCTATTTTTAAATCCATCTGCATACTGCATGGCTCTGCTGCACTGATCTGCCTGTGAGCTGAAAAATGTCGATTTGATATCAGGCATTAAAGACAGCTCCTGCCTACCTGGATGATATGTGTTCAGAGGCCTCCCTAGCATGAAGAAGAGAAGAAAGAGGACAGGCAAGGAGAAATGACTAAAGCTCACCTCCCTCCTTTGCCACAGATTGCTTGTGCCTCATGGGGTTACATTGATTCTCCATCTGTCACGTGTATTAATATCTACATTTCAGTACTTTGGTTCCAGGTGAAAGAGGTAACTAAGAAAGGAGGCTGCAGGGCCATGACTCTAAAAATTGTATGAGGAAAATCAGTCCCCTCAGAAATAAGAACAAAAAAATCTTCTAGCAGTTACAAAAGTCAGCTAGAAATAACCAACAGGAAATACTAAGCACACTGGGAGCCTTTTTTTGTTTTTCTGTCTCAGAGATGGCTGCCAGGACAGGTTTCCTTTTTATAAAGAGTTTGCTGTAATTCTATGTAAAGCTGTGCCGATGCCTCTCAGGACTGAGGTGCCATCTCACCTGGAAATCCAGTGAGAATTGTCAACTCACTTCTCAGGACAGGCAGTCTTGGAAACAAACAGAAAACCTTTATCAGTTATTTGAATTTTCAGGTCTAGGAAGTAGAAAACCTGTTTGAAGCTACACATACCCAGTCTGCAGGTTTGGACTTTCTGTTCGAGCACTCCGGAGTTTGCCCCTGGTTGTTCCACACCTCAGGCAGTTTTCTGTAGAAAAGGATAAAAACATTTCTCTACACCCCTGGGATGTTGTATGTATCACCTCTTGTGCAAAGGTCCAAGTAAGAGGCACTGCATGGCATACAGGAACTTAATTTGCATGTGTTCAGTTGTGCTACAGACTTTTCAAATAGAGAACTGATTTCTTTAATTAAAAAAACATGGACATGATGTAGTGGTATAATTTTATGCATGTGTTGCACCATTACACAACGTTATACTTTAAAAACCTGGCTTGTAGGATGTATTCATGCATGCTTAGCTTTTGATTTTTTTAATGGGTAGCTTTCCTTAAGCTTTATGGTTATTCATGTATTTTCTTCCATACAGCAGTCTAAACTGAATTTGGAACACTAGGAAAAATCAGCTGCCTAATTATTAAAACAACTCACTTGTTTTTATCTGTTCTCACCTCTCTAATGCTAAAGGCAAATGTTCCCTGTGCTTCCATGGGAGCAGAGTTAAAATTCAGAAGAGCACACTGGAAAAATTCCACTCCATTTGGGTGTTGTTCTACACTATCTTTGTCACATACCAAATGGATTTATCTTGTGTACAACATGCATTATACAACCCCCATGTACAACAGGGTCACCAGTGACATAACTTGGGGGAAAGAAAAGGTTTAGGAAAGTCAGCAGAACAAAAAGACAGAAAAGATTCATATGGCACGGGCTGGCTGGAGTCACAATATAATTTTGAGAAGCCTTTGGCAGAGTGGCAATTCATCTTCATACCAGAGTGCTTGGAAGCAGGTAACTTCATATTCTCAATTTTTGATAGTGGTGTTGATGCAGCACGTAGCTGTTCATTCGCCCCCAAGTCTGAGAACATTGCCACAGGTGAGACAACGAGCTCCAGCATCTCTCCACACCCAGAGGATTGATTCCTATCAATATGACCAGCACAACAACAGGTACAGAATGCTGATCTCTAAGTTAGAAAGTTCAGAAGAGGTTAAAGGCTGAATGGCACATGAATAAGCTGGTTTTTTCCCCACTCCCTTGACCTATGTTGTCAGAGTTCCACAGGTCTGTAATACAGCTACATGTCCTCTAACTGAGCTGTGAATCTCAGCATCTACGAATAACAATATTTAACAATATTGAATATTCAGTAAGAGTATGAGAGCAAAGCTGGAGCAGGTTCTAATACTGCATGACCTGTACATTAGCCTGTGAATTATTCCACAGATCCCTTCCAGTAAAAAATTGTCTTTATTACAACTAGCTGTGTAAAAAATAAAAGTTTCTGTCAAGATCAATTTCCATTTGTTTCCATCTGATCCTTAATGCATTTTACATGGTGGTAAGAACTAGACCCGTTATTCACACATTTAATGCTCAAATACGTAACATTAACTGAAATTCTTTAATGCTTTTGTACATGTGACATTCTGAAGGAAATATATGCATGTACTGGGAGCAACAACAGGGATCAAAACACATTTGAATTTCTGTTTTGATTTATGAACCTTTGTCTACTAGAGCAGTCCCACAGGTCCTTACTAATCCACGGCTAATGTGAGAAAGCAAATAATATGTACGAGTGAAATGGGAATTTGCAGTGATTTTCAGCCATATACAAATATGCACTTCATTAACCATGACCTGCATTTATTTCAAGGGGGAAAAGAAAACTCAATTTATGCAAAGCACCTCCCTTCTGCAACTTTCACCTTTAATTTCAGAAAGACTCTGGCTGATGGGAAAATCACAGATTTACAACAGCAGATGTCCTCTCTTCTATTTTCTCTGCATGGGGAAATGCATAAGAAGTTGGTAACACATCTAAGTCAGATTTAAATTTTGCAGTGAGCTTCCTGACCAAACAGACTGCACTGCTGCTACTCGTCACCAGCTGGATAAGGGAAGGAAATACCTTAAGTTTCCACTGCAATAGAGAGCGATGAACATGTGAGTGCATCTTCTCTGCATATGTTTCTCCTTCCAGGAAGAAATTAGTAAGGTTCTGATGCAGCATGACAGCCCTTTCATGACATCTCTGATGCAGAAAGCAGCCAGTACTTGAAAAACATGAGGTTTGCTTTTATCCTTCCTTAGGACAGCAATACTCGTTAGATCATCCACAATGGCTGGGAGATCATCTCATGGCAGTAATAAGAGTAATGACTACAGAGAATTTAGCTCTTTCCTTCAGATGTAGGGGTTTGCCTCCTGGGATGATAAAAAACCTGCCAATTTCAAAACCAGGTTTAATTTACCTCCTTGCTACCCTGAAACAGAAGTCTCTAGGACAACAGTCTAACTTGGAACTAAAATAGCCTCAAGGTTAGGCTGGTCTCTACCACTGAGGGCAGCCTGTAAATGCATCCTGTAAGAATGCTTCTAAGCACAAAGTCAGTATTTATAGAATTTTGAAAGATTCTGATTCCTTTTTCCCCAGTGGTAATACACCTCTGGACTGCAACTGCTCTCTGCAGTCATCTTGGCTATGCTTCAATGCTGACATCAAAACAAGGGCCTCAAACTGTTTATCCTCTTTGATGAACTAAGATTTTTAAAACTTCTCTTTCTAATCATCACAATGACAGAATCAAATGCTTCTCTCTTAGAAAAGTGCAACATATTCCAGGTGACTAATGATGAAGATGACCCGAAACCCCACGTTGTCACCTGTCTGACGGGAAGGGAAGATGAACAAATGACTATTAAACTTCTCTGCCATCTTCTTGACCCCTGTTAGTCTGCCTCTGGATAAAGACCAGTACAGAATATAGGACACTATAAAAATATATACAACCACATAGTCCAGCCCTAATTATGCAGGATTTAGCCTCCTATATGCTTTGTAGCAGAAATTTTCCATCTATTCTGACTGTACTTTGTGAGAGGAATGAGACATACTGAAATCAATTTGTGACTGGACCGTTAGTGTGTGCAGAGTCAAAAGTCTGAAATTGAAAGGAATTGTCTTCAGTTTGGAGCCATTCAGTCAATACTTTTTTCCACTGCTGGACTCTCTTTTGCTGCAGAACTTATTCATTTCTTCAGTAAAATTATGAATTGGCTCAACCATGTCCTTTCTATAATCACAGCAGTTTGCCAAACCCAGGAGGTTGATCAAACATAGAACTCTCAAAGCAGAGATTCAAAAGATATTTTAGGGTAGCTATACAAAGATACGCTCCCAAGAAGAATGTGTGGCAGTTAGTACATTCCTGAATAATCCAGGATTGGGAGAACTTCAACCACTTTGGGAATATTTTAAAATAACAGGAAAACTAAAGCCGCGCTATCTGTTCCTGGGATTGTTCTTTGTAGATCTATACCCCATGAAGTATGTAAACTTCATGGCTCAATAACTGATCTGCTTATCCAAAAATGTCTTTAATTAACCTTCTTTTCCATTTATTCTGTCATCTTATTCTATAAGTTAGTTTTTTGTGCCGTTTCCAGACTTTTTTTGCACATGACAGTTGGAACTTTATATGGAAGATTAAGTTATTAAAGAAGATTAAATTTATACCTTATTAAAACCCCCATGAGACTGAAGGGGGTTTACACAGAACCAAGGAAGGCTCCTTTTTGAGAAGGATTCATGTATAACAGTCTACAAGCTTCCCAGCTCCTCAAAGTCATGTTGTTAATGAAAGGATCTTTAGGATAAAACAACAACAACAACCCTCCTCTTTTTAAAAAATTTATTATTTAACATAAGCAATCATAAAACCTGAATGGAGCTTTGGGAAATACAAGTTTAAGTACCTTGGAGCCAATGAGCTGAAAACATTTTATGTGGTGGCTGCAGAAGTATCAAGTGAGGCATATAAATTGTCTAAAATACACATTAAAGTGCTCTAAGTAGCCATATCCGGAGCAGGAATTACAAGTTGGCTGAATTCAGGCAGAATGTGTAAGGTTATGGATGAAGCACTTTGTAAGGTGCAAGAATCAATGAGTTAAGCAGTTAATGTACTGCTGGCCTCATGAATATGAAGTCTGGTCTGTAGAGGAGACTGGGGAGAGGGTGGAGAAAATAAACTTGATGGAGAAAGAAATTTGCTAGGAATGATATACTCTGATATATTGAACCGTGGGAATAAAGAAAGTACTACCCAGGCAATGAAGACAACTGATACAGTACTAAGCAAAAAACCTGGTGTAACTGGGTGAGCATTAAAGCAAGCCTCGTTGGCGAGAAATGAATGGCAAGAGGTAATAAGCAACACAAAAATAAAAGCTAAGGAATAGGGAGGAAGTATGGAGCATTATCTGGGCTGATTGTGAAACATAGCTGGGTGATAAAAGGGTCATCTGGCATGCTGAGGAGGCAAAAAGTGATCTGAGAATAGGAAGCTAATGAGCACCGTAGATCACACACGGTGAGAAGATAAATGGAGGGGTGATAATACAGGCAGCTAGGGAGAGCATTAGCATAAAGAGGTGATAATAGTATGCAGTTGGGAAGGGAGAGCGTAAAAATCGAAAGATAAATCTGACAATAAACAAGTACCAATATACTCGTCTGGGGAAAAAAAAAAAGGAAGGAAAAAATCCTTCCATGTGCACAGACTTCAAAGAACTCAAGCATCTTGTGAAGATCACAATGGTTCCAACTCAATACTGTCAACAGGTAAGTCAGGCCTTGATTTAAGCAGAAACAGGTCTTGCTATGAGCAGCAGACCTGTAAAAAGCCATAACGCCAGAAAGAAGCCACAGCTGGTTGATGGCTGGGAATATTTAGACTCCTCTGCAGACTGGGCCAGGTGTGATCTCAGCTGCTCTGCAACCACTCCAAAAACAACACTGTTCATCTCTGTTTTAACTGTAGTGGCTGAATGTGAAATGGCATTTTAAATAACCAGCTGGTTAAAACTGTCATAAGGCCTTGCTACATCTTGAATGTTTGAAAGTCGTTACAGCAGATTTGCTGTGTACCATTTTTTTCATAGACTATCAAAAGTAACATACCTTGCAGGAGAAATCTAAATACAAAAAATCACCCCAACCCAAACATCTCCACATTCCAACAAACAAATGTTGACTCCCACTCACAAGAGAAATGAATAAATCACTCACCAAAAAAAAAAACCAAAAAACAAAACAAACAAACAAACAAACAAAAACCCCAGAGAAACCCACACCAAAATGCAGGCCACTGGAAATAATCACTTCAGTCTCAATCAAATACTGAAGTTTAAGAAACTGTATTATAGAGTCAGGTTCCGTTTTCTCATATGCTTGTGCTACCCAAGATTGAAATTCAATAAGAATAAATAATAAACCCCTCAACTACCAGTCTAGTTTCTGTCTCATGAAATCTGTACACAATAAATCTTCTGAAAACTTATTCTTGCAAGCCAAAGAGTATCTCTGTGGGGCACATCAGCATTATTGGGCTTTTGGGCAGATTAGGGGAACCAACACAGCCGGAGGTGAAATTATCTTTCGTGCTGTCATACTACTTGTAGAGATGTCTGTGGAGTGATTTAAATTCAAACATTCCTCACAACACTAAATCCATTCCAGATGATTAAACTCACAACAACTGATAGTGAGAGACAAACTATGCTGATTGGAGAATACATTAGAGACTTTTTGAGTGTGAGAAAACTTACATTTCCTTACTGTAACCATGATATGCAAGGCAAAAAGGACCAGATTAAAGGAAAAATTCACCTGCTCCAGAGTTCATGACCTGATCATGCCCAAGGGTGCTC
This sequence comes from Oriolus oriolus, assembly GCA_013400235.1. NCBI lineage: Eukaryota > Metazoa > Chordata > Aves > Passeriformes > Corvidae > Oriolus > Oriolus oriolus. Next base: position 68,081 of record VXBT01004618.1, read on the forward strand.
AGAGGGGTGAAGAGGAATTGGGCACAGGATGGAACAATCACTCTGGACCATGAGTTCCATACACTGGCCAATATGGGCCATGAATTCCATTTAATGATTAGAAACTCAGTTGTGAAGAAATGCATAGGAATTCACGACTGGAGTATTTCTGAGTTATCAGCACCAGTCTGATTCTCCTTCCTTTTGACAGGAAGTACAAGACCTTTGCTGTTGAAATCATGGCAAAATTCCCAAGAACTTTGATGGAGGAAAGGTAGGTCAAAATATGCATGTTTGAAAGGACCCTACTACAAATGCTTTAGTAAGCTCTGCATCGTTTTGTGGATCATTTTTCAAGCATATAACCATGCAGGTAAGGACATTTTTGTCATTTACAGGAAGAGTTTGAACACCTGGAGACAGTTATTTGAAAAATAAAAGTCATGCTAAGGCAGGAGAGTCACACCAGCAATAATTCTGGGTTTTATTTTCTCAGATTTTCAGAGATCTTAAGTACATCTTCAATGCACTCTGTCACCACTTGCTATTCACCAATTACTTAGCTTTTACAACAGCTGTAATTCACTGCAAGGGTTATGCTTTCTTTTATGGCTGTTGAGATACTAGAGGTCAGAATTTTCCTTTACAGAAAACATTGACCTTAGCAATCACATAGAATTTTATTTCATTTGAATGTGTGCATATATGCAAGTTAAGTCTTGAGATAAATTTAAAGATGGCCTTTCTTTTCCCTTTTTTTTTTTTTCTTAATTTTGTATTACCAGCTGTATAGTTCAGCTTCTCCTCGATATTCTTTGATTTTAAGGGATATAAAAAGATGATAAGGGCCTTGTGAGAGTGAGTTACCTCAGGCTGTTCCTTTAGGTACGAGCAAAGTGGGTATATGGTTTATCTAATTATATTCAGCCAATGCTGTGGTATGGAGCATCTGCACAGGACACTTCATGTCTTGACTGATTACTCTGCCAGACTGGCAAAGGGTGTTTCTCACCCTCAGATAGACCAGTTCCACTGAACTTGCTCCAGCAATTTTCGGCAGACACAGAGTTGGTGAGTAAGGGCGTTGGATTGGGTTTTTTTCCTTTACTTTATTAAATCCATATTTAATACTAGAAAAAATCAGCTGCTGGTGCGTGCCAGCTAATACACGGGATCATTTCCATTTAAGTGCTAAATCAGATCTTACCCACCAAAACTTATTAAAATCTCATTGATATCGCTATAATCAGCACTCAGGATCAGTAATGAGAATAAGGAACAGGTGAACAATTAGAGCTTAAAGTAACATATGCCTCTCTGCATTTCACATTCTGGTTTGGGGATTATTCTGCTGAAGGATACAGAATCAGACTGATCTTCGAGAATAGCTTTACGGGTCATTGACACGAAAGCTAAAGGCTGTGAAAGCAATGTGTTGATGGATATTTTCCCATTTTCTGACTTGACAGAGATTGTATTGCTTTGTTTTTTTAATTGAAAATTGTATATATTTTTCTACCGTTAGAGTATGCACCACTATGTGTCCGACAAGGCAGAAGAGGTAAAATGGTAACGACCTTGAAGACAGAATTTCAATTTAGAGGAAGCTCTTTTCCACTTTAATGATTTTTATAGAAAGTGCAGACAATAGGATTTAATCATTCAGCACTGTTACCCGTATGAAAGTGATGGTGACTTCTAAAGCAGTTCACCTCCTAATAAAGCATCAGGAATAATATTTGTGTGCAGTAGAAGGTAGAAGCTGATGTAGCACTGGAAAAGTCAGAAGTCTTTTACTCTCCAGAGGTAAATTCATGAAGACTGCCTATCAGTAAACAGGGCAGTAAAGTGCTCCAACTCTGCCAACTTTTCACATTTGTGTTGGGAGTGACAGAAACTGATGAGATGCATTTGATAATTAGGGATGCAATTTCGGTTTTAACAGGTTTGTGAGTATTTGATATTAAATGCCTGAAACATTGGCAGTGCCACATCTTTCTGTGTGATTATGTCACAAGCTTGAAGGATTCTAAATCACCCACCATTCCCAGAGCACTCGGTCATATTTGATAGGTTTTCCCCACTAGGGAGTAAGGTGCCAACATTTTCACCATTGAGTTTTTCATATTCAGTGCCTCTAGATGTCGTATGGGGATGTTTTTAAGTGGACAGCTGTTCCAGGAAAGGAGAAGTGAGTGCAATTCAAATCTATACATTCCATCTGTAAGTCATAGGAAAAGGATGTGGTATCCCTGCCCTTTTAACCATCACTGCTTCTCAACCTGTAGCTATGGAAGTGCACTGGTTAAAGCTGACATATATAATTACTTGCACTAAAAGACAAAAGTGATAATTAATTATCACACTGGTAGGCAGCCATTCATAAAACCATTAAGCAGCAGTCACTCTCTTAATTTTATATGTTAGCCATGGATAGTGAGGTCTTACTTTTTAATTGTGGGTGGTGGGCAGAGAGAGAAGGCAAAAAAAGAGGTTTTGCATGCAAGATTGTTACTGAGATTTCCTACCAATGGGAACAGAAACAAAGAACAATCACTTTACAAACAAAATCTTAGACAAAATATGATTATTAGATTTCCAAGCACTTCAGGCAGTGTCAATGAACACCAAATCCAAACTCTCTGGCAGATACCCACCTATCAAGTTAAAGGAGGAATTCCTGTAGATGGAAAAGAAATACACTGAGTCTATAAGGACACATATCTATATATCTATAAGGCCTTGAGGGGAAGCCATATGAGGAGCAGCTGAGGTCACTTGGTCTGTTCAGCCCGGAGGAGACTGAGGGGAGACCTCACTGCATTTACAGTTTCCTCGTGGGGGGCAGACACTGATCTCTCCTCTGTGGCGGCAGTGACAGGACCCAAGGGAATGGCCTGAAGCTGTGTCGGGGAGAGACATGAGATTACACCACTAAGGCTGATGGAAACTCTGATCTGATGCAGGAGGACAAGCCTTCAAACACTGTTTTCTCATTTTCCTCTTTGAATTGTGGCTTTTTATGTGGGATTCAATTGACATTTATTAAAATGTTCTCAACAGGTGAAGTGACAAAATATTCCACGGCAATTTCTGGCTTGGTGTCAGGTCAGCTCTTAAACTGTGAGGAGCTAATCAACGCTGCTCCAGCATTACAATTAAAAAGGTGGAAAAGGCACTATCGCTACGAATTTTCACTTATGTGATCCCAGTGAGAAGGAACAAATTTAACTACAGCTTAATCTTGACTCTTTCATCTCCTTCCCCATTTTTTCAATTCCTTTGAAATATGAAACTGTTAGTATTTTTCAAGCAGACACTGCTCCCAGGAGTTGACCTCTATTTGTCTGTCCTTTCATGCAACTTTGGAACACTCCAACTATTATGTCATCATTTTTCTACTTCCTTTTCCACATGAACTTCATATTCTATTACATCATGGCTGAAAGACATTCGTAAAGCAATGTGATTATCTAATGATTAAGTCTAAAGGTTCCCCTTTGAGAAGGATCCCTTCTGCAGGTGAACCATCCTAGTGCTGGTTGCAACACAGTGCAAACCTCCCAGAAAATGCTGCCCCAGAACACACTTTTTATTTTAAATCATCCGATGTGCAAGAGAGCACTTTTCAGAGTCACAGAGCAACATTTGTCTACCAAAGCTGTTCAGTTTTTATTGTTCCCAGTGTTATGTCTTGGATGGGTCTGGACAACAAGACATCAGTTTGAAACTGTTATATTAAGTTTGGAAGACAGAAGGTGGTGCTAATAAATATAATTGAAGAGGAGTTTAGGAATTTCATTGAATTTTGTTCTTTAAAATTTATTTTGCTAAAAAATAGCAAGGAATAAGAGACAGCCTATGTATTCACACATTTGGCACTCTTCTAAGATGGGAAGAGGATATGAATCTCAGCAAATCCAGCCTTCCAGTCAGAAAAGGATTGCTAAACATCACACAAGATACAACTGTATAAAAAGAATCCAGGTTCCTTCAGAACAAAATTAAAAATTGAACTTTTTTCTGAGTTCATCCAGGTAACCAACAACTTCACTGGGAGTAACAACATCTGCCATTGCTGTTCGTACTGCTCAGCACGTGGGCTAAACAGGACAACGCACAAAGTAATTGAGGTACCAGTTCTGCTAGATGTCATTTTGTCAAACAGAACATGACAAAGCCCTGCAAAACCTTCACCACAATTTGACCTAACGGGATTTGACATTTGCTCCAGCACTTTTCAATCTGGTGTCACAGACCAGGGACCGTCACTGCCCTGTGCAGGGATCTGGGTTGGGTGGTTCTGATCCCAAGGCTGATTCCCTCCTACCACACTGATACTGAACACAAAAGACAACTTAATATATTAAGCTGGACTTCACCCTGGTGATCAGGGCCAGCTTAGTGATCCCAAACACTTACACAACTGGAGAAGTAGAAGAAAAACATTTTATATGCCTTAGGGTTTGGATTTGTGTGACTTTTGTGCCGCTTGTTGCCTGCACAATGATAACTCTGAAACAAGAGTCTCAGCAGTAGCACAGCTCAGGTTTGTGAGCAGCAGAACTAAGAGTCAATCCTTTCAAAAAGAGCAGTACTGTTAACCTGAGACAAGTGCTTCTTAACATCAAACCTCATCTGATCCAGGCCAGCATTAGTGTGAAGAGATCGGTTTCCCTGTCAGTGTCATCCACAACTTTTTTCCTTTTTTCATCTTAATACATGACATTTACACACTGCCTGTCCTTTGGGTCTGAATCCTGCCAGCTCTTTCTACAGCTAAGGCAGGAAAACCCTGTAATCCCCCATTTAAAGGATTTTTCATAGCCTTTGCCAGGGAAGGATAACATTCACAGGAAAATGCTGAACTCCACAAGTACAGAGGAAGCTCAACCTATGTTCGGTTGTCTATCAGAAACAAAAGAAGGGGGTAATTTTGGCTACTGATCCTCTGCAGAAGCTGTGCTGACAATGGGCCTGAGCGTCTGCATGTTGAGAGGAAACAAGAGCATTGCCAGCAAAGCCCTGACAGCTCCTCTGCAGGGAGCAGGCCCTCGGCGTGGGAAGGAGCAATTCCATAGGAAGGAATTTGTACTCTCTGTTAGCAGTGTTTGTGGCTCTCCTCCCACAGTGCAAGGACTCAGTCATTTACAAACACTTCCACAACAGATAATCATACACATATACAAACATATGCACTTAACACTGTTTTCTAATGAGGGTGAAAGCTTTACAGAAGAAATTCCCCTTCTTGCAGAGATGAAAATGACAAGTCACATCTACACTTCAGTTCCTACCTCATTTATATTTTAATTTACAGCAATAAAGAAGCATATAATAAACCACTCTGTGATGTACACTAGCTCCCATGCATTAACTTCTGCTTTTATATTCAGAGAGTTATTAGCAGAAGGCGTAACATTTCTTCCTTTTCGCTGCTGTGAGAAGAGCTTGCTTTCTTTGAGCCAAACTTCAAACCTTCTTCTCCCAGGAAATAAATTGCTCATCTACCTGATTGTTTTACTAGGCTGGCTTTGTGCCTCACATTTCCTTGAATAATTAATTTCATAAAGTAACCTGCTGCATGTTCACTTCACTAATGTGCATTTTTCAGTTCCCACTGTAAAGGATCGTTTCAGTGAATGATGGGTAAGAATTATAGGGAATGCCACATCACAAGATAATAGGGACGGATAAAACAAACAAAACTTTTTATAAAGAACACTGTCATTTATATTAGTGCAAATTCTGCCTCACCTCCTAAGCCTTTACTATACTTTCTCTGAAATCTGCACTGGCGCTTGTCGCCTAGGACTTAAATTTTGGACAAAAGGAAGGAAAATGCCATGAGGGTACTGGATCATTTTAACCTTTTGAAGGGCTTTGTTTATTCACTTTGCCACGTGGTACTTAAGTCTGGCTCCCCTTTTAGGCATGAGTTTTCCCCTTAACTCCCCTCCCTTTCGCCCTCTGTCAAAACCCAAGACAAAAACGTGGCGTAACTGGAGGCAGCAGCTCTCAGGTGGATGCAGAGTAAGGCATTATTTCCCTTGTTATAGACCATGGGAAAAATTCCCTGAAATTCAGTAATCTACACTGCAGTGCCAGAGCTGCCGTTATCATCAGACCTTGTGAGCAGCAGGGCTATCCCAGCGAGCTACTCAGTCAGCTGGGAGTCGATTATCACCAGGGTTTGTCGTCTCTGAACTGTGTCTACTGACATCACTGACTGGGATTCTGGTGGCTGTGATGCCAACCTGCAGAGGGAATTCTGATCCCTGCCTCAGTTCCAATTCACGTGCTGCACATGTATCAGCATCACTTAGCGCCTTTACCTTGTTGCAATGCAGTGAACAGCACCAACACTAGTTGTGATTATGGTCATTGTATTTGCTTCTGAAAGTGTACTAGAAATCAGAAATCTGTGCACTTTCAGGTTTTGTTTTTTTTTTTCCCTTTATGTAATAGCAAAGATTTTGTAAAAAGATGCTTGTGAAGTAGAGGGTTAATAGAAGGACAGAAAAAAATAAAAAACTGCAATAAATACATCTCGTGCCTGTTTCACTGCTAAAAGGTAATAAATTTAAAAAAGAAAATAGCCAAAACACATATCAGTGTGCTCAGTTAATGGGATGCTACTGGTGCCTAGAAGGGGACACTACAAATGCAGAGCCTGAGCTGGAAATAGCAAAACACCCATCTGAATAATAACATTAAGAACAGGAGCTCAGTTCTCAGCTGGCATGCACACTGCCAGCATCCAAACCAAAATGGGAATCAACACAGGAGGTACAAAAATCCTCAGGAGCCACCATGAAATTCATGATTATCTGTTATCCACGTTGGAGCAAAACTGTCATAACATGTGAAGATTTTCTTCTAAGATTTTTTTTTTCAGCCACACACACACACACACAGAGAAAACATGATGCAGCCTAAAATCCCCAGTTTAATGATATCCCAACAGTGGAAATCATTTTGCTTTCCATAGGATTCCAGATGAAATAAGGATTCCAGGCAGAAATTGGCCTAGTGTTCATGAATAACTCATTTTGACAGAACTTGTTGATGTATGGGCACAAGTGTATCAAGCACACCGTGGCAGGCTAACACAATGCACACACAACCCTCCTTCAATAATTTACAGCACTGATGTTTGGAATCTGGGTTCCCCAGCTGCTAATGCGTTTCTCGCAGTGGGGTAGAATGGATGCTCTCAGTTTGCTGAACTGTAAAATCAAACAGATTATGATGTGTGCATGCGAAAAATTAAAGATATCAAAACTTGGATTTTTATGTATGCACTGCAGCATCTTAACAGGCTTTAGCAGACAATATATTACGCCATTATATCTAAAACCTGAGGTTGTTAAAGAATTCTTCTATTGATGCAAGATTTTGAATTCTTTGACATAAACATTTTTCTTCAACCCCCCCTCCAAACAAAACCACCACAAAAAAACCCCTAAAACAAACAAAAAAAGTCAGGAAAAACCCAACCTCACACACAATCATTTTAAAGTACTGATTTTGGAAAAGACATTTCAAAGCAGTTGGGGATATACTTAATTGAAAGAATTATGATAGCAGAAAAGGGGCAGGAAAGATCCCTGAATTCCTGTCTCTTTCTCTCTCTCCCAATGAACATCTCAGTTCCTTTAAAATCTTTCAACAGCATATACACCCTCCATAATTCTACTTCCAGAGGTAACCTTTATGTTTAAGAGTTGAAAAAATTGCTATTTCTGTAAGACTTCATCATCTAAGCAGAGCTGTAATTTTATTGTCAAAGTAGCTGTAGAGTACACGGTGCATCGGGAATAAAACATAAGGTTAAAGACTGTATTTCCTCAGGCTGTTCAAATACAGAAAATGAATTAGGTGCCCAGTTATTCCTGAGGTAAGGGAGGACACACGAACGATTTGTCTTATCTTACCCTTATCTTATGCTTTTAGCAGATCAACATCTTCCTCAAATATTGTTTTTTTGGTTGTAGTCAGGATTTCCTCAATGTCACAGATCAGTTTATCCAAATCATTATCAGAAAGCTTAGTGTCCCAATGAAACTGGTGTTGGGTTGCAGCTCTAATAGAAACCTGTTACTTACGATACAGCTGAATATTCACAGAGAGCTCCCCTCACTGCTTTCTCCTCCTTTTGTGTTTTAGAACATATTTTCATGTGACTTTGAACAGTTCTATTGTGGTCTTTTAATGCATTAAAGAAGATACTGCCATTTAAATATAAATCTATAGCATTACTTTGCTATAGTTCATTTAATAATAACAAAATGTGTTTTCCTGACTTCTTTGGCCACCAGAGATTGTTTTATTCCTAGAAGCAAACAGCCCACACAGCAGAAGATATCTGAAATAATTTTTTACCATGGAATAACACTAGACACCTGGAAGCAACAGACAGCCTTTATACATGTCTTGACTCATTTCTAGCTTAAAATGGGGGAATTACTTATGTGCTTTTATATTTTAATCAAAGCTTAAAAGATAAAAGCCACTCAGTTTGACATAAGAAATTGGCACCAACTCATGTCTGACTCTTCTTAGAATGACCTACCCTTCTGACAAAAACAATTAAAATAATATCACTGTTAGTTCAGTGCAAAAGTCTTCATACTGTAAGAAGCAAATGGAGACAAATGAAAGATTAAAGTAGCCCACAGATGACTTTAACTTACAGTCACAGTTGATCTTGGTGAGTTTTTGGTACTTTCATCCCCTGGGTGCTCCAACTCCTCCACTCCACTAAACAGTATTAAATACTCTGTCCCATAAAATGCCCCAAAAATCTCCTTTGAATAAACTGAAACAGAAGGAAGTCCATCTCCCTTGGAAGATGCAACAAAATCTCCAACTGAATAGAGTTATGCAAAAAGATTTGTGTTTGAACACTACTCCCCAGTGAAGGCAAAGAACTGTGTATAAAAGGATTATAAAGAGGTATCAGCTAAACCAGTGGTTCACTGGTCATTTCCCTCAAAGCCACTCACACCTCTGACAGAAAGCAGCTGGAAAACAGTTATTTGGGAATGCCAAGCAACAGATAGAGCTTGAGAAACAAAAAAAAGCTAAAGAACTCAGTCGGGAAAGATACATCAGTAGCAGCTCCAAGAGAGTAACAGATGTGATGTTTCTGTCAGTGGCAGAACCACACAGAGACCCAGGTCTCTGCAAGGAGGTCAGTACATGATTCACACTGATGCTGTGCAGGAATGTACACAGACAGCCCATGGTTTGCCTTGTAAGCAGCTCACTTGAATAAGCACACAGGATACTCCTTTCATTTCCCACTGCTGATGCATCAGATCTGTGCTAAGAATGTCTGTTTAACCTGGAGGTCAGGTAAAAATTACAATTAATACATTCAGACAGAGGAATAATCCAAAAAGGAAGGAATTTTCTCCCCCTGTAGTTTGTGGTCTTAAGTTCCCTTAAGAAATGATGGGAGGTGACAGTAATAGAAGTTTCTTCTGAACAGTACTCAAAGTGAGTGACTTTTTCTACTTTCTAGTGTACCAGTCTGAGTGATTTTTGGTGATTCTATTGCTTTCTGGTCTCTCCAGGCTTTTCTCTTGATAGCCAACACAATTCCTTTTGCCTTGTTGCCTGACCAATATGCAAACAGAGATTTATAAAAGTCGTCCAACTTTTAAAAGTTTGCACAGTTTAAAGATGTTGTACTTAAGGAAGAGAGTGGCTGCTGAGGGGCACTCTGTACAAGGAGATGACTGAACTTCAGTTTAGACAAAAGCTTCAGTCTGCCAACTTTGCTGCCTTAAAACACACTTTCTAAGAGTAGTTTGAGAAAGTTCCCAGGAGCAGCCTGTAGGTTTATATAGATTAAGAAATTTAAAACTTGTACTGTGGAGTTGCAGGAACTCCACTGTGGCACACAGAGAACCCAGGGAACTACTGAGTGCTGAGATTACGGAGCGTGCACTTGTGAAATGCTGACTCCTGTCACATTCATTTGAGAAACCTCAACCCTCAGTGTGCTGCATTTTGATAATCACATCTGAAATGTCACAGTGTGGGCAACTGCCCTGCAATACATCACTTTTCTGTTTAGTCAGAAAGTGATAAAAAAGGGCGCAGAAATATAATAGATGATACACTTCATTTTTAGCACATCTTTACAGGGGAAGAAGAACCTGTGAGGGTTTCCAAGCCATCTGTTATCTGAGCATGTCAGATTGTTACAGATGAGAGACAGTTTACTTTTTAATACCAGAAGAAATTTATAGGAATTCTGAGGGAAGTTCTGTTCCAAACATATGGTAGTATCCATAATACATCTGTTTTAATGCTCAGCACTCATTACCTTGTGGATTTCATCATTTGTCCATTATTAGTCTTTTTAGCTGCAAGATAACCATCAGACATGTTTCAGTGAAAGCTGTGCAAGTCAAAATGATTCGACCTGGAATAAAAACAAATTACAAATTTTACTTAACAAATAATTAAAATCTGAAAATATTATCTAACATACTAAAATATTACAGTAGTACCATTTTCTTCAAGCAGCATTTTCCTTAACATATTTGTCAGCAGGCTGAGCGAGATCACCCCTCTCCCTCTTCTCAACATTGGTGAGGCCATGACCAAAGTACCGTGAACAATTCTGGGCTCTCCAGTAGAACAAAGACATGGACACACTGGAGAGAGTCCAGTGAAGAGCAACAGAGGATGAAGGGACTGGAGCCTCTGTGCACTTGGGCTCAGGCCAGATCTGACCCATGTCTCTAAACAGCTGAGGGGAGGCTGGAAAGGGGGCAGAGCCAGGCTCAGCACTGGCTCCCAGGGACAGGACAAGGGGCAGTGGGCACACGGGAGCGTCCCTCTGGACGTCAGGGAACACGTTTGGATTGTGAGAGCAATGGAGCACTGGCACAGGTGACCCAGGGAGGTTGGGGAGTCTCCATCCTTTGGGATATCTGGGCACAGTCCTGGACAACTGGTTCTAGGTGGCCCTGTCTGAGCAGGGGGCTTGCAGCAAATGACCTCCAAAGGTGCCTTTCAAGTTCAACTGCTCTGCGATTCTCTCATTTATTTTACATGATATACTACTAGACATTAATTTATCATCTCTTCCCAGTATTATCTGAGCAACAGAAAATGAAATGTGAGACTTGCTCATTGAGTAGAATTCTTCCAACAATTTCCAGCTTCAAATGTGTCACTCAATAATTCATTTCTACAACTTAAATTAGTGGGATTCTTAAATGCAATTAAACTGAAATCAGGTTAACATTATAAAATATTTTAAATTCAATGCAACACTTGGCATAGATATCACTGTTAAGGACAACAAAAAGGTTTGTAATTGAAAATATGACTGTGATGCTAACAAATCTTATCATCAATGACTATCCCCACTTACCCCTGTTTTAACACATGACAAGTTGTCCTCTAAAGTATTACCTACCTATTGATTAAAGAGGGAGTCTAGAAGTCTTTTTACCTTTATATAGCTACTCTAATGTGTGGTGAGATTTCTTCTGTCCTTAGAATAGAAAGTCACCTTGTGCATTGTTAAGTCATATCCTCCTCTCCTTAGAGCATTTTCCTGCTCCTCACCCATAATTATTTTCTCAAGTGCCTGACAGAAAGCACTACTGAACTTGTTCCTCACCAGTAAACCCCCCCCCCACATCATCTCACATAAGATACCGTAGGTGTCATTTCCTTCTGTAAACTCTTTCAGCCCAGAAATCCATTTACACTTGTAAAGTCTCCAAGTACTTTATGCATACACATGCACTTAGAAATCATAAAAGCTTAAAGAAGTGTGGGCTGAAAGAGATCTCTGGAGGGCATCTGGTCCAACTCCTCATTCAAATGAGGCAGTGAGGACTTAGAGAGGGTTTACGAGATGATCATTCACAAGAAACAGCCCCCACAGACTAACAGAACCCCTTTATAACACCATGAATTTAGGGTTCTGAGTCTCTCCAGCCAGCAGTAATTCTTCTGACAAAGTGGTGTTTTAGCATCTACAGTAATTACTGCTAGTGGGTGTAAACCACTGATTCAGCAGTTGCACAGATGAATCTTTTCCAGATTCTATGGTATTGTTGGAAATGTTCCTTTTAACTGCCCTAGACAATGGTCAATTCTCTGACTCTTCATCCCCACATATGGGAGCACAGCCTGGAACTAGGCAAGCAGGTACCCATTTTCATGAATATTTAAGGTCAAATTTCCAACCAGACATCACCAGGCCAACTTTCTGTCCTTAATTTATACTGTGGGAGGAAATGCTATTTCCAATTTCCTTTTTGCTTTAGATGGAAACTTAAAAACATGAAGATTTTGTACACAAACAAGGAAGGATCTGTTAGTGCTGCATCAAACAGGCAGACAAGCACAGTGTTACATACCACAATAATGTCTCTAAACCATTATGTTCCTACATAAGAATGCTCACTAGCTGTGCTTAGGAAAAAAAAACAAACCAAATAACTTTGTCCTTCTGTTAGCAAGCAAAAAGGCATCCACCACCCTGAGCAATTTTGAAGGAGCAATAAGGAATAGTTGGCAGTCCATTTTCAGCATCGTACCTGGAGGTTTCCATTAGTTATACTACTATTGCTCTCAGGAGACGCATAACTGATTGTCTAATTGCTTAGGCAATGTCTTGAAAAATTACTTATTAAGCAGAAAATATACCAATAGTAATCCATGCTCACAAAACTCAATGTGAAAAATATTTCAAAAAAAGCAATTACATAACTGTCTCCAAATTGCCATCATTAGTCATTCCCATCAGAAAGCTTGTTCTTTCATAAAAATCCTCGGAAAAGAAAAAGCGTTTGCAACTCAAATTACTGCTTATTAATGTCTGGTGAAAAAAGGTGAGCTGGAGGGACCTGCATTTTAATTTCTCCTGTACTAAAGGTTTCTGGCAAGTCATATGGTGAATGCCAACATGACCCTCTGCAGCAGTTTGCAAAACTATGAGCTGGCTCAACTATGAGCATATTGCTCTGCATGGATGGTTCAAACCCTGTATCACAGCTGAGCAGCGACAGATTGGAGCTCCTTGTTAAAGAATTGTTCTGCTTGTGACACCTCACAGGCTCAGATATATCCCACTCATGTGGACAATACTCTGTGCCTGACATTCTAGTTTGTAAAAAGATTACTTTTTTTTTCCCTTTAGATGAAGGATATTGCAGGGACAAACGAAAAAAGAACTCCAAGGTATTCAGTGAGCAAGAGAGGGAACATAAGCAAACATGGACTATATAACCTTCACTCTTAAGAGAACCTATTTTCAAAGACCATTGGTGACTGATTTTTAACAGATTATCCTTTCTTATTTAGTCTATAAAGCTCCAACACAAGCCACGGGAACTCCACCATACAAAGGCACGGTCAGATACAGTGAGCTAGATGAACATTAAGTAAAATACTGCTAATTTGTCTTCAGTTTTCTTTAAATGTAAAACTACCTGGCCTCTCTCCTCAGATGATGAAGAGCTGACTTTTTCCAGGGTCAGGTAAAGGAACAGAGCACCTGTGTGCAATCCACCATTGTATTGCACCAGGTTAATGTGGTAAAAGAGAACCACCTGCACCTTCAAATGCAGCGTGGCTCACAGGAGTGACCTAAGCATGTTTGTCCCTCTCAGACCAGACAAAGGCTTATGAAAATTTAGTGTCTTGAAGAATTCAAACCTTTGTGGAAATGTAAGAACTGCAGGGGTTTTTTTAAAGCCAGTCTCTGCTTTTGCAAAACTTTTCCAAGTATTTTCAATATTGCACAGACAGCTCATTGTAGCAGAGGAATATTTTAGTCCAGCTCTCTGAAGGCATAAGAAATTCAGCAGCTTAGGAAATATTCTACCAAGACATAGGCCAGCCATTTGCTTTCTCAAGTGTTACAACATTTTGTACTCCGATATTTTTTCTGTCACATAATTTTACAGATTACATCTGTATTTTAAATGCAGCATCAGGGAACCTTCTGCTGAGTTAGCAATCCTCTGATGTACTTCCTTGGAGACATTACTTTTTTGCAGCATTCACAGTAAAGTGGTCACTCCTAATTATTCTGGCCATCAATAGGAACTGTATCTGGTGATCATTCCTGTGCAGCAGAGATGTGATTGACAACTTGAATCCGAAATGAAACAGGCTATGAAGCACAGTGCAGTCTGATGGAGCATAAGGCTGAGCACGCAGTGACCATGTGTGTAACTATTACCTGAGCTGTGACTATGAGCTCCTGTCGAGTAACCTGTGTGATAAATATACTACTTTGGGTAATACATTATAGTAATGAATTGACCACAGCCTTCAATTATCAAACTAATTATCTAGCACATACAGAATTGGTCCCAGTGCAACGTTTTCCTCAGTAATTTTCACTTTTTACTTAAGAATCCCCTGACACACAGTGGTTGAAAGAGAAGGATGTGCTGGATTTGTTGTGTGAGCCTGTTTATTCCAAAACTTGATGTATATAGATGGACAGAGCATGAGAAATCTAAATATTTGTAAATAGTACAGAAAGATACACACAACAGCGAGGTTTTATTGTTTTGTGTGTGTGTAGAGGTGTTTGGCTTCGTGGAGTTTTGGGGTTGCTTGTTTGGGGTTTTTTTTGTTGGTTGTAGGTTGTTGTGTTGGTTTTTTGTTGTTTTTTTTTTAAGATCACAGATCCAGCTGTAGATGTCTTGAAACAAACCCTGATACCCTTCTAGTCTATGCTGGTATTATCAGCAGTAGGCAAGATTTGCATTCACAAAAATTGAAAGAAACCCAAACAAATGATAAAGCATGATTTAGGAGAGATGTAATACCTGACATGAAGCTACATTAGTAGCTGTTCCACACAGCCAAACTCAGCAGAACAAGTGGAAATCCAACAGCAAGACATTCTCCTGAACTGCATCTTTATGCCAAGCCCCCCAGGGGATCACGGTAGTCCCACTTTAATTGACTCAGAAAATTACTGAACTGTATGCAATAAGCCAACTTTTAGCAGAGACAACAAAAGCTTTTGCCTCAGCTTTCACACGAATTAAAGCAGGCCCTAGGTGAGTATTTCTATGTTTATTTCCTCTGCAGGTTCTATAATAAAATCTCTACCTTCCAAAAGGAAGAAATATTATTTAATTTTTCGAGGGTATTAAAATTCAAAGCAAACAGCAAAGTCACATTTGCACAGTTAAGAATCTACAGAACTAATCTGAAGTATTCTCCTGCTGACAGTCCTATGCCGTGAGATTCCATAATGAACTGAAGTATATATTTTTGTAATCTAATTGTTAACACAGGTGTGAACCACTGACATCCATCTTCAACCTTAGTTATTGTCTGCCTTTGACTTGCTTGAAACATAAGTATAGGCAGAAAAGAAATCCTCAGAAGAAGGAAAAGAAATTTAATTGGAGTAATTTTAAAATATTTCATCTATGTGTAATGCACATTTTGGGAAAGAACAGAAGTTTATGAGCAGAGGCTTACTACCTTTATCACTCCATGATACAGATAATGAAGAACTCCTAATTCTTTTTGCAGTTCAAGAAGAATAGAAAGATGTTGTACATCAGCTTCACACCTGACTGTAGAACTGCTCAGCCCCAAACACTTCCCATCCTCACACTAAGGTTACTGAACACAGCTTCGTATCAAACAACTCCACACTTTGGAATAAGGCAGATATCCACTTTGGTGTCAAAAGGGGAACTGAGCCCTTAGCTCTTTGCCAGTACTGCTGCCAGCTGAGACTGGTCAGAGATAGGTTTGACAAGTCATCGCTCAGTTGTCAGCGCACTGAAAATCCCCTGAATTTTGAGGTTTTGATTACACTATTTGTGAGCTACTCTCTCTGAGACTGAGGGAGAAATTCATCACAGACTGAGAGGACTGAAGGCACTCAAGAAATTTTGCTGTTTATCCTCCTCCAAAGCAGCATCAGCTACACTTACGATTCTTCATGACAGTTATTTTTCTAACCTGCTCTCAACAGTCTTGGAAGTTGGCAGCAAAGCTGCATATTTTCTAGCAGGTCATTATACAAGCCTTTCATTTTAGTGGCTCTTCTCCCTGCAGTTGCCTAGTATGAGTTTTCCTAGCCACCAACTGAAGTCACTGCTTTGCAAGCAACACCTGATGAGTAGGGAAAACATTCTTCTTTTAGATGTCCACATACGGAAGGTACTTACTGCACCCCACCCCACCAACTCTGTTTTTAGAGCAGAGAAACACCTAGAAGACCAGACTGTGTCAGACCAAACAGCCAACTACCAAAATATTTTTCTTTCCAGCAGCAGTCAGTGACACATGGATTAGAAAAATCCTGTAAAAACTGGTATGGAAAGAGAGACCTCCCTTGTAAAAGTCTCCAAAATTTCAGCAACTGCAGTCCAGAGATTCCTGACATTAATTTCAAGATTTTTACATTTTTCCAACCTGATAATGTTTTTGGTTTGCAAAACATCCTCTGAAAGGTCTGCTTAGCCATTCATTGCACGAAAAAGAAAAGTTGAGTAATCATCCTATAATCACCTTCTCTGTACTACTGAAGATTTCCTATTGTCTATCACATTTTTATTACAACAGCTTCAGGTCATTCTGTCACTCCTCATAATTAGTGGTTTCCAGACCCTTATTCTTCACCAGACTCAAGTGCTCTCTGTCCTTCTTTAAATGCTACATCCCAAACCATAATGCTGGCACGCAGGATTAAGTGGT
Source organism: Oriolus oriolus (assembly GCA_013400235.1). Lineage (NCBI taxonomy): Eukaryota > Metazoa > Chordata > Aves > Passeriformes > Corvidae > Oriolus > Oriolus oriolus. The sequence continues at coordinate 84,782 of VXBT01004618.1, forward strand.
GCAGGGTTGCTGGCTCATTTTTGACACATTATTTGTGTGTCAGAGTAAAACCCTGCATTTTTCTGCAGTTAGTAGCATCGTTTAAACATTTTCAGATTCTATTTTAAAACTGGCAAAATTAATTTGAACTTTTGCTCTATCTTTCAGTGTACCTGCAGCCCTGAAAAATCTAATGACCACAGGCTATGATCTATCATCTGAAAACAGACTGCAGCATTGACTGGTCTCAAATCCAAGAACTCCAAGAAACTTCTCTTAATACATTCTTCTGTTTTGATAATAAATCTCCAGGAACTACTCTCCATATGTTTTTCAAGACAGTTTTGTATCCACCTTGGCATATTTCAAATTGTATTTAGACTATGGATCCCTGGGCTGCTTATGAGAATGTCAGGTGAAAAGATTTACTAAAGTTGTTATCATTACTTACTAAAAGGTGAAAACTCCTGCAAATAGAACCGCAGTTTTGACACTCTCCTTTGTCTACAGCACTTACTAATGTGTTGTAGAGGGAAACTGGATCAATTGATCTAAATCCATAACAATTATTCACCTCGTTTTCTGGTAATGATAACTTATTTTTCTACCTTTTTTTTTTTTTAAAGTCACCTGAAGCTAATCAACCCACAACTCCCAAGATTTCCTCCCCTCCCCAGCTCTTTTTAAAGATCAAAAGCAAATTCTCCCTTTGCCAATCCTCTGGTACCTTATTTATTCCCCAAACTGCTTTTAGAGTTCACTGGCACCTCTTAAGTACCCAAAATGAAGTTTACTGGGTGCAGATGTTTAAAAGCCTCTAAATTATAATTAGAAAATGTTAATGTATTCTGTGCTGAGGGCTTGTGTGTTTCTCAGTGGCTGGCTCTGTATAACAGCCGAATTATGGCTTGGGGTTTTTTGCCCCTAAATTTAGGAAAAAAGGTGAAAATGCTTTAGCCACACCAGCATATCGATGTGCCATTTTTGTCCCCTCTTCTGAATCTTTGCTACGTATTTTACCAGCCTTTTTATTAGCACTAACCTACTTGTAATTCTCAATGTAATTCTCAAATTCTCAATGTGCCTTGGTGACTGCATCTCCTTTTGTGCTTTGGCTTTTCTCACTGGTTATTTTTAGGCTTTCTCCTGTCACTTCTCAAAGCAACTGTGCATGTACACATGCAATACACTGGTGTATTTGCTAGACTTCTTCATGCTCATTTCCACAGACTGTTTAGCTGGACAGAAGTTGCTTTGCAAATTTCAAAACAAAACCCCCCTAAACAGCACAGGAAACCCAAGTTTGGGCTCTTTCAGTTTCAAAACAGAAGTTAATTTTATATTTCCTCTGACACCACAGGCTGGAAGAAGTAATTTTCAGATCTTACTGTTTAAATCCATTTGGATTCTATTCCCATCTTTCTGCTACAGAATGAGATACAACTTAGCCATTTATTATAATATTAGAAGATTAAGCAAAATATTTTGACAGCACCAGACCAATTGGGTTTTTTTGGCGGTCTTTTTTAAGCCCTAATTACTACATTGGTAGTAAATGTACCTTTGGAGGACAAAAATATCTCCTGTCCCTTCCTGCCCCACACAGTTCCAAGTAAGGACAAAGAATCACAGTGAGGATGTGTCAGACCATCTCATACTGGAAGAAGATAAATGAGGCATGAAATGATAAAAAGGCATAAAATCACGAGTGTCAAGAAGATGAGTCAGGAAAGAGTGATGCTGGCCCCTTCCACAGAAAAGCTAATGACCATAGATAGACTGATCCAGGTTAACAGGAAAGCAGGAAAAACAAGACAGAAAGCTGCCTTTTGTGCATTCACCTGGGTTGGGGAGTCCTTCCAAAGAAGGCTGTAGATGCTGGAAGCTTACGAAGACTCCAGCAGGGATTGTGCAAGGTTTTGAAGAAGAAGTTTGGTGAGGATTGCAACAAACACAGAAACCACCCTGTTCTCTGAAAGAATTTGACCTAAAATACAGCTGCCAGCAGAGAGCACTAAATATGAGAGCTTGATTCCTCTGCTTCACCTGAAACACCAATTTTTGGCTGAAACATGATGCTGAGGTACGTATCCAAATATCATGCAAATTTCAACATTCTCTTTTCCTCTAAACATACAACTTTCTTCAGCACTTACTTTATAACACTTAATCTTCTGCACATCACTTCTTGGCTCCATGTGACAACCTCCTTTTTAAACCATCAAAATTGGTGCTATTTTCAGTACCCTTCTCATTCTTTCAAACATATTCATATCAAGGTGTATTTGTGAAGCTTGTTTTTCTGACTTGGTATTCCAGCAATGGATTTTCATACGATTAGTAGACTGTAAACTCTAATTTAATATTTTCTCATGATTAGGACAGTAATTTCTTTTTCACTACCATATTTCCTGATTTCTAATAAAGTTTTTAGATAATTTTAGACAGTTCTTGCAGTGAAGTGAAGGCCATGAATATGGTCTCTCTCTGCCACATGGTTGCCTAGTTACATAGAGCCCATTAGGAACATCTTGTCTTGAACTCCTCTACTAAATTTGGTTGAAATAGGTAGAATTCAGAAGTGATTATTGCAAAAGAAGCACATAGGTATGTCTTGTTCCTTCAGGTAAGTAACCCCAAATTCCACATTAATTAGCTTCAGTACAAAGCAAATTTTATCTTCAGTGCTGGGGAACTGGCCAAAAGTAAAATGGAAAGATTTTATGCTTACTTCATAAAAGTACCCAGTACTACATTCACTGTGCTAGAGTGAAATTTTTGCTATGGAATTGGTTTTTTATTTATTATTTAATTTTTTTTTTCATTATTGAAATACATAGACTTTTGTGTCAATAAGCAAGCAGTTTTTGTATAACTTCATTTTTCTACAAATTCCCTGTTCTTGTCCCAGTAAAACCGGAACATCAAAACTAATAAATTTGGGGTTATTTTCATGCTTCCGGCATTTTCAGAAGCTTTACATCTCAAGCTGGACTGACACAATGAGAAAATTCCCCGCACTGCTAAAATCCACAGCAAATACAAATTTTCTATCCAACAACCCTCTTACTTTTACAGAAAGATGTTTATGATGAGAATAATTAAAACATCCCACTCACTCTTTTGTGTGCCCTCATATCTGAAACAAAGAATCCTTGCTCTTTCAATCACTCCCTCACCAAAATCTACAGGGCAAACTCTTATGTTAATTTGCTCCAGTGCAAAACAATAGATAAAGAAGTGCTGACTTGATTTTCTGTGGGTTGGGGGAAATTATTTTTTGCTTTTTTTGTGTGATAACTGTAGTGGAACAGATTATTACAGACAGGACTTCAAAACATACATCAGATGGCAGAGCTTTGCATGTACAGCAAGAAAGCCACATGCCAACCTTAAACAGCAGGGCTTTCTTCTACCCATATTATTTATCACAACTTTAAATTCTTGTCTTTGCAATCTTAATAGACATTTCCTATTTACATAAGCAGGTATAAAAACAGTAAGGATAAACTGAACATTTTCTCTAAAACGAGAAAATCCTTCTCTTCCTCCCATCTCTCTTTCTAGGTCATCTCCTCATTATTGCTCATTAAGAATTAGAATTTATGCCGTATGTACAGCTACATTGCAGTGACACACATGAAAATCTTTGTGAAAATAAGTGATTATTCACTGCCCAGCATGATTCAAGGTTGAAGGAGAGTCTCGAATGAACAACAGGAAAATATTTTAAGACGTGTATTGTAGCAGCCCTTGGACTGAACCCCACGTGCCGAGGATACAGCACTTCCACCTCATGTCACCACAGAAGGAAATTTCACAAACTGTGACCATGATTGAGCTTTTCTTCCTTTGTCTGTGAATGAGTCCCTAGTGAATTATCCTCGTGCAAGACCTGACAGAAATTCTGTTTGCTGTTGATAATCATCAAATCTCCACCCAAATCTTCCTCACTCCCCTTCCCTCCTCAGTGCATATTCTGTACTAATACACAGGGAAAAGGCTCAGGTGCTGTAATAGAGATCTTGACTCATCCCCACTATTTCCTCTCTTAAGAAAAAAAAATCTAAAAATGCCAAATATACAATTTTTTCCTTATTTTTTTATTTTAAGTCCCCTCTCCCACCACTAGCAGAAATAAGCCAAGCAATTCAGGAATGATGGTCAAGGAGAAGGAACCTGGGCACACAGGCAGACAGCACATCCACACACACAGCTGACAAAACCAGTACTAAAAATCTAATGTAGAATGCAAACCAGCAACTCTGGAACACACCAGAACATTAAGTGATTATCTGAAAAAACCTTTTCGGATTTACGAACACTGAACTAGAAAGTACCATATTTGCACTTGCTTAGCAGTACATCAATAGGGATTTCTTTTTCCCTCCCTTTTCCCTGCCTAATCCAGGCAAACTTAACTGGACTTAGATCAATTTAAAACGCAGCTTTCACTTAGTTGTCTACTGATCTTCTGGTTTAAAATGTTTTGATCTGGAAAACATATATTAATATTTACTTCTTATCCTATCATTAGGAGCCTGATTTTGCTGAATTTCAACTGAATAACATGACAAGTTTGAAAGCACTTTTAATTTAGGTCCCTGTTGGCTTTAGGTTATAATTGTTCTATTCTATGAAGACGGGTACTTTCAGATTCTAGTCCACCCCATTAACAAGGCAGTTTCCATCCTCTTTTATTTCATTCTTTCCTCTTCTGTCAGTATATATCTCACTCACTGAATTACTTTAACTGGAATATGGCTAACTCTTACTTCCCTCCCAAAATTCCTGAAAACCATTTTGATGGAGATGTTTACAAAGTGCATTGATCAATGGAACCTTTCAGCTTCTACTCTACATTTTACATATTAAATTCTGGCATCTTCAAGTAAAGTTCTGCAATCTAAATTAGTTTTTCTTTAGGTTACCACCTGGATGTCTCTCACTGGAAAGAATTCCTGTAGCCCTAGACAAAAGTATTTCAGATATTCTTGAATACATATTTACTGTACAATTATTTCTGATTTTTAGTGTAAGACTTTCATTCTTACATTTCGTATCTCAACACCTATCAACAGATTAAAAGGATCATGCTGAACATCTTTCACCCTTACTCCTGAAACAGAGGATATTTGATTTTCCTCATTGTATATAAAACTGAGAAGGCTACATAATGTCAGTTGACTATACATGATGGGCAAAACTTCAGGTTCTCTCAGACTATGGTTTATTGTTACAAATTGTTTGATTAGGACATGCATGCCAGCAGCTTGATAAATAACACTTTCCCTGGCCATTCCCAAAAAATTCTCAGCAGAACTGAATTTATTGGTGTCAGTGTTGACTAATTCATTTAACAGAAGCCTCAAACGTTCTGAATATTTTCCATTTCAGCTATTTTCAAAGAGGGATGCAAAGAAAGTATCTTCAGTTTGTACTAAGTTTTTGTTTTGAAATAAGTATAGTAAATTGAGATCAACACTGAATGCTTTTCGAAACTCCATAGGAAAGATTAATGTGAAATAAATTTTATTCCGTCTACTGCCTTGCAAATGTATGAAACATGGATTTTTTTCCTCTCTGAGAAATACACTGAACACAGAAGCATGGAATGGGAGTACTGTCTCTTACCACCTTCTAATTTAGAAAGATACTGAGCCAAAGATGATCCTCCTTCAGAGTTGGTGCTTTCACATTTCAGTTCAACAAACACCAATGCTGTTCCTGCATATTTTGGGGATTTAATCTCTGACTCATTTCCCATGTGTAAAATGAAAAGAAATTTGTTAGCAAAACTCACTTTTTCAACTTAGTTACTATTAATTTTGGCACAAGAAAGTTTCATTATGCCTTGAACAATCTGACTTTGGCTATTACACAACACTGGAGTACACGCTTGAAGAAATAAATTTCTTTAAATATTTATTTCAACACACATAATCTTAACAGTCTGAAAATTTAATCAGGATCTTAAAATATTCCTATACCTTAAAATATTTTCATATAGGGCTGTATTTACACAAATGTTGTGGGCTCCAAGTCCCTCTGATTCATTCAGTTTGGAATTTATCAATCTTTGCACTTAACTCTTGACAGATTTGCAGCTGAATCGCTGGTGAGTGCCACCACCACTGCAAAATGGGTTGTTCCAGTATGATGAGGTCATTTAGGGAGGCTTCCACCAGAACTGTCACACCTCTTTGGAGAATTCCAGCCATCCAGTACCACAGGCTGTTTAACAACATGAGTCATTGGTAGAAAACACCACACAGCTTTAAAAGTTCCTTACAAACCAACAACTTTTTCTTCCCCTAGTCTTTGCCTCTTTGCTTTAATTAAAAGAATGTCAGAATTCTTGCCAGAATTAGGAGATTTGATTATCCTCAAAAAAACCTTGGTTATCAACCTTCTCACACTTTACAGTGGGAGTAAACTCAGCCATTATACACAGAGATGGAAAAAGATTTGGTTACTGAAACAGAAATTGACTTAACGGAACAGTCAGGATGCTTCCCTCTGTCCTGGCTCGCTTCTCTGCTCTGTAATCTGGGCACACTATATACAGTTTCTCATCTGTAACATGCTTTTATCTGGAGCTTTGAGCTAAGATAGCTTTCACTTGTGTTTTTTCCCCTGACCTCCTCTTCTGCTAATGACACCATTTAAAACCAGCTAATGGAGGCTGGAGAAAGCCTGCCACCTGACATATTCAGTACTGCAGAACAAAATTAAACTCTGCGGCAGTGACTAAAAGAATGGACTTGCTATTTGGTTGTGTGCTTCTTGCCAACCTGACAATCCTTTCCTGTTTCTACTTCAGGAAAACTTCTGTTATAAAAGGTATGACTTCAACAGTAAATAATTGCCCTTTCTGGCACAAGAGCTCGCTCCTTTGAATCTCTGTGTTCCAGGTTCAGTTAGGGTAAACAAGACAGCACCTGTGGCACTGACTGTGCACAGCTGAATTAATTCTATTAACAGTGTAAATCCCAAAGGGGCAGGGTTAACTGGACTCCTGCCAGACAAAGAGCAGTAAAGTCTGAAACTGAAAGGTTAAGGAGTTTGGATTAGCCTTGCTCACTGTGCTTGGGAACTCCAACCCACAGTAACTCCTCAGATCATGTTTCTCAGGTCAGAACGCAGAGGCAGATTGTTCAGCTGTCTAGAAGGGTGATAAATGATTTTCCTAGACTGTGAACATTTTCACAGTCTGCAGAGATAGACATTTAAGGTCTTCTGAGGTTGAGATAAACGCCTATCTCAGAGGAGGCACCTAAAGCATTTACCACGAAGTAGGGGACACATTAATGCCCAGTCTCAGCCTCACGCAGTGCAGAGGCTTGAACCAGGCAGCCCTGCCCCAGGCGAGTGCTGTAACTGCTGGAACGCCAGCAAATCCTTCATGGCATGTGCAGAATACCCTTAACAGCAGAGATGGGGAGTATCTGAGAGTGAGATTTCTTGTCAAAACAAGAAGAAAGGCATCCAATTCAGCTATTTATCTGAAGCTGTCTGAAGGAGCATTTACACTTGTTCCATTTATGGCCTATATTTCAGAGCACTCAACAGCTTAGTGATAAGGATGCTCATTGAATTTTCAAAATTGAATATATAGTCTCTGGTCAAATCAGCTACAGAAGACTCTTCAGTCCAAGCAAATACCTGCATTTCAAACCAGCTTTTTATTCCAATACTTAGTATCTCTCTTTTCCTTCATCTGAATAATCTTGTAATTTGCTCCAGCTCCCCAGTTTTTTGGAGAAAAAAAATGCAATTCACTGGAAGATTTTCAACTTTTTTATGTAGATACATAAACACCTACAGATCAGTGCTCCCAGCCAAGTGTGTGGCAGCCACTACAGGATAGCTGATGAGAACACTTTCTCTCCACTCTGAAGAGACAGTACTGGTGTATTTCTTTGATTTCCAAAGATCTACCATGTTTTTTCATGTCTTGTTGTGATCCAAATCAGCTGGACAGCTTGTATAAAAAAATTCACAGGTATAATACTTGAATCATACAACTACTCCATGTTTTCTTGCTCAGAATTGTGCTCACAACGAGATCATACACCAGCTAATAGCATTTCAACTGATGGGAACTATATAGTAGCAAGAGAGCCAAGAATCTTTAGGCTGGGATTTAGAAAATCCTCCTAAGTTAACCTTAGGCAAGAGAGACTGAAGAGTCAGCTGTTAATCACTCACCCTTGGCAGTACTATGACAAAACAAAGATTTATCTTTTTTTAATTTGGAAAAAAAAAAAAAAAAGTAATACCATTTTCTCATAATCACTTCAGAGGAAGGATTTACAGAATATTGGCAGGGGGAAAAAAGAAATAAACATAGACTTTTGGTGTTAAGGTTCACTAAAAACCCCATAATGACAAAACCAAGGTGGAACACCAAGTAACTGCTGGAAGTCCTCAGAAATAAAAAAATTCCACTGGAGACTTGACTTTTATTCCATGAGAATCTAAAAATTAAAACTGATTTTTCTTTTCCTTACAACCAACTCTTTAATCCACCACTACTTCTCAAACAGCTTTGTTTTATTTCTTCCTAATATTTTTAGTCCCCTCCCTTTTGCGCATTCTCACAGGCAGTCTCTTTCTATTGTGTGCCATTATTCCCTTTCTTTATAATTTTCCCAGAGAAAAATACTCCTCTATATGCAGAATTTATTCCAGAAACAGTAAACAGTGTAACATTCAACTACTGAGTCACACAGGTAAGTGAACAACATGACTGGAAAAGGAAAAGCAAAAAATCAAGGCTGTATTTTAAAAAGTTTACCACCCAGAAGACAGTGATTGTAACTGGACATACCTTGGAGTCAAGAGCCAAAAACATTTCTTACAGCTGGTGATGACAGAAAGTGAACATATGGAGCAAGTGAGGAGAAAAATACTAGAAGAATGAAGAGTATTCGGAAAGTTAAATCATATTACGAGAAATAATTTATCAAATGCTCAATCAGCGTGCCCTTGCTGCAATGACTTAGGATGGGGATCTTGTTAACTTGTTGTAAAACTTGAAGAAAAAGAAAAATAGGTAGAAGCCACTGGGGACTGAGAAGTAAAAGAAAATAAAACTAGTACTTGCTGTCCAGCCTAGGAGTGAGTGGTTGTCATCCTGACCGTCAGTGAGTTTAGGACTTAAAGGCAAAAATCAGAAGCCATTGCTTACTCTAAACCTCTACAATGTCTGCTGACAGAGATTCTCTTTACTGGAAAAAACCACAACCCTTTATTGGTGGATCAATAACATGCACATTTAAACAACTCACAACACCATTCAAAGGGGAGAAGTGCTTTGTATTAAAAAAGATCAAGATGTTCCTGTAATTGAATTTTACAGTGAAGTTAAATGAATGCTATGTCCTCCAGACACAAAATTTTCCACCAGACATAAAAAACCCAGACCATCTTCAGGAACAAATAAATAAAAAGGACAATAAAAAAAAATATAAAACTTAATTCATCAGGACCAAATTAAAAGAGTATCAAGCATGAAACATAGATATCTACAGGCAAGGAAGAGTTCAGTGTTTAATCACTATTTCTAGCATTCAGGTAGAATCTGTATCTGACAGAGCCGCTCCCTGAGCTTCTTGTACCAATCTAATGTACACCAAGGTCAGTACTCTGTGTTGTAGCACTCCAAGGAAGATTGAGTGGAAAGTCCTGAGTTACAAACAGCAGGTAAGAATACGCAAACATCAGGTACCACAAATCAGCTGATGCGAGATGAGTTGTTGGGGAAGACAGCTGTTCTCCAGAGGAACCCCAGGAGCAAGAGGACCTGAGCGCACATTTCGCACACCTGGCTATATTTAAGTCTGGGTGGCTCCAGACCTTCCAGGACTTGGCTGCATAACTAACATAATTTTGAAATGAGCTAAACACCCACCGTTCACACACATCTCAGAAAGAGCTACTGACTACACAGCGAGGCTAAATAACCAACAGGGAAACTGATGAATTATCTTCTCAATTATCCCTCCAGGAGATGTGTTCCATCACTCAAGTTCTGATCACATTCTATAAAGCCATTTAGATGCAGAACTGGGGCGTGAACCAAGAGGAGTCCGTAGCAGAACTTGTATTTTGCACAACCATCCTAAGAACCAGAGGCCAAGAAGCCAAAGTCAGTCTTTTTTGCTACTACACTGAATACCTTCCTAATCAAAACCAAGTATTTAACATGAACAACAGTTTTTCCCAGCACCTTTTCTAGATAGAAATAGAAGTTCTGTATGTGTATCTGCCAAAGGCAGTGATAAAGAAACTGTAATTTATCCCTTCTATCAGTCACTGCAACTAATGAATCACTGTGACATGTACCAAAACACTGACTGCCAAGAAAGGAACCTCTCAAGGTTCCAACACCATCTTTTTCTGAGCCAGATAAAGTTTGTTGTTGCTGAACTATTATAACTTGGAATTCCAGGTAAATAAAAACCAACAAAACAAAAGCAAACAAACAAACAACCCCACCCAAACCAACCCAAAATAAATGATTAATCATTTTGATGAGATTAACATTCCATTTTTATGTCAGTGGAATAATTAATAAATTTAATAAAAATTAAAGGACGTACCAATTAGAGTTAAATGGAAAGCAGATTTACCCCAATTCAAGCAGTGAGATAATTTTCCAGCCATTTTACTGATATGCAACTTAGTATTGGACAGGATATCTAAAACTTTGAGGCCAAATGATCCAAAGAAAAGAAGATGGTGGTATTTATATTGGAATTCCCATAATGAAGGGAGTATATATATCCATATGGCATATGAATGCCTGGAGCCCAATAACTCTTGGAAAGAAATGATAAATGCTCTAAAGGGCATAATTAAAAATTATATTCCTTTAACCTTAGAGCTATGTATTTCTGTTTGCAGAACGTATATAGACATTTACAGAACTATTGGGAAAACCCAGGATATAAATTTAAAGGCAGTATCAGATAGACGGCCACTGGATTTGAACGCAACCAAGATTTGCTTTTTACATCTTGATGATCCCTTTCAGTTCTCCAAATGGGGAATATGCAATAGAAGTTAGCATTTCGCAGTCGTGCTCTGGTGCTTAGAAATTGATCATTAAGTATTATCTCCTTACTCCACCAAGAAACCCACCCCAACATACTTAGAAGCCAATAAAAGGAAAGAAGAGGACGCCAGGCACGCAGTGCAAATGCAAGTACATTAAGAACAGCAAATTGTTAGCTACCAGCACAAAATCCAATTTCTCCTTGTTTCGAGATGAATATATAAAATCATAATGGAAAGGTTTCACGTAACTCTAAAACATTTGTTCAATAGGGTAACGTCAAAACAAAAATGTATTTTTAGGGCGAGAAATAGGACTCCATCACTTTGTTATACAGCAGCACAATCTGCTTGTTCATCCTATACAAATCTGCAGAGTGAAGAGTGATCAGAGTTACCACTATGGTAACACAAGTACCAAACTTCCATAACTTTCTCCTCTCAGTCCTTCTCTTTCACTGAATGAAGTGGAGTGATTTTACAGCTGAAGGAAATCAACAAAAAGAGGACATGCCAAAGGGGAACACAACTTGAGAATGAGGTAAAGAAGGAAAGTAGAAGTAATTATCCTGGATTAATGGAAAGGAAAATCAGAGGCAGTTCTCAGATGTGGTTTTTGGCAACTACTTGTTTTAATTCAACCATTAATATTGGGTACCAGCCAGGGAATGTACCCTCTGTGACCAAAGTGACAAATTTAAACATATAAATAGAGGATGGCCATTTTCTTAACACGTTTACTGGCTAAAGGTATTCAGAAAATTAAGTATATAAAGACAAGAAAACAAACTTTATAAATAGATGTTATAGGCCAGGTTCTGATTGCTTCAGTCCTGGGCAGTCCCATTACACTTCCTACATCTCTTTTCCTGAGTAAAGTAGAAAGCATTAGCTTTAAATCACTGCAAGACACACATAATTACTTAATCCCACCCTGAAGGATCATATGTGACAGTGATACAGCAGTCCCTGTGAAATACTGGAGAATCTCCTTAGTATTTCAAAGGAACACAAAAGTGCTGTATCATAATGCACATTTGTAGAAGATTTATTAAAAATGTGAATTCAAGTCAAGCCTTTTAGTGGTCTCCATTTTCTGGTTGGTAAATCTAATGGCAGGGCAGACTTTCCAAATGCAATAATATTGATCTGGGCAATGCAGCATCAGTAAATTAAAGTCAGCTTTTAAAAAATCTCTTCATGCCATCTATATTGGAGGCATATGCAATGAAAAGCTGCAGAGGAGATATCTGAAGTCACAGAGTCACAGCTACACAGAAGAAAGTACAATGGAAATGGAAAGATTCCAAACTTAGTAATGCTATTTGTTTCAAGAAAAATTATTTCTCACAGTGCAAGCCCAAACACTCCAGTCTTACAATTTTCAGCAGTCACCTGAAAGTTATTAGGTGGTGTTGCAGAACCAAGGTCAACATCACTAATTAGATGTAGGTTATGGGGTTTTCTTGGAGAAACAGCAAGAAAATGCTCAAGATTGTAATTTATTTTGTTTGCAGTGTCTTGTGCTAAAACCTCTGCAGCTCTGCATCAGTTCTGTGTTCTCCCTTTCGGCATTCAAGGCAAGCAAACAAAGCAATCAACAGTTTAAGGGGAGGAGACCCATTCTGTATCACAGGGAAATTCCTCCACACTCCTGTGCAACAGCTGTCTACCTTAGCAAGTCCACAAATCCCCCCTCTTACACTGAAGGGAAGAAGGGCTTCTTGTATTCTCTCTCAGAAGGGTTGTTGTTATCTGGCTGACAGCAAGACGAAGTTAACTTCAAATATTATTTTCTAGATGTACAAACTGTGAAGGGAGGGGTGGGGAAGTGGTGATCAGGGACCAATCCATCTAATCCTAAGTATAACTTTTAGGAAACAGGATTCAAAAACTGGATCCATTGCGAATTTTCTTGTGACACAAGAAGAAATAGAAAATACAAAATATATAGATATATACATATATACACAGGTTCTCTTCGTTCAGCTCTTGACACATACAATGGCTGTTGATTATGCTAATCCTTTAAAAACCTGAAACTGGGAAAAAGACAGATATTAAATCTGCTGTAAACCTTAAAATAGGTTCTATTAACTTAACATTAAAATTCAAAGATACATTGACAAGAACCCAGAGGGTATTTAGCTTTGACCCTGGAAATCAATGAGCAAATTTTAATATAATCCCTGAGTTTGAAAACACCTGGATAATGGCAGAAGCCTTTGCACTTTGTAGTGTTTAATAAACAGCTTGTGCCACAACCAGCAATAGAATATAATTGAGTAAGTCATTTCCAGAACTCAGGGGTACTAATTTAAAATTGCTTCTGCCTCTTCCTCTCATAGTGCAATCTATTTACCTACTTCTCAATTTGCCCACCACAATCACGTATTCTGCTTATGTTATAGTTAAGTAAACTTGTCTTGAAAGGTCTGAAGAACAACTATTTCTGTGCTACTTTGCTCTTTCTTAACCTGGATTCTTTCATGGGGACACAACTGCAACTATTTCACTGTTTATTTACAGAAATAACTGTAAAGTGGGGTTAACACAGGACCCAAAGCAAACCACATTATTTTTATTTTGGTTTTATATGCCTTGACTATGTAAAATCCAGAAAAATGCAAAACTCTCTCATCATATAATGGAGTAGTTTGGCTATTTAAAATAAAATAAAATAGGATACATGTCCCAGGAAAATGCAGATATGACAACACTATACCATACTACAATATGCTTGAATGCTTTTTGAGAAAAAGAGTTAATCAGTGACAGGATTAAAATGGTGAGAATTAGTACAGTTTGCTAAAGAAAGACAGAAGCAAAATAGAAGGGTAGCCCTCAGAGCCATAAAATTAATCAAATCAGTATGGAGGGAGCAACAAAAGATTTGCAAAAACACTTGAACACTGAACAAAGGTGAGGTTGCAGGGAATCAGACACAGGACTCTTTCCTGGGAAATGGCTGTGTGTTTGTACAAAGTGCACCAGGCGTGAAGGACTGGAAGTCTTTGTGCTTGGTTGTTGATGACACTTGTTCAAAATGCACATGGGGACATCCTCTGATAATTGGCAATTTCTCTATAAGTGGTGATAGTTTGTAAAGTTTATCTCTCTTCTTCTATTTTGCATAACTTGAGCAGAATCACTCACAGTGTTTTAACCATTTTGATTGACAGATGTTTTTGTCAGCTGCAGTCGCTGTTCCACCTATTCTGCAAGGCTAAAGCACCTTACAGTTTTTAGCTACTGCTCCCAGCTTGACTTAAATCAACCAGAACATCCCATGTTATCCCAAAATGGCCTGTAGACATCCAATAATCACTGAGATCTCACCAGCCTTTGCTCCAGGTACAAGTGCCTACCATTAAATCTGCTTATTTAAACCAATACCATGATACTCCATTTCCAGCATGTTGCTCCATAAGAAAAGAGAAGACAACAGCTACACAAAGTCAATTATGTTGTTTGAACTATAAGACACTTACACAAGAGCTATCAGCATAATATGCAAACTTAGGCAAAAGAAAACCTAAGCTTAAAAGTCATGATTTACACCCACAACTGTCACTTATTCAGCAGAAAGTTTCTGGCATCCTCTCATATATGAAGAACTAGACTTCATGCAACTATCCAGTAACTATGTCATGACTTCATTTCCAATGGGGATGGCATTCTAGGATACCTAAAGAATTTGCAGTGTTCATACACACACATGCATATTTCATACATCTACCTATACACACCCACCTTTCCTCCAGACCTCTACACACTGGAACATCTTGGTAGGAACTCAAGCAAGCAAGCTCAATTAACTCCCTATTTAGGGAACATATTCTATCGACTTGAAAACTTATCTGAAGAATCAGTCAAAAAGTGGACTCTGGGAAACATGGATACACAGAACTACAGAGACTTTGCTTTACATTTGAAAATTATATATATGCCTTCAGATACAAGCATGCCACGATGCAGTACTAGCAACAAAGGTATCACACCCATGTATATACTCAAGTGTATCTCCCCTGAAATGCTATCTGAATACAGAACTCATTTTCACAGCAACGCAATCACTGCAGCTTCAAAGTGTGTTCTGTATATTCTATAAATCTTAAAAGCATATTTGGCATTAATGTAAGTCTAACCTTGAATCAGGCATAACCATGGTCTAAGGAAAAGGGCACCCGCTGCCACCTCTGCCTTAGTGGTCTTTGTTCACACTGTTCTTCCTCTGCAGGATTATGTTCAACACTGCCACAATAAAAGGATGCACTGCCTCTACTGCTCTGCCTCCCCCTGCAGCCTTATACGAGACTTACTGAAAGAAAGTAGTTTTTCCCCAAAGCCTCTTGACACTTTTGAAAATGCAGCTTCTTTCACGCACTTGGGCTGGATTTAGCACATTAACTGTAGTTACCTATTCCTTCTGTAGCACAGAGGTGACAGTATTCAAGGTAGCAACACCCTGAGGAACAAGACAGGTATAAACAGACAAGATATATTCTGCTGCTTGACCTTTCCTTTTCACAGAGAGAAGTAGCAGATGCCTTTTAACCCCTCTCTGCTCTTGCCCATATGTAAGTTCCCTTCTATCATTTCCCCCACGTCTTCTCTTTTTTGCCCTTGAAATATTCATCTTGATGATGAATGAGCTAAGAGAGACTGAAAACACGAGATGAAATAAGCATTCAAGAAGACCAAATGCTGATGCAAAAAAGAGTAGCCACAATATTCCAGATCTTGGTCCAGAACTCAACTCGCTCATTTTTTTCCCACATCAGATTTTGCTCCAAGTTCATCTTTAAGCCAAAACCTTTGCAAACAAAAAAGGTCGCATATGGGCAATTTTGGAATTGATTAAAAGCAAATAGTTTGCAGTGGAATCTCCTGTTGGGGAACTCTTTACCACAAGATATTGTTAGGTTTAACTGGATTAAAAAATGATTGAGTATTGCTGTTACCCATTTATAAATATTAAAAGGAGATGGCAGGACTTTGAGAAGATTAAAATTACATGCTTTGGGGCTTAAGCTAATTTTAATGGGGATTTAGCAAAAGCCACCTCTGTGAACAGGTCATTTGCACCATCTTTCCAAAGGTTTTCTTGTGCCTCCTTGTGAAAGCAGCTTATACTCAGCTGTCTCAGGGACCGTATCTCAGGGACAGGCATTTCACAGGAGACTTGCTAATTTTATTAGCAAATGGCAAGTCTGAGGTATCAAAAAGTGTATTGGCTATGGCTCTATCAGCTATCCAGGGTCGCTGAATAGCAGACCCTAAGCAGGGGATGCCTCTACAGACAGAAAGTGAAGATCAGGGGTAATGTTCAGGCTGCTAAAAATACCTGTGGCAACCAATGTGGGAGAAGTAACATGTGTGGTGAAAGCTGCATTTAGTAATAGGGATTGTAATATTTATTTTAAGCCTACAGTGAGGTGCTGCATTTTGTCAGTGAGCCAGGAGCCATCGCAGCGGCCGGGGCTGTCCGCCTCGG
>VXBT01004620.1:547-14779 GCA_013400235.1 Oriolus oriolus
TCTGCACATCCAAGGTTGCCCCATCCCCAGTGCAGAATCTGGCACTTACCCTTGTTGAACTTTATATGGTTGGTGATTAATTTGTGTACTCTGAACCTGAAAAGGTTTGCCAGTTGAATTGATGGGTGTAGCTGGAAGGAGAGATAAGGAAATGAAGATTAATATCTCTATGTAAGCTTTGATCCTGTGGCATTGTTTTGAAAATCTACTTTATTCCTATGAGACGATTGAAGGTTGACTGTAATTACTTTTTGTTGCAGATGAGCCAACGCGTTCCTTGAGTGGTCTTATCTTGAAGAATAATGTAAAAGCACATTTTCACAACTTTCCAAATGGGGTAACTGACTTCATTAAAAGTGAATGTTTGAACAATATTGGTGATTCCTCCCCCTTAATTAGAGCTACTGTAGGTAAGTTTGTTCTTAGTGCTGTCCTCTGCATACTGGAAAAGTTACTGATATGGGTGAGAGCTGTACTAGGGACATAAAGAGTTATTGAACTCCTAAAATTTTTTGTTTCTCATAATTGTCACAACTTCACCATGTTTCAATGTTTTTCATTATTGTGAATATAAAGATATTACACTTTAAATTCCTATTATCTTAGAAGTGATATAGCAATTCAGTTCATATTTCTTGAAATGTAACTGAATAAAAATTTGTTTTAATCTACTTAAATTCAGCTTGCTGCCAGCTTGTATACCTAAAAACAGGAACACGGTAAAGGTCTGACTTGAGAACTGTTCCAGTACCCTGATTGCATCAATGAAACGCTTCTGCTAGCTGATTTTCTACACCCCCATCCCCTATATGCCCACATATGCACATCCCTTCAGGGAATCATCGTACCATGCCTAAGGCATTCACATAAAAAGCTTCTCTTAGAAAACAGTAGATAGAGTGTGATGTACAGAACTTCATAGTTTTATAGAATCATGAAATGGTTTCGGTCGGAAAAGACCTTAAAAATCATCTTGTTCCAGTGAGAAGTTTTATTTGTTACATGAATTTTTGATTTTGTAAATACCTTGTTTTGATACACATCTTTCATAAAATATGTATATTTGTATTATTTTTACTTTGTTCAAGGTAAAGTTGCTTTTCTGTCTGTTCTTTGAGAATACAATTTCCTCCAATGTTGTATTAATTTTCCTGGTCTGCTCAAAAACTAGAAAAATGTAAAGTATATATTTGAATATTGAAAATGGGTATGGGTGTCATTTCAGAAAGAAATTCAGCTTCTCTCAGTTGACTCCTCTTATAAAATAATCTACCAGTTACTGTTCCTTTAGAATAATTTGCTTTTTCTGTAGGATTCTTTCTCCAGGCATTCAGGTTACAGACTAAAGACTAGAGAAAATTACTCATTTCTTAGCATTTTCCTGCTGTCTTGTAAGCTGTCAAGCTGCTTTACTATGAATTTTATTAATGTCCAATATTCTAATGAGAGTAGAAACAAGTCTTTGAGTGGCAGGTACTCTGAATTCCAGGTTGAAGAAGAGAGTCATGCTACTTTGTTCATAGGAGTTTTCAGTGGAGTCCAAGGGAGCTAAGGAACATATTCCAGCTCCATTTGGTTTGCTGTCTTAGGGTTGGTTGGTGATGGTCTGTGGGATGTTCTTTTGAGGGACATGGGGGTTGTTTTCAAGCAGTTACTCTTTAATTTTTCCTGATAGGAAATGCTTGTGGGTTAGTAGCTCAATTATTGCTCAGGTTTAAGTGATCCTTGCAGGGATTATTCAGCATGTATAAATTCTGAAAATGAGTAGCAGCTGATGAACTGCATCCTTCCATAAGTGTTACTGTCTCACGTGTGTTCAGCACCCTGCTGTTTGAATTGTTGGATCCCTGTAGCTGTCTGACATTGGTCTGGCACCCACTGGTTTCTTGGTACTAGTGAGGTGTAAAGATATTACTGCCTGCCTACAGTGCCTTTAGCATGAGTTGGCACATGCAGATTCGAGCTGGTGTTTCTGATGAGTACATGTTTTTGCAGTTCAAGCACTATCAATTTCATGAGCCAATTGCAAATAACATTTCGGGAATTGTGAGAGCAAAATGAGCAAGTACGTCAAAATGGCATCAGAGAAGATTTAATGCAGTATTCCCTCTCCATTGTGGTCTCTAGCATCTAGTGCTAATCAGACAAAAGCTGATACCTTTTGGCCAAGATGGAAACAAGCTGATTAATCCCATCTTCAGTAGTCACCTTGCTGAGGAGAATGAGCACATGACTTGAGACCAAATGATAACTACACATTGTTTTTTCCTTACCAAGCTTATCCTTATTCTAATCCCTAAATGAGTAACGGAGTGTATCTTCTCTGTGCTGTTAACCTGTGGTACAGGTTTTAAAACCTCATGTGCTAATATTGAAATACAGATTCAAGTTTAAGTTGCATTTGTTGAGGATGCACAAATGTACCAGGATATAAATACATCTCTTTAAAAAGTGTCTGCGACTGTTCTTAAAACTTTCTAAGGACTCTAGTCTGGGCTGAACCTTAGTGTAGCTCCTGCTTGAAAGCAAGCAGGGAAAATAGTTTAAGTGTTTGAAAGCAGTGGTGGAACTGGAGAGCTTCACTGCAGGAGAAAATTGAAAGTTAATGGTTGCCCTATGACGGGAAATTTTGTTATGAAGTTCAGCTTTTAAAAGTTAAGGAGTTCAGAAATCAGCTTCAGGAGTTACAGAGGCAAAACACCATACAGAAAGTTCATAATGATATGTATGGTCTGAATTGCATGCCAGATCATTTCATCCTCTGAAATGGCTTCTAGGACCTTGAAAAGATGCAGCATATTTCATCAAAGGAATAATGCAAAGTATCTATTAATTACTGTCCTGTCCAGAATGTCCTTTGCTCTGTAATGTTGTCCTCTATTCTTGTGTATTTAACAAGAATTTTAGCATTTTATTGCAAAGATAAGTTATATATTGCAAGTAGACGCTTTTCCCATCACTTTTTACTTGGGAGATTGCTGTTTGTAATAGTACTGAGTTCTTCTGTGTTCATACTCATTGGAAGTAACTGCCAGTAGCATTAAGGATTATGGTAGCTGTTACGTTTTGCATTGAAGCAAAATGGACTCATACAAATTCAGTCCTAGTTTATAAGTAGCCTTGTCTGTCCCTGTCATCTAATTAGTTTTCCCTGGGATTTCCATATGTGCTGGAAACAAACAGAATTAGTGACGCTTTGGGCTAACCTGACTGCTGGCTCTCACAGTCCTCACTGGATGACCTACCATGGTGTTTAAGCTCTTAGTAGGTATCTTGGTCTTAGAATGTGTCCTTAATGTTTTGGATAAACGCAGTAAAGTTGTGAACACATAATTTATCATTGGGTTGTAAGTTTATTGAATGACAGATTCCCACCTTCATGCTTTTGTATCATAGTAAAAAAGAGGTGACTTGGGGTGGCTACTCTGTTTTTATTAAAGGTCCACATTTGTACAGTGTTTAGTAAACTTAGAGCCAAAGCTGCCCTGCCTTGTTGTTAATTATGAATTATATATAAAGTTATAAATTATAATTTCCTTAAGTGAAGTTACTTGGTGCTTGATTTCTAATGTTTGATCCCTTTGTGGCAGCAAGAAGGAGCAACCCACCTTTCCTGTTCAAAGCCCTTCAAATAACATTTGCAGTTAAATGTACTTCCTCTTTTTACGCATGCCAGTTCTTAACAAAACTATAACTTTTTTATCTCTTTAGGTATTTGAGAGGCGAAAAATTGATAAGAAACAAGTGAAAGCATGTGAGATCTTATTTTCTCCATTCTTCTGTTTCTTTTAGGCATTCTGATAACAACCATTGCCTCAAAAGGGGAGTTACAAAATTGGCCTGAGCTCTTGCCAAAGCTTTGCAGCCTGTTGGATTCTGAGGATTACAATACCTGTGAGGTAATGTGATTTGTAGAAAATAGAAGATGATCATCAGAATTTGATTATTTTTATCTCTCTTCACACACACTATGTATGTGTATAGTTATGTGTGCATGTCTGTATGTATTTATACATGCTCATGTATTCTCCTTGGAGAGCCATGGCTAAGATTTGATAGTTTTTCTTCTACCTCTGGTCCATGTTCTTACTGTTCATTCAAATGAATTCATTTTCTTTGCATAAAAGCAGAATAAGATTGCAGATGGATAGTCATGGTATCTCAGCTGAGAAGTTTTCTGCAGTTACCAGTCCATGATGCCTAATCTTTAGGCACCATTAGCATCATTACGTTGATGCTGAATTTTCTCTTACATAAAAGTAGTGTTCGTTCTTCTTGTGACTTAACCTGGAAAAGTGATCGATTGCTGCATCGTGGTGAAATGAACTGTTTTGTTCAGTCTGTATAAAGGGAAATAAGTAAATAAGAGTTCTAAACAATGAGAAAATATGTAAAGCTATGTCTGATGTAAAAGAATAAAGATTGTGATCACACCATTTGAATTACTTGATAATGTCTCCATGAAAGTGTGAAACATTTTGTATAAAGTGAACCTCAGAGATGACTAATGATCCAAGATGCCACGTTGCTATGGAGTGTTTTGGTGCTGCTTTCTCTTGGGAAAAAACCCCTCACATTTGAAAGTGAAACTCAGATTGACCATCATCTGTGTTTTGCCCCATAGTGAATTATGAAAGGAAATACAATTATATATGCAATTAATTTGGATACTTCTGCCTCACCCTACTTACTTCTCAAGTAAGAATTAGCTTTTAAGTGTTTTTTGAAATATATTTGGATAGATGAGCATCAAATGAAACTAAAATTACCACTTATTCCTTGCTGACTGTCCCAGTTTGAGAGCTGAGAGATGCTCAGATGCTGATTTAAATACAATGCCTTTAAGAATATTTCAATTTAATCTTAATTAGTTAGCTGCATTTATGGTATTAACTAGCTACATTTACTGTGTTGTGCTGAAATTACCCATTTTATATGAAATCTGAAGTTCTGTTTCTTTCAGAATGCGAAAGAAGATACTTACTTATTTGTTTATTCATTTTTAAACAGGGTGCTTTTGGTGCTCTTCAGAAGATATGTGAAGATTCCGCTGAAATTTTAGATAGTGATGTATTGGACCGGCCACTCAATATCATGATACCTAAGTTCTTGCAGTTCTTCAAGCACAGCAGTCCAAAAATACGGTAGGTTTGTGAGTTGCACTTACAGTTACCTGTTAAAATTCTACTTACATTATTTTGTAGATCTGTTTAAAATCTGCTTAGCTTTTTTAAATTATCCTGCAGAGACCCACAGAGATTCCATGCATCAGTAATTTTCATGTTTATCTTCAGTTAATACAAGAATCTCACCTCTTCATGCAATCAGTCAATTATTCTGAAAATCAAACAGTTTAAGTTTTTGCATGTTATTACACAAAATTCCTGCTGTGCTTAGAACTTAATATTCTGATTAGAAATAACAATTTTACATTCCTTTTGTAATGGCTTCAGCAGTGGAAGAGTGAAAATTCTTTTGCTGACAAAAGTTTCTGAGTTCTGACAAAAAAAAAATTTCTGCATTTAACTGAACTTTCAGCTGAATCAAATTAAATGGGTTCATCATCCCTTCACTGTAAGACTGTATTAATGCCTCCATAGTAACAATATGAAAGAAAAATTCCAGAATTAAATTGTTATTTGCTAGTATTCATTACAAAGAGCAGTAGCTTTTACTCCCAGTTGGGCCAACAGAGTGCCCCTGCCAGAGAAGGCTAATGATATCCTGGACCTGAGTATTGCCAGCTGGTTTAAGGGAGGTGATCCTTCCCTTCACCTTCCAGGTGAGGCCACACCTGAAGTACTGTGTCCAGTTCTGGACTGTTCAGTGCAAGAGAGGCACGGGTGTACTGGAAAGACTCCAGCAAGGGGCCATATCAGGAAATGCAAAGGGAGTTGGGACTCATCAACATATGTAAATACTGAAAGAGAGAGAGGAAAAAAATGTCCAGATTCTTTCCAGTGGTGTCCAGTGACAGAACCAGAGGCAGTGGCCACAAACAGAAACTCTGAATGTTCCATCTGAATATCAGAAAACAGCTTTTTTACTGTGAGAATGAGCAAGTACTGGCACAGGTAGCCCGGAGAGGTGATGGAGTCTCCATCCTTGGAGATACTCAGTAGCCAGCTGGATGTGGTCCTGGGCAACTGGCTGTAGGTGGCCCTGCTTGAGCACAGGCATCAACCAGATGACTTCCAGAGGTGCTTTGCAACTCCAACCGTTCTATGATTCTTCATGATTCTGTGAAATGTTTTTTATCTTCTGTTTGAAAACTGTATTTGACAGCTTTAAGGTGACAATTCTTTATTGCCAAGAGTAGTAGATAGTGAAGACTAAGACAAAGATTGTAACTCATGATAAGATTCTAATACAGTTTAGAAAATCATCTGTAAAAGAAGTTCACTAAGAAAATCTGTAATGAAGTGTGAACTTGGTCTTGTGGAAAGATAAACTTAATAATTCTCTGGAGCTGAGAGAGAGGGAGAAAAACATGCTTTGTTCTTTACCACACTGTATGGTCTTTCACTTCTTTCCTGTGCTGCGATGTTCATGGTTTTGAGACTTAAACCAGTTTAAAGTTTAAAGCAGGCTACCTGCTGACCCACAGCCTAGTTTCAGTACATAGTGCTGAGGTATGAAAAGGACTAATAGTGTTAGTACAATACTTCAAAAAAAGACAACTCAAAAGACAACTTTTGAACAATGTTTTATGACACGGTCTTCGAAGAAATGTCTAAGCAGAATAGAAATTTGGAGTTACAGTAGTAAAAATACTGTAATGAATCTTCAAAGGGTTTTACAGGTAGTTTTGCCTTGTGCCTCTACCTTGAGAATTTGACTTTTGTGTCTGAGAATGAAAAAGACCTCTAAGTAATGGCTTTGTGTGGCATGGAATAGAAGAACAGTGCTTCATTTCTTAGAATGTTTCTTCCACAAGTGTTTTAGTTTGTATCCAGCTACCAGTGTGTTTTTGTTCTAAGCTACATCTATATTGTGGACACATTCTGGTCTCACTAAGTTCTAAACATATTGCAAAGGCAGTTGCATACTTAACAACGAAGAAGGTCAGACTAAAATATCGCCATGTTGACTTGTATGGAATTATTACTATCTGAGAAGGTCACAATCATAATATGCTCAAAAAGAATATACATACTGTTCAGAACAAATATGCCAGCTGTAGTCATCCAACCTTATTCACGGCATACTTTATTTTTAAGTATTGATTAGGTATATCGGAGTATAAGGCAGTACTTAAAATGTAGTTAATTTTGCTTGGTAATGCTACAGGTGCATAGATTCATTCTCATGCCTTTGAAGATACTTGGTTTGTGCTTTTGATGCCTGAGTACATTTCAAAAAAATGTTTTTAACTCATGAAACATATATATTTCAACTCTTTCTGTTGTAGGTCTCATGCAGTGGCATGCGTCAATCAATTTATCATCAGCAGAACTCAAGCTCTTATGTTGCACATAGATTCTTTTATTGAGGTGGGTGTGTTTTCTTGGTTGGAGGTTTAAGTCCAATTACCTGTCTTGATTTATCAAGAGGTTTGAACTACATTTTGCAACCACCTCTACCCCTGAACTCTGCATTTCTGATTGCCCATTCTTAGCTTGAGTCCCCAGGGATTGAAGTTCATTCTGTATGCTTGTGCTCAGGGCTAACCACTCTGTAAGCAGAAGAAGTAGGTGTATTTCAAAAGATGTTTCCTTTTCCTAATTAGGGGAAGCTCTTGTTGTCTAAAGGTGCAAAAGTAACGGCAGGAGTCTGTCTCTTACTTGCCCTGAGAAATGCATGTCACTGGGCCTCTCTGCCTGTCTGAACTTGGATGAGAAGCATTCTGGATTGTTTAGAGTATTTGATTTGCTCCTCTTGTGTACTGACACAATTTATGTTTCGGAGGAAAAAAATAATCCAGGAAGTACTGTTCTTGTGCCAGTGTTAATACACAGTGTCATGTTCATGTATAAAATACATACTGAGAGACTGAGGAGTTAATTTGCTAACCCATATGTCTTTAAAAAATAGAACAGTATTCTGAGGTGTGGGTTGGGCAGGTATGGAAGTACATCTCCTTTAGTCAGCCAGTAATGTCAATTTTAATACAAGTTGAACTTGATGAATTGAGGTTTTTCAACTGTTACTACTTTCCAACAGAATCTTTTTGCACTGGCTGGTGATGAGGAGCCTGAAGTACGCAAAAATGTTTGTCGTGCTCTGGTAATGTTGCTGGAAGTTCGGATGGATCGCCTGCTTCCTCATATGATTAGTATAGTTGAGGTGAGTCTCATTTCCTAGATGTTCTGCAGATTCCTGTTTGACACTGCAAAAATAATAAATAAAAAGCATTCTTTAGAACAGCTATGTTGCTCTTGCACTTGCTGATTCTTTGCCTTTAAGACTGAGATTGCAAAACTTTATTCTTATCTAATTGCCAACTTGACGCTGTGTTTGACAGGCAATGCATATGGCAGTTGTTTGTTCTTCATTAAATTAATTATCCCAAAATGACTGGGATCCCAGCCAGGCGTTGCTTGACACTAAGTGAGAAGATTATGTTAAAAATCTAGCACTAGTGCTGGAACTGCTCCAGTTTACACATTGAAGCTGTCACTTTTTGGGGTGTGTTGACCATAACAAGGTTAAGGCATGTTATTTTACATTGCTTAGATGCTTTTTGAGCTACTAATGAAAAAGTTCTAACATAAATGTTCTATTTTATACAAGTAATTTATTTTTATATTGTGTAGTACATGCTTCAAAGGACGCAGGACCAAGATGAAAATGTGGCTTTGGAGGCATGTGAGTTTTGGCTGACTTTGGCTGAACAGCCGATTTGTAAAGAGGTATTATGTCGGCATCTTACTAAGTAAGTATCAAGAATTACAACTTGTATTTATTTTGAGACAGTCCTCTTAAAATTTCAGTTGACTTGTTCATGGATACTCTTAGAGACAGTGTATATGGCTTGCAGTATGCTTAGAAGAATTCCTCCGTAGCTAGTTCTTGTGCATAGTAAAATTGAAAACGCTTCTGAGGGTTTCAGACCCAGTGAACTCCAGAAACAACTTAACTGTGTCACTGTAGTGCTTGCCTTGAGTTTAACAAGCTGTTAGGCTTCACATGAATGCAAAGATACAGTAAAATGCACTTAAGCTCAAGTGAAAACTCCACATGACATTACCCGTAATATCTGGTGTACCATGAACATGTCATCTTGACTACTGCTGATATAGGCATCTTTGTACAATACTTTGATGTGCAGAGTCGTGCAAAGGGTTCTTCATTTTAAAAAGAGAATAAAACAAAATGAAATTTCTTGAATTTAGAAATCGGCTTTGTATCAATTACTGTTACAATTTAAACTTGAAGAAAGCCTGTACAATTTGTTCCTTCATACTTCTGCAGCCTGATAGTAGTTTAAGTTTCAAAACTTACTTTTTCAAAGTTTCAAGAAGTTTTTGTATGCCTCAAGAGATAGATCTTTGATTGAATGGGAGTAAATATCCATGTTTGGAGTATAAACATCTTTATGTCTGCCACAGTGCTTGCAACTTCCTCCAGACTAATTTGAAGTCTTTTACAAAAGGAAATTAATTCTTCAGTGTTGCCAGCAAATGAATACTCTTTCTTTTCATATATGCATTGAAGATTTTTTAAATTAGGTGAGAGTTCTCTCAAGATTTTGAGTGGAAAAACAGAATGACAGAAGAGACATGCCCTTCTCAGCAAAAATAAGCATTATAGATGTGAAGTAATTAAAAAGAGGAAGCAAAATTTCAGTTTTCTTAACCAATTAAAAAGTAGAAAATTGAGATAAAAATATGTACTGTAGCAGAGAAAGAATAGGAGTTAAAACCAGAAGAGTAAGTTACAAGAAATTATTTTTAAATTTTAAAATGGTCTGATTTAATTCCTACTTTTATAGTTCAGAAGGCAAAAGGATGATAGTACTTAGCACAAGTTCCCAACACACATTGTGTCGTTAATAACTACTAGTATTAAATCTTTTTGGCCTACATGAACCTTGACACTGCAGCAGCATCATACTCATTTTTTTAATAAAGCTTTTACATTTCTAGAAAACCAAATTATTATTTAGTCACATCATCTCATTTTCCCCAAGATCTTTCAATGTCATGTGTGTTTAAGTCAACTTATTTGTTGGTGAGTCCTGTTTGATTAGGGAGCTATATAAGCTTGTCAGTACTTGATAATCCTAAAATTTTGTATGTTAAATTTAAAGTAGGACAAGATCTTCTTAAAACTTGTTCATGTGGTTTCTGACATTTTATGCCTGTAGGCTTTCTTATAGAATGTATACTTCACAAAGTACGCTGCAGAAATGCCAGTGAATCAGTGATAATGTTTATACTTACTATTCCTTCCTTCAAAGTTTAGAATGTAATGTGGCATTGCAGTGTGTGAATATTAGAGCAAGCCTGATACCTTCAAAAACAATACTCACCTGCAGAATATAGCAAGACTGAGTCTGTCACTGTTGCTGCGTCATCCATGGTTAATGCTAGTTTCACTTGGCTTATATATTCTTACAGATTTTTTCTTTTGTTGTGGCAAACATGTTTTTATGGGAAGTATTTGACTTTTTCCCATAGTACTTTTTTAGCTATACATCTGTACAGTTGAAGCTCCATAACCTGTTTAACAATGAAGTAAATCCTAATATTAATAAATCAAGATTTCTGCAATGTTGAAGGCTTGTCCTCCTGAAGTAATCATGAGGATTACTGATGGTGATAGGAGAGCTTAATGTAGTTAGGCCTCCATCTTTAACAGTAATGAGGTAGAGTCTTCATTGACAAGTAAATAAAGTGACAAGTACTATTGGCAAGAGTCAACTTACCATGCATATTGTGGGAGTTTGAATTCTTAATGAAAACCTAGATGCAATTTCTGAAAGGTACTTCAGAATAAGTATATCAGTTGTGACATCTGGCTACTTCTGTTTAAAAGTTTGTAATTTGAAATAACACTTTTTCTCATTACAAAGTATTGATGAATCTTATGACATGGAACTTGGTTTGGATACTAGCTCTTTCTATCAGGCTAAGGTATTTCTCTTTTGAGTTGGGAGGCGAAGGTTACAACCAAAATTCTGGCCCATATAACTGAAAACTGGCTTGCTTTTTTATGTGTTATTTTGATATGTATAAATATTTCTTTGTAGGCTGATACCTGTGCTGGTAAATGGTATGAAATATTCGGAGATTGATATTATTCTGTTGAAGGTGAGCATCAGTTTCTTTTACTCTGTTGGAATAGTTGGTTGGGTTCTGACCTGTAAATCAGAATGATTCAGATCAGAATGGGCAAGCCTAGCTTGCCATCTGTTCAGTGGAGAATTAGCTTTCTGGGGCAAGGTATGCTGTTCCAGTTACTAAATGCAACTGATGCCATGTTAATTGGAAAATAATCTGTGGCTCTCCTGCTTTGCCCCAGTCCCCTCCGACACAATTTAGGCAGAGCCGGGATACTATTACCATGAACTACTGCAAGAATGCAGCATTAAAAAAATGTTCAGAGCTAATTCTAATGCCTTCTAGGTTGAATACATGGCTTTTTCCATCACTACATATGTCTGTGTATCAGAATTTCTCAATCACTTCTTTCTATTTCATTCCCATTGAGTAATTTCCTAACAAGAAGTGTACTTTGTGAGTGAGCATACCTTGCTTGTGTCTTCCTATTGTTTTTCTGGTAAATGCAGCAGTAGAACACAGGAATAGTGTCCTTTTTTTAGCAGAGCAGCTCAGGTGGGATGTGAGTCTTTTATACACGTACAAAATCTTGAACTAAAACTACATTGTTAACTTCCTTGAGCAATACAGTTGAACTAGTTTGTCTGATAAAACAATTTGATGACAGGGGGATGTTGAAGAAGACGAAGCTATTCCAGATAGTGAGCAGGACATAAGGCCTCGTTTTCATCGTTCGAAGACGGTGGCTCAGCAACATGAAGAAGATGGTATTGAAGATGATGACGATGATGATGATGAACTTGATGATGATGATACTATTTCTGACTGGAATTTAAGTATGTCAA
The DNA here is from genome assembly GCA_013400235.1 of Oriolus oriolus. Lineage (NCBI taxonomy): Eukaryota > Metazoa > Chordata > Aves > Passeriformes > Corvidae > Oriolus > Oriolus oriolus. The sequence continues at coordinate 12,618 of VXBT01004620.1, forward strand.
AGTAATGTGTGAAATGCTTTAAACTAGAGCTACTTGTGTAGTACGAGAACCACAGTAAAAAGACAAGTTTGTTTATAGGAATACTGAGGCTTTGTTTTTGACTACAAAAATAACCATCTGCTGACATAATTGGTGGGTATGTTGGAGGGAGATCCTTTCAGATAACACTTTGACTTTATAACTGTATTGGCAAAATCTATCCACCTGTCAGCTTATTTTGACTGTGGCAGATTGAGTTAAAATATTTACTTGATACAATTCAGTGGAGCTTTTGGACTTAGAATTTTAATTCTGTGAAAGAATAAAAATCCTGTATCACTTGTTTAGTTTCGGTTTAAAAAGAGGGAAAAAAAAACTTTCCACATGGATAACTGGAGCAAGCTTAATAATGCTTTCTTTAATTTCAGTCTTCCCTCTAAAATTGGGTTGGGTTGGGTTGGTTTTTATTCCCATGTGAACATTCTACTACCTATGGCCATTATGGGTATTTTTTTTCTCTGTGAAGAATTTGCTTCTGACCAGAATACAGTACTTTAGCTTTTGTGAAGGTAGGAGATGGCTCTGAGGAAACCAGAATTCGGATGGCCTGTTGTGGGGGTCATAGGACATTTAGGCTAATAGGCCATGTTACAAGGAAAGAAAACACCACCAACTGTTTTTTTAAATTCAGTGACAGCAAATAACTAGTGAAATTCTGACAAATCTGATTTTAATATGCTTTGCAAACAACCTCATTGTGGAATAATGCTTGAGATGTGGACATAGCCACATAGGGTTTTCTTTCCTAAGGCCATAAGTTTTTGCAGGCGTGTGGTTAAATAATTTTGAGACATATCTGGAGAATTATTGTTGTTGAAAATATGAGTGCAAATATGCTTGTTTCTGTAAAGCTGCATCTTGGAAAAAAAGTACAGTTTTATATTCTTAATGCTCTGCTTTTCACTGCTGTGTGTAGAGATTGCAGAATTAAATATGCATTTCTAAGAAAGGACTCAAATGACATAAGGTGCCCTGTGATGTACAGTTTTGATTAAAATGGTGAGAAAGCTGAAGTTCAGGAATGGTGGCCTAAAAGAGAAAGAGTAGAACAGTTTAGAAATCTGTAATGACATGTGTTATGTGGATTTGAGAAAATTTTTATTATCTGAAAATCAGAATTGTGTGCCCTATTTCGTGTCCAGTGTTCTGTGTTTGACTTCCAGTTTGAACAGAGAGGAAGCACCAGCACAGCTTGACAATTAGCAGCATTGCTTACTAATGAGACCAGTGCAATTCTTTATGACAGATTGAGAAGGAACTGATACTATAATAAAAATGGCTTTCTAAGAGCTGTGGCTTTGCACAGGAGTGCAGTGTATCCCTGTGCAGTGTAATGGAGTGGAAGTGTGTTTCCTGCAAGTCCACTGGCAGCTCAGAGTTAAAAAGGGGATTGTGTTGCCTAATTGTAACTGTTTGTATAATAAGCAGAGGTTAACACTGTTAATTCCCTTCAGGGAAATGTTCTGCTGCTGCTCTAGATGTCCTAGCTAATGTATTTCGTGATGAACTTCTGCCACACATCTTGCCACTGTTGAAGGAATTGCTCTTCCACCCCGAATGGGTAGTTAAAGAATCTGGTATCCTTGTTCTTGGTGCAATTGCTGAAGGTAAGGCAACAGTTCATGTCAGGTTGCTGATTTTTTAATTGGTTCTAAAGCAGCTCAGGTGAACTTACTAATGCAAACAAGTGTATGTCCTTAGCTGGTTTGGTTTTGGTGATTAATCTGTTCATTTGCTAATAGGTGACTGCAGTTATTTTATTTTTCATTTTCAAATTTATGCACGTTTGGGAGGCTAAACAGATTACATAACATCTTTTATTTCTCCCATTCTAAACTTTGCAGTATACAGTTGTTGATCTCTCCCAAAATACTACCTTAATTTCATAGAAGATAAATATTTAATAAATTTTAGCCTTAGATTTTAAGTGCTTTCAGAAATGGAGAAGACCACTCTTGTGATTTCTGTACACTAAGATGCCTTTTGTAGATGGTTCTCAAATCACTTAAGTTCCATTCTTTTTTACTTACTCACTGTCTTGCTTGGCTTTTTGCCTGAAGTTCCAGCATCTCTGTCCATTTTGCAGGCTGAAGAAGTAGATTTGGGTCCATGCCTGGATTATC
>VXBT01004625.1:0-27781 GCA_013400235.1 Oriolus oriolus
GGTTTAGATTGGGTATTAGGAATCATTTCTTCACCAGAAGCGATTATCAAGCATTGCAACAGGCTACCTAGGGAAGTGATTGAATCATCATCCCTGCTGGTGTTTAAAAGATGTGTAGATGTGATGCTTAAGGGACATGGTTCTGTGGTAGACTTGGCAGTTCTGGGTTTATGTTGGATCTTGATGATCTAAAGAGTCTATTCAACCCAAATGATTCTGTGATTCTGTGTAAACAGACCAAGGGTGGAAGTGACTTGCTCAGGTTTGTGCAGTAGTTCAGTGATAGCTGAGATTACAGTCTTTTCTTTACACTTGGCTTTAAGTTTTGCATTCTCTGTGTTCTCCGTATAAATCTGTTGTACTTGGAGATCTGATAGGGGCACTGAGGTAATTTCCTTGTGTTCTGCATTCTGCAATTACAACTCCTTGAATTAGGTTTGTATTTGGGGGTTTGAAGACATGATTGTTGTTGCAGCCATCTTCCTTAAAAAGATTATATTTATGTTATTATTTCACTCCCTATGGTAAACTGGTTTCTTTGTTATAGATATTGGCATTCCTTTTTTTACAAAATTGTGTTCTATGTGTTTAGGGAGAAACTCATTCGCCTTCAACATGAGAACAAGATGTTAAAATTGAACCAGGAAGGTTCTGACAATGAGAAGATTGCCTTGCTGCAGAGCCTTCTTGATGATGCAAACTTACGGAAGAATGAACTGGAGACAGAAAACAGGTAAGAAATTTTGTCCTCTGTTTCAGTTGTCTTTCCTACAGGCATCCTCAGGACAAGAAGGACATGGATTTAAAGGAGTCAGTCCTGTGAAAGCCACAAGAATGTGATTGCAGGACTGCAGTGTCTTGTATGAGTAAAGTCTGAGGGATAGAGACTATGTAGCCTGGAAGAGAGCTTAAGTTAGATCTCATCAATGTATCTTATCAAAGCATCTGATGGGAGGGTCTGAAGGAGATTAAGCTTGTCAGTAATACTCAGTAACAGGGCAAGAGGCAGTGGGCAGAGCTTGAAACACATTATATTTCATCTAAATGTAAGAACATACTTTTTTTTCACTGTGGGGGTTGCTGAGTACTGGAATGTATTGCCCAGAGAGGTTGTCTCCATCCTTGTAGATATTTAAAACCCAACAGGATGTGTTCCTGGGTAGCCTGCTCTATCTGATCCTGCTGGATTGAGCCAGTCAGCATACAGACATCTGTGGGACCAGACAGAGTGCATCTGAACATGCCACAGTATTTGGCTGATAGTGATGTGAGGCTGCTTTCTATCTAAGCTTCGAATCTGTTCTTTGTCTAATCTTCATTTACCTTCCCCTTCAACTGGGGGAGGTGCCTGAAGCCTGAAAGAAGGTAAATACTGCCCTCACCTTCAAGAAGGGCACGAAAAAGAGCATGAGGAATTACAAAGACTGGTCAGCCACAGCTTACTCTCTGGAAGTTTCACAAAGCAAGTCCATCAGGAATCTATTTCCAGCCACATGAGGGACAGGAAAGTAATTGGGAAATGTCAGCATGAATTTATTCAGAGCAAATCATGCCCATTGTCTTGACGATGAGATGACTGCATATGTGAAGAAGGGTGAAACAGAGGATGGGACGGTACTTAGCTTAGCTTTAGCAAAGCCTTTCATAAAGTGTTCCATGGTATCCTTGTGTTCAGAATGGTTAGATATAAACTAAATAAGTGGACAATAAAGTGAGCAAAAAAATTGATTGGACAGTGATTGGACAGCTGAGCCTAAAGTAGTATTGTCAGTGAAATGAAACCCAACTGGCAACCAGTTCCTCCGTCATTAGTACCAGGACCAGCTGTTCATCACTTTTATTAACAACTTCACTGATGAGAGGGACTACATTCTCAGCAGATTTGAGAACGGTACCACTTTGGGATATCCTGAAAGGGAAAGCTTAGTTATTCAGAGGAGCTCAACAGTCCAGAGAAGTGAACTGATGAGAGCCCTGTCCCCTGGCTGTGGAACAGCTCTGCTGCAAAAGTCCTAGGGTCCTAGTAGGTGGCAGAGGAGGATGCGTTATCTGAGGACTTTGCAGTTGACTGTGATCTGGGCTGTTCTCACTGAGGTGCAGGCAGTCGGTCTGGGAAAATGCTTGTTCACCTCTCATCAGTACATCTGGACAGAGCATGTAATTTTGGATTCCCCAGTACCAGAGAGATGTGGATGTGTAGAAATGCAGCAGAATACTGCTAAGGTGAGAGACACTGGAAGGTGTGATAGGTGGGATAAAACTGAGAACTGGGTTTGTCCAGGCCAAAGAAAAGGTAGCATAGAGGAGATTGTACTCTGATCTGCATCTGCCTCATGGGAAGGTAGCAAGACAGATTTCGGCTGTTCTCAAGAGATTATTAGTGGAAGGACAAGAGGCAACAGACAAAATACGTAGTATGAGTCTGAGCTCTAGAAGAAAAGCCCAAAGGGACAGTTAGACCTCTGTCCTTAAAAGTGTCTAAACCTGGTACTGGATGTGGTTGCCAGCAAGCTACTCTTAAGTGCACCTGCTTTAAGGAAGAGGTTGGATCTAGACAACCTGTGGACATCCCTTCCACCCTACAGGTTTGTAGGGTCCTGTAATGCTGTAAAACCATAAGCTAGCAGCTCTTGCACAGTAAAACTGACTGTTAAAAGGTCTTCTTTCATCTATATAGAAATGATTTCTGCATGCATTTATGTTGTCCTTGAGGAATATGAGAATGTTGTGGATGAACATTTGGATGTTATAATCTCTGGAACTGCTGTAAGCTCTAACTGCTGCTGTAAATTTTTGTGAGTAATGTACAGTATTGCATTTTTTGTGATGACCTGGAAACACCCGACACTAAAAATCTGAGACTTCCTCTTGCCTTTTTTTTTTTTTTCCCTTAAAAAAAAAATTTTTCTTTTTCCTAGATTGGTAAATCAGAGACTTCTGGAAGTACAGTCCCAGGTTGAAGAACTACAAAAATCTTTGCAGGATCAAGGTTCAAAAGCTGAAGATGTAAGTAGAAATGTACATCAGACTTACATTCGAGTAGTTACAATTTTTGAAACTTACACCTTTTTGTAAAAAAAAAAAAAAAGTAAGAGAAATATATGAACTGAGATTTCTAATGGTTTTACATATTTACTTGTATTGTCTTATCAATAAATTGTTCTTCTCTAACTAGGATGTAAGACAATTGTCTAGATTAGAAAACCATCCTATGTAGAGAAGGTGTCAAATATGTTTTATTTGAATAACTGTGTCTGTTACAATAGAAAAGGCAGCATTAAAATTACTTAATTAGAACAGAGAGTTTTGCAAGGAACTGAGGAAATGTTGATTCTCCATGAATAAAGCATCCGAAGTTGTTTTTAGTTTAGTTTTCTTAATGAAAGTTAAGGCCTTTCCAGCCAGTGGAAGGTCTGTAATTGTTCATGTAAATGTATGTCATAATGAAAAAAGCCAGGCAGACCAAAATGAAAGAAAAAGTCAAATAATTAGGCCCTCAACATAATGCATCATTTTCTGTTTCTGTATACAGAGTTAACTTTATTTTAAATGTAAGAATATGCATTGTAGCTGAGTTAGTGTGGAAAACAACTTTCAGTCTTCCACTCAAAAATTGTTTATCTCCTGTATTTCAAAAAAGAAGCTCTAGAATTTTCTTGAAAGCGCTGATTTGTTGGACTGTACATGCATAGTGTATGCTCACAATCTCAGTGTATCATGTTGCTAATTGGCAACAAATTGTAATGTGTTGCTTTCTATTTTTGTGGGTTTGTTTTAACTAATTTATATAAAACAGTGGAAGTTTTTTACTAGCTGCTTATGCTTATTTGAGAGTGTGTTAAATTTAGTTTATACTTTTAATTTTCAGAATAAACTGTATGAATGTAAAACACCTAGTTGATTTCCAACAAGATTATTTTCCTGAGTAACTTAGAATGTGTTTTAGAATGCACGTTAAAATTGGTCTTCTCTGAGATGGTCTTTGTTGTCTTGATTATTGGCCAAAGTCTTTTCAGGGTGAACAAGAATCTGAAAGAATTATACTCAGATACTGAGTATTGTAAGTGATCCCTGTCTAACTGTATTCGCATTTATTTACTGCAATTTTAGTTGTGTCTCTTTTGAGGCAGTGATTGGGGCAGTAATTTAGGGTGTGTCTGCACTCATGGCTTCTGTGTAGGTCTGACCATAGCAGTGGTGACTTACAGGCACTGATCCCATAGTCTGTTTTGCTGAGCTTGATGTGTAGGATTCCATTTACTTTTAAGGAAGCAAAAGAGTGAGTGTAGACTCAGGGAAGTGTTGAGGATGCAAGAACCTCTGATGTGGCCTTCATGCAGTCTTCCTGACAAAGCAGAGCAAACCTCAGAAGTTAAACCCAGCTGCTCAAGTAGATCAAAGTTGTGCTGAGAATACCTGAGTTGTCTGTAGGATATCCATACAAGAAGAGAGATTCTTCAGAAACATATGAGAAAGCAATAGGGGAGACAGCATACAGTTCACCAATACATCATTTTCAGCTCATTTCTTCTGTTTTTTGCTATTTTTCTGCAACAATGCACTGAAATCCATATTTTTACATACTTATACTGTAATTTTACTCAATCCAGAAAATTGACACTCCATTTTAATTCAGTCCAGAAATGTATGGTGAGAGCTCAGGTTTGTTTTCTGTTGGGGGTTTTTTTGGTATTTTTTTTCTTTTAAGTTTTGTTGGGTTTTAAAGCTGAAGTTATTTTCAGACATGCCCAAAAAGACACAGGGGTACCGTCCTAACCCAGGCAAGTGTCCTTGAAGTGATAAATGCTGTGTGCCAAGGTCCACGTGGGCAAGCAGTTCCGATTTTATACCAAGGTGCAGTGGAGGGCAGCTGTGTGCCATTGTGGCTGTAATGGGCACTGACACACTCTGTTGAGATTACTGATTAGTCCATCCTGGGTGTCACCTTGCTAGCCAGGCAAAGGCCTCCTTACCCCCATCTTTCAGACTACAGAATCAACTCAGATGTGTCTGGTGTGCTCAGAATAGGTTTGATTTATTGTGTTCCAGAATGCAGTAGTTGTGCAGGGCTGCTCAACAGTTCCTGAACAGCTTTCACTACATCATTTGCATGTCTTACCACTGTCTTTTATCATCCTCGTTCTCCTGTTCTCTCCCCTAATCCTTTCCTATATAAACACTTCTGCCCCACTTGTTAAATCCATCCCACACCTAATGTTTCTCATAATGTAATGTGCAGTCTTGGCCTTACATGCTGTTACTGATACAACACCTCCCTAAAAGGTCCCCAGAACTCTGTTGCCTCTTCAGTTACCCATGAAATTCAGCCACTTTGTTTGTTTGGTAAGACACTAGAACAGGTTGCCCAGGGAAGTTGTGGATACCCCATCCATGGAACATTCAAGGCCAGGTTGGACAGGGCTCTGAGCAAGCTGACTTAGTTGAAGATGTCCCTGCTTGTTGCAGGCGGTTGGACTATGTGACCTTTTAAAAGTCCCTTCCACTTGAAATCTGACCATCTGTCATGGTGCTGTTTCGTAACTTTCATCACCTCACACAGCAGTCTTCTGAAGTGATGATCCGTAGTTTCCCACACCCTGCTAAGTTAGCTTAACCTGAGGCCAGAGCCTAGCCGTTCTGGCCATAACATGTTAAACAAAACCAAATTTTGCCCTGAAAAAGGGGGCAGACTTGTTCCTTTGGTTTGTTTAAGCATGAAAGAAACTTCAAGCAAAAGGACTTCTATTTCTATAGTTTTTAGGAGACTCCTCTTCCTGTGAGAGAACAACAATTATGCTAATTACATTTTAGATTTGTATATGAGTCTTTAAAGCTTACTGATACTGCAGAAATCCCTGAAGTAATGTTTGCCCATTTTTAGAGTGATCTGTTTGAATTTGTCTGACAAGTTTGTACAAGATCTTTGGGTACCTAAAATGGCATATCGAGTGTTTTAGTCTTTTTCCTAATCATGTGTCTTGGGTAAATTAATGTGGGTAAACTCAGTTCTGCTTCCTTTAATTGTTTGTGCTGTTTATTGCAGTTAGTTTCTTCCTTGTGAGAACATGATCTATCTAGGTGGGAGAGGGGTTACTCCCTCAACAGTGCAGGTACTAGGTAAATAACAGACCAGTGGAATCAGTGTTGAGTAGTAGTTGTGTCTGTTTCAAGATAAACCCAAGTGCAATACAAGGATTGCAGAAGAAAAGCTGAGTTCAGTTTTGATTTTCTTACATTAGGGAAATGGGCACTGCTTCCAGCTTTTTCCCTTTCTTGTCCCAGCCAGCTGGTAGTCCCCTAAATGATCAGATATAAGTGATGAGGACAGTTCAAATGATTTGTGACTGATAAAGATGCATACAAATATTTTTTGTTACAGAAGAGGTGGTGTTGCTGCAGTTGTTCAGAGGACTGGAAAAGAAAAAAGCCAAATGGTCAAAACCTGCAGATCCTTAGCTGCTGCAAATTTCTGACTGTGAAGTCAATAGAGCCATGTTGACTTGTTTTTATGGCTCCCCACTTTTCTTGTTGTGCGATAAGAAAACCTCTTTTAAAATAATGAAAAAACACACCCCAGGAATGTGATCAAAGACAGTATTTTGAAGTATAACCAAACTAAAATGCTTTTTGAGTGCAAACAGTAATTTTTTTCTGTTAGCAAGGTGTCTAAACCTTTGTTGAAAGAACATTGGAGAAAAAACAATGAAGTAATTTGTTGATGATTTTATCTTATATTTTGATGGTGTTTTGGACCATCACTCACATACTAAACCTCCTATGTGAGTAATACTGGATAAATACAAACCAAAAAAGCAGTTGCAGATTTAAACACTCTACATTTGCTTTGTATTCAGTCAGTGTGACAATAACACAATTCAGCATCACACCACAAAAACACCTGCATCTCTTAATTCTCATTGTAGCCCAACAGACTGGCTATTTTCCTCTATTTTGGTAGTTGTATGATTTTTATTTTAAAGTTACTTTTCAAAATAGCAGTTGCTCTCCTTTGGAATTCTGGTTTAAACGCAATAATTTGTAAATGTGCTTCTTTATTATTTTTATATTTTTGGGTTAAATGACACGTTTTAGAAAATGTTGCAGGATGAAATTGCTCATGGGAACAGAGGAAAAAATTGCACATGCGTGAAAAATACATAGCTTTAACTTTTTCTGTTCATGACTTTCTAAATAGTTTCTTCTGTTGGCTGCTGTTTTGCTTTATACTAATGTCATCTCTGTTTCTTGGCATGGGCTTCTGCTCAAGGCTATTGTGAGTATGGCTTTCTATTTACTTAACACTACTTTCAGTTCATAGACATTTATTGAATTTAGGTTTTTTTCTTTTTGAAAGATACTCACTGTGTATGAAGTGAGTTTAAAATTTTAGAATTACTTCGAAGTTTTTATTCAAAGAGCTTATCTAAATGTGATTTAATCAGAAAGTGGAACACTGTAAGTTGTACGGTGGTTTTTTTGTGTCTGTAATCAATAAAGATAAGAAACACAAAAAAGGTGACATATTTGCTACATTCCAGTTAGAAATACTATACTCTCTCTAGTTTCTGTGGGGATGGGAATTTACTTCAACTAATTTGCTACGTGTCTTCATGCAAGTTGCAGTGCAATATTGGTAGGGTAGCTCTCCTTGCAAATTTTGCTGCACTTTCCAGTACAAAGTACTGAACAAATTAAAACAACTGCCATAGAATTGTCATTTATGGATCTTGCTTTTATTGATCTAGTTCCTGAGGAAATATTTGTAAAGTTCTAAAGTGTTCTAATTTTACTAAAGTCACACAGCTGTGAAGAGAAAGGTTGCTATCACAGAGGCTTTACAGTTGTGATCTAAAACTGAAGTTAAAAAGTTGGATTTTGGTTAGAATGTCAAAATTGCATGTTTTAAAATATTTTTTTAATATGTTAAAGCTTCACAATATATTAAAATAAAACATTTAACTTTCTATTGTAGTCAGTTCTTCTGAAAAAGAAACTTGAAGAACATCTGTAAGTATTTTTGTTTGTCTGTTTTGTTTGCAGTTTGAAATGATGTGTTTTCTATATGGTGGGGAAGGCAGACAGTCATTAATTATAGATCTGGAAAATACACAACCAAGAGACATTAGATAACACAGGAATATTTGGGAATCTGCTGTTCAGATTCTGTTTTTTTTCCCGTAGAAAACCACTGTGAAAGTAGGAGCAATGAGGGAACCATCATTTTGTGTTGGGTAGAAAACTTTGCTTAACACTGTGCAAATCTTTGCTCAAGAGGACTAAGGAATTTTTTTCTGAGGACAGCATGTTAATATAAACAAAATCAATTTGTTTATTCTTTAATATACATTGTGGCATAGAAGGTAATACTTTAGGAAGTGCTGTCATTTTATTGTGCTATTTCTGCACATCTTTTATTTCCCTAGAAGAGTATTTGCTTTTTGACTGGCTTGCAAAAAGAAGTTTCTGTTGCCTTTGGGTTTAGCCATTCTTTCTCAATGTAGTATCAGTTATGAGTATTCATTTTAGGCCCTCATTGTACAATTAACTCTAAGTTCTAAATTAAGCGCAGTTACTGACAAAGAAGCTGTTTGCTGTTGCAGTTCTCTGTACAGAATGATGTTTTTCATCTTATCTAACAAATATTTCTGCAGTGATATTGTCACTTTTCCTTATGCCCCACAGAAAAAAATCAATAATGCCCTTAGAAATAATCTCTCTGAGGATTTTCTGTACTGCTTAGTGCTCATTTCAAGCACAGTAATACTACTGGGGAAACAATATGTGCTTTTGTGGTTTGTAACAGTGAGAAACTCCATGAAGCTAACAATGAGCTACAGAAGAAACGAGCTATTATTGAAGATTTGGAACCAAGATGCAACAACAGTTGTGAGTTACCTGTGCAGTCCATTTCTTTTCTTTGTAAATTATTTCATGTCCAACATCTTTAATTATAGTACCTAAAGAAGGTGTCAGGTAAGCAAAATGTACATGTTTAATGGAAGTGACATGTATGTTGTTAATTTCTCTGGAAACTATGGTAACTAAAAAATGCTTTTAACACTTGAAATGCATGGGATCACATTTTAGAAACCACTGTAGTAAGAAATCATAGAATCAGAGAATGCTGAGATTAGAGTGAACCTTAAAGATCACCTAGTCCCAACCCCAGTGACACTGGCCATAGAAATACCAGCTCAGTGTCATACCTGCTGTTGAACCTCAGCTATCTAGAGCTGTCATGTCTCTTAAGACCCTAATTTAGAAGATCCTTGCTGCTGTCACTGGCTCATTTTTACTTCCAATGTATATTCCTTCAATGTGTTTTTGAAAATGTGTTGTCATTTAAGCAAACTTTCAGTTACTGATCAAAGAGAATGTAACATACATATTATAATACTCAGAGGGTATGCAGAACCCAGCATGTAGTTGGTTTTTAGCACATTATTGCTACATTTTTTCCAGAGAAGTAATGAGGGAGGTAGTCTGGTTTTTTTAGAGGACTAGTTGTTTTGGAGCAAGGCAAAAGATTGTAACCAATGGCAGCTTTTCTGGTTTGTGGTAAAATTATTTTATTCACAGTGAGATGGAGGAAAAAATAGAAAAAATACAGTTTTGTTTTCTGAGATCTGAGAAGTTGCATAGAAGATGTAGAAGTAATAGTGGCTTGACATATTCTTACACCAACACAGGAAAAATCTGTGCAATTAAATTGTTCTACTGAGGACAATTGTGAAGGGGAATTTAAATTTAGTATATTCATGTTACAGTTTAGCAGATTTAAGCAGGAGTTGTGCCTGTTAGGAATTATAGGAATTAGTCCTCTTACGTAAAATAAGAATAATCATATTTGTCTGTATTACATGCCAAGATATTGTAGTAGCTGTAAGTCTTTAGTAAAATAATTTTCTAAATGTGTTCAGTAACATGATTGCTTTATGATTCAATTTTCTTTATTTGTCATAATTTTAGAAAGCAAAATTATGTGCCAAAAAATCAATTTTATGAGATTTTATAGGAGTACATATTTTTAATGTGTTTCGGAGCTGTACAATAATTAAATCTGTGATAGCTGCTGCATCAGGTTTCTTATGTCAGCTTTTCTTAACTGAAATATATTTTAGCTGTGTCTTAAATGTCTCTTGTAAAACATGAAAAGATGCGTAACATAATGATGTTATTTTCCAATGTGCGCATATCCTGACATGAAGCACTTAAAATTGAGGAATTACAAGAAGCTTTACGGAAAAAGGAGGAGGAAATGAAGCAAATGGAAGAGCGATACAAAAAGTATTTGGAAAAGGCTAAAAGTGTAAGTAGATGTGTTCCATGTTAATGATCCATCTCTGACAAGAGACTGTATTATGTGTCCATTCTGTGGGAATAAAAAGTGAAGGAGGTATCTGTATATACACTAACAAGTAAAAGAGAAGGAAGGTCTATAGATTATCATCTTATTGTTTCAGAATTTAATATAGATTAATTCTGCAGAAGATTACCCCATTTTTGAGACTCTCTTATTGATGCTTTTTCTCAGTAAAGTGATCATTTTGACTGGATCAGCTTCAATAGCTGTTACATTTCTCTGATGATGTTCAGCATTCTATTTGCCTTTATCGCTTAATATATGCTTCTGTTGAGAAGGTGACTGATATTTAAGTGCTGAGGAGATGGGTATACTACTGGCTTTGAAATGGCTCTATTGTGGTCTTAATCATAGTCCCATTTCTTCTCTCACTATAATTTGCTATTTTGAGTTTCTTAAAAGCATAGCAGTGTCTTTGGATATATATCATTACATTGGAATCTGTAAATAGGTTCCTAATTTCGCAAAACTTTGTGCTTTCTTCCTTTACTTCTGAGGAGTTTTCTGAATGACTTCTTGTGAAATGTCCTCAGGAAGTTGAAACAAATTTCTCCTCTGTCCCTCTGCACCCCCCCCACTTTAATATTGGTCATTGTGTCTTAGAGTATATTCCACTGAAAGACAGCTTTTCCCTTTTCAGTAAGATTTGTTTATTTTTATGTACTGTGTTACTATAGGGTATTTTATACAACAACAGGATTAATTAGTTTGGTTAACTTCTTGTAATCTTTTTATCAATTTTCATTTTGAGTTTTATTTTTGTTTGGTTTGGGGTTGTTTTGGTTTTTCTTGTTGTTATTGATGGGTTTTGGTGCAGGGTCTTTTGTGAAGACCAGTAGAATCGTTACAGTCTTCCTCTATGGAAAGTATATCCTGGTCTAATGAGTATTTTCTTAGAAAAATAACATAACATGCTTTAATAGAATAGAATAGAATAGACTCATACAATCATTTAGGTTGGAAAAGATCTCTAAGATCACTGAGTCCAGCTTTTGACTGATCATGACTCTGTTAACTTAGACCATGGCACTAAGTGCCACATCTAGTTCCTTGAACACCTCCAGGGATGGTGACTACACCACCCCCCTAAGCAACCCATTCCTATGCTTAACAATCCAGCTTGAGACTATGTTGTCTCATCTTGTCACTGGCTGTGTGGGAGAAGAGGCCACAACCCCCACCTGGCTACAACCTCCTTTCAAGTAGAGAGTGATAAGGGCTCCCAGAGCCGTCTTTTCTCCAGGCTAAACACCCCTCCCTCAGCCACTCCTCATATGATTTATATGTTTACCATACAGTAAAAATATCTCACTAAAATTTAAAGCATTGTTTATTTCAGCATCTGGATACAACTCTGAAACAGGTAGAAACACAANCCCCTCCCTCAGCCACTCCTCATATGATTTATATGTTTACCATACAGTAAAAATATCTCACTAAAATTTAAAGCATTGTTTATTTCAGCATCTGGATACAACTCTGAAACAGGTAGAAACACAAAAGATGAAAAGTCTTGTTTCTGGATAGCCAGAGGTTGTTAAAAAGTGTCAAGCCGTTTTCTATTAAAGGCTTAATGATTCGGGCGATTTGCTGGATTTGTTCTTGGTTTAGCTTTGTTTGCTGGCACTCTTGGATGACACATACGAATGTACCAGATGTCCCTTCATCTTTTTAGTAGCATAATGATTATGCATGTGCCATAGAGTGCTTCTTGGCTTAACAGAACTACCTAGAAATTACAGCACCTGGTACCCCAGGTAGGGGTACTGCTACCAGGTAGGTGAATCATGGCAAATACCCATAAGGACAGAAGCAGTCCTTCCTCAAGCAGGAGAAATTGACAGGCAGGAAAACCATAACTATAAAGAGAGAAACCTTACAGAAGATGTTTCCTTCACCATGGCCCCAAGGTAATGTAGCCTGGGTTAGGAGCTGCAAATATGAGTCTGGGTTACTGAACCTTTTAGGTATCACTTTTTCTTGTCAGTAGTTTTGTTTCACAGTCCTGTAAAAGAGGGCCCTGTTCAGATGCTGTAATATGTCTTTTTGCTTGATGAGGGAGGTAGACATATTTTAAATCACTTTTTAAAATTTCTTAACCTGACTTAAAAGGTTTGAATTCCTTAACAAGATTGCTTTTGCAGGATTTAATAAAAGCAAACTGGTTTTCTCTTACAGGTCATCCGCACATTAGATCCTAAACAGAACCAGGGTGCTGCTCCTGAGATTCAGGCACTGAAAAATCAGTTGCAGGAGCGGGACAGAATGTTTCATTCCCTGGAGGTAGTAATCCTTGTGTTTTGTAGTAAAAGCTCATTGTTTTTTAGTTAGAGACTAATACTTCTATTATACTTTGGCTTTAAATATATGGGTTTTTTATGTTTTATAGAAAGAATATGAGAAAACAAAAAGTCAAAGAGAAATGGAGGAGAAATTTATCGTTAGTGCCTGGTACAATATGGTAAGAATCTCCCAAACCTTTTAATTGAAAAGAGAAAAAAAAAAAAGGGAAAGAAACTATGAATACTGTTTGTTTCTGGCATGTTTATAACAGCATTCATTCATTTACAGTATTTTTGTTTGAAAAGCATTTTCCAGCACACAAACACAGAAAAAAATACTTTTGAGTAATTTTAAGTTCTCTCTATGTAGGAGTATGTTCCTATAATAACCTTGGGGAAAATAAAAAAAAAGTTTGTAATTTTCAAGTTTTAAAATCAGAAATGGCTCAGATCACTATTTTGTAATCCCAGCCCTTCAGTTACACAAATTGCAGTGCTCAAATTTACTTTGATTAACCACTCTCCAGTCTTCCAGTTGTTTCTAATGAAGGGGCACAATCAAAGCAATTCAGTTTACTTGCAATTCAGCTTAAATGCTCTGAGAAATGATCCCTTTAACTTGGGTGAAAATTTAGCCCCATACAAAGAGTGAGGGCAGCAGCAAGACCCTCACTTAAATTATTCAAAGAATAAGTTCAAAAAGAAGATATGATCTGTGCAGCCATACAGGTTTTGCTGGGCCTGTGCGCCAGGAGAGTTGTCACCACATCCAATGTTTTTAAGACTTCCCCTTTGGCAGACCGGTTGCATTGAAACATCTTCATATAGAAAGATTCCTTGACATCTGTAACTTTCACTCTGCTCCATTACAGAATTCAAATTCCTCCTCTCTGAAGGAGAGCAAGCAAGAAGAGTTTCCTTCTTGCTGTTCTACATCCTTCTTGTGTTCATGAATAGCAAGTCTAAACTCAAGTAGAGTGTTTGAATTGTTTACATATTGAAGGTATTTTCAAGTGACCAGTGTCCTTGGCCAATTTTATAACATTAGTCCCACTAACAAGTAGAAGACAAGCCTGAGCTAAGACCCACAGTTCAGTGATCTATCGTGAACACCAAGATGGTCACTGATAGCTTTGTCTGTATCCTTCTTTAATTAGCCTCTGCTTTTATACACAACTGCACAACCCACCACAGTTTTCTTTATTTCCTCCTTGCATTTTTGCCTGATGAGAACATACCGTCTCCGAGATGTGCTTCTGACATATGAGCTGGTGTTTTCACAGAGGATGACAACACCTGAACTTTTTTCAGAAAAAAAGTACTTTTCTAGCTCAAGATGCCGAAAAGAGCTGGGAACTGGGGGGAGCCCTTTTGGAAAGAATTATCTAATTGCCATGAGAAGCATATTTTAAGTTCTTAGGTGGTTACTCTAAACCTGGAGAATGACTGCAGGAAAGGGGAAGAGTTCCACACAAAGTATTAGGAAGAATATCATACCTTTGTCCTTGAAAATACAATGCTTTGTGTATGGAATTCAAAATAGTTTAGTCAGTGTGAGGACAGAAATAGTGAACAAAACATAAATTAATACAATTGTTCGGTGTTCTGTATTGATATTCACTGAGAATTTCTCTTTGTCTGTAGGGGATGACTCTGCATAAAAAAGCAGCGGAAGACAGACTGGCTAGTACAGGCTCAGGACAGTCCTTCCTGGCTAGACAAAGACAAGCCACGAGCACAAGGAGATCTTACCCTGGTCATGTCCAGCCAGCAACTGCAAGGTAGAGAAGCCTTGCCCTTAGAAAGAAAACTGCCCTGTGATCCAGGCCACTTCTATTGCAAGTGACAACATTCAAGGAAAATAAACCAGCATCCTTTCTCTTTCTCCCTTGTTACTGCTATTATTTTACAGTTCAGGAAAGGGTTTTATTATGCTTTCTCATTGTTCTATAATGCCCATTACTTACATTTTTTGGAGTTAATTTCTCTCTGCATTTTCTGAATGTGCCAAAATTTTGAAAACATCTAGGGGAATGCTGTATAATAACAGTCTTATTTGTATGAAGCCTGGTCTCTTATGAAAAACCTCATGTGGACCATATGACAATGTAGGTTTCTTACCACAGTTGGTACTTTTGTGCCTGTAAGTGTTGTTATGCTTTATAAGACTGTTTTTGTTCAAAGGGAATTAGCTTTTTATTTTGTCTCCTAACCTGTTGCTTCAGAAAAACGCTGCAATCTCATCACAGAAATGCAAAGCTAGATTATAGAATCATTGTGAAATATATTTCGTACTAAAAAACTCACCAATGCAAAAAAGAAGGATTGGGGTTTTTTTTCAATCTCCTAACTGCAAAGTTTGCTCTTATTCTTGGCATTTAGGGAAGCAGGATGATTTTTTTCCAGGTTTTTCTTTATCAACTGGTGTTACCTCTTTTGCTGGTAGAGATTAATGTTTTCAAATGGTTCATTCTACTCTTCTTTGTCAATTGTATGCTTAATACATATTCTAAAACGGTGGAGAAGTATTTAGAATGTGCTAATATGCTACTATATCATCCATTTAAAAAGGACATTTGTTTTAAAATTTTATAACTATGGATGACCAATACATAAGGCATCAAGGCCCCAATTAATATTGTTAATGTATTCCAATTGTCATCCCCTACCAAAAGACTTGCTTTTAATATATTGATTCAGGGTATAATTGTATCAGTTGCCTTACTAATGGTACCAGTGCCTTCAGGTGAGTTTATTGCTGACTTTGTTGGAAACTGGCTGTGATTTGTTGTACTGCCTTTTTAGTGTATAGCTGATTATTGTTGCAACACCTTCATGCTGATCAGTGGATGGGGCTCCTCCCATTTAGGTTCTGTTCCTACAAAGTTGTGCTTTTTCCCTGACCATTTTGTCAAAGAACTGATGGACACAGAGAACCTGAGTGTTGGCTGGAAGTTTCATATACATACATCTTGTTGTGGTTCAGTTTTAAACGGTTTTTATTTAGAGACTGTTTGGACCCTGATGCACATGGCAGTCGGTTTATAAATTTATTCTTTCACCTGATTTTAATGCCCTCCTAAGTGGAGACATTGTTGCATAAATCCCTTTAGAGAAAAGACATACCAGCATTTATCTATCATCTGAGTGTGCGTTTTAGTTCAAAACTTGGGTAGAATGAGCAAAGGGTAAATAAAACAAGCACACCTAGATTAAAGGGTAATAAACAGGTGGATGACATTTTTAGGTACTATTGTTTTATCCTCGAGTACATCATCTGTACATCATCTGTTTTAATCTGGGCTAAGAAATGCATTTGGTGTCTGAAAAATATTTTCAGGTCCAGTTACCCACCCCACACACACCTCCCCTCCACCCAGAAAACAGATGCTGAATTCTACATATAGTTTTGTTTTGTCTTACTCACATTTGGAAAAAAAATGGTTTTCTAAAAATTTTTGTACTTATGCAGTGTATGACTGGTATGGGCTATGCTTGCAAAAATTAGATGAGACATTGCAAGTTTCTTGTACGCAGAGAGGTAACAATGCAAAGGGAGTTGTGAGGTGTTTCTGTAGCTCAGTGAGGTGATATACTCAATCTCCTGTCTCTTACTGAGATACAGAATGCTCTGTATACAAAATGCTATCTGTCAGTATCTAGATGATTACAGTTTGTGTGGGATATCTTTTACTGATCTTGTTGTGCAATCGATTTTAGTAACTTGAAGAACACTTTACCACATGCTGTTTGTGAACAGGAGCAAGACCACTCCTCTGAGGGAATTTGATGTTCCTGTTTGAGGTTACAGCATTTTGTATCACCCAGAGCAAGAACCTAAGAATACCTAAAGCTCCATTTTTATTTTAATTTTAATCTATCTTTTTCTGTTACTTAACTGCCAAGGGCTCTTTGTGAAAGAAAGGGATGGAACCTTAATGGGAAGTTTTCTCTCTTAATTTTGTCCAGTAATTTAATTACTTATTGCTGTTAATTAGGCACAGGTCTAAAAGAACTTGAACACAATCAGCACACTAGAATAAAAGTACTTGCTTTTATTATGTTAGTATTTGTTTTACTGTTCTGCCTCCAAAGTTTTGGTGACAGGGTAATGCCCCTGAGAGTTAGGAGATGAACAGGTGCTGGTTATAAGCCTTCTCTTATGCTTTTACTTTCCGGTCTCTCATGGCTTCTTTTGCTTCTTGGTGGTTGTTGGCTTTTCTCTTCTGCTTTGTGATTATGTCTTTCATTTTCCCTTTAAGACACTGAAGTGTTTTCTGTAGTTCCCTTCAGAGATAGATAGCATCGTTATACAGCATCAAAGAGCAACACAAGACTGATACTGAATCTGAGCTTTGCTGTTGCTCATAGTAATTGCTAGGCAAGTGAACAATTATTTTGTCTTTGAGAATTTACAAACTTGCAGAAATTCTGGTATTTCCCTGAATTTGTGTTGAATATAAAAACCTAAAAATGTACTGCACTCTTACAGAAATATACTCAGTTGCTGTCCGGTTCCAGGAAGTCATTTGTTCTGTCTTCTATTAGTGACTTAGAGGAGTTCAGTTCTTTGTTCTTCAGTGCTTTACTTCTTTAATTTGCTGCATACATCCGTTGTTAATCTTTCTGTGTGGATGAATGCAAGTGGTGAACATCATTAAACCTTCTCTTTCACAAGAACAGCTTCTTTATTCAAAGGGTTCAGCTTCATTATTTCCCTTGCTTACTATGTAGCTTTGTAAGCAGTGTGTATTAAGAAAAAGGAGGAGTTCAGACTGTGACTCCAGGAAATAAACGTATGTATAGGGGAGCTACCAGTGAATGTCCTCTATTTGTCTTTCCTTGAATAATAAAAGAATATAAGCAAAAACCCCAACCTGTGAAATAGAATTCTCTCAGTATTTTAGATAGTTCTGAGAAGTTTTTAGAAATACTTTTTTCCCTGAGGCAATAAAATTATTTACATAAAAATTGTAGTGGTAATTACTAAGCCAGTGCTATATCCTGTCCTGATACACTACAGAAAAAAACCCCTACAACTGAGCTTAAAGAGAAAAGGTTCTCTAGGGCAGAGATAAAACAGCTGAGGAGTTCATGAGAGTACTTTTCTGGGCACTGTGCTGAGGATCTGCCCAGAATAATCTTTCTGAGAGATTTTAATTAATGTCAATAAAAGATAATGGATAAATGGATAAATATTTTCATTGTTCAGAGCTGAAGCTTAGTTTCTGACCTAAAAAAGTGTGTGTGCAGTCTAGTTCATGTACTTCTGTGGAGAGTTAAGTTTTTAGTATATCTGATCATTACAGAAAAAAAATATTGAAGTTCCGTGTTTTCTTGATAGCAACACATAACCACTTGGATCATAACATGTATTTTGTAAGTGCTGTGAAAACTGAAGTAATCTAATTTAAAGGTTGTGTGTTCCACCCACAGTGCAAAGGTAAATACATGTCTGGAATATACACCTTTATGTATTGCAAAATGAAATAAATACATAATGGTTATAAGATGCCTTTCATTCTGTTTGGAAATAATCAAATGGCAATCTTGTCCTGTTCAAGTGACACTCGTGTTAGCGGTAATGCTTCTGCAAGTTTTCCGTGGCTCTCTCTTCTGTAAGGAGCACTGGTATTTTTATATGTTTATGAAAGAATTAACAGTGAATGTTCCTATTACTGCTTTATTATGATCTCAAATAGTAAGTGGTGTGTGTAAGCTGTCAAGAAAATTTAAAAGTTTTTGGCAATTTTAAAGTCCTTGGTATTTTGGCATGTGCAAGTAGCTTTTGCTTTTCCTGTCTCCTCTAGTATATAAGACTATACACTTAACAGCTTCCTGAATGATTTTTAGTGGATTTAATTGTCCTGATGTGTTGACATTTTCTGTAGGTTTGGTAGTTGGAAGGTATTTTAATATCACCACTTGATTTTCTTCTTGTTAGTGATTTGGAGGAAGGCTATCCTAAATGTGGCTAACTTTTCTTTTTCTTATGAAGTAAAACAGTATTTCAATTTTACTTATTGTATAGAGTTTTTTTTTTATTCTTGCCCAACATATTGACTTTTTGCAAGGATTGATGAGGGAGGTATTTTTGCACTCAGTCAGCTATGCAATACTGACTTCTTATGGGTTTTTGCACATGTGTTTTAGGTAGAATGTGGACTCGGTGTGTTGCAGTAAGATTGTATTGATAAACTTAAGTATCTCCTAACCAATTTTTGCAAGTTTTGCAGGCATTTTCCTCGTCTGGCATTGCATAAATAAATAGGGTTTATCAGGATATATTCCAAGTGGTGAGGTTTTTTGGATCAAATATCAGATTCTAGGTAGGATCCTAGCCATGCCTCCAGTTTGTCACTCTTAGGCAATCAAGAACGTATCTTGGCATGGCTGAGTGGATTGCCTTACTCCTGTGATCTTTCTTACCTCTGGAAGTCCCGAAAAGTAGCAGAAGTTTGTCGTTGATCCTGCAGGCTATAACTAAAAATAAGGTGTGGTTTCTTTGTTTTGAAAGTGGAGGAGACATATGCAAGCAACTAGTCAGTACAAAAATTGGGAGAGCAGTATATCTTTCACCATTTTGCATTTTGGTGTTCATTTTTAAATGAATGAAGAAGAACCTGAGTTTATTGAGCTGGGGTTTTATCTTTTTAATTAAATTATAATTTTAATTGAGTAAGTATTAGAGGTTTTACCTGTGTATAAACCAGAAGCTGTCATTATCAGCCACCGCAACCTTAGACTTCTTGCATCTGATACAGTGAATCCCTGGAAATTTTGACTCTGCTGCCAGCTCCGTTGTACCATTTGGAGATGCTGAGGACTATGCTAGCTTCATCCTCTGTTTTTCTTTGACTTTATTTCTGTGGATTCATTCAAATATTGGGACGTAAAGTTCATTTTTAAAATGCATCAGCTCATTGAATTAGGCAATGAATGAATGTCGATTGGGGGCTCTAGGAAACTTGACAAATCATACTGTCCATGGGGCATTGAAACAGCAGCTGACAGTATAGCCAAGACAGCTTCTCAGACAAATTGTCCTGGTGTCAGATTGTAGTCAGTGAATCAGTAGGAACTTGTGCTGACTGCTGTAATCGAAGTCCTCATCTGCTAGGGGATGATGTTGCTGTCAGCTTCACTGTGGTCCAGATTCTACCTTCACCTTTGGGCCTTGCCAAGGTAGTGCAGGACTATCCTGAGGTATATTTCTGCATTAGTTGGCTCTGGTGGCAAACTAGAAGTTTGCTCTGCTGCTCTTTGCTGTGCACAAAGGATATCCTCAGCATATCCTTCAGTCCCCTTTGCATGTGGTGTCACTTCCAGACTGAAAGCAGATTTCATTTGTCAGATTAAAATTTCTTGCTGCTGTCTTGCTGCTATGGGTCTCAAAGACTGATCCATACAACATGAAAAGTACTGCTAGTAGAGAGAAATACAGGTCAGTTGGGCAGCCTTTCCTTTCTGGTGCTGACTTTATTCATTGCTTTGCATTAGAGAGGTCCTTTGCTATCAGATGAGTTTAGAATATCACATTTCAGAAAGAGAAACGTGGTTGTTTTAATCATTACAAAAGCAGACATTTGTCAGCACTTTGAAGAACTGTTAACTACTGTAGGATGGCACAAATCTGAAACACTGCAAAAGCAAGTATTTCTACAGGTATAGAGTAGTTTATTCTGGAAATAGAATTTGAATCCCTAGTGGTTATACTTAACTTGGAGAGAAAAGAGAACGAACATAAAGTCCAATTGTTACTGTTAGCATGCTCATGTTGTTAGCCTGGTCATAAAAGTGGATGGAATTTTAAGAGAAAATCCCCAGTGGTGTAGTATTTATGAGGTTATAAAATAGTTGTAATGAGACCATCAGACTTTTGATTTGGATTTGAATATGACATCAGTTATATAATTTAAAATATTGTAAAGCAGAAATTAGATTATTGTTCACAGCCACAAAAGGTTAGTAAGCTGGAGAGTAAACTTATTTCCTGGAGGCATCAGTGGTTTTGAGAGAGATTTTAAAGCTTTTGTTTAGCAGTATCAGTAAAGTCTTGGAACAATTATAAGCATTACATTATAAGGCCATAATTCAAAAAATTTATTAGTCTGCTTTGTATTCTCTTTATCACTCCTCCCTAGACACATTGTCTGCTCCGTAAACTGTCTCTTTCTACAGATGCTGCAGATGCAGTGACAGGTTATGCTGAATGAATTTATCCTCACATGTTGCATCTCTGTTGTCTTCTATGTGTTGCTGCCTCAATAGGTGGCTTTAAAATAGAGAAAATGACAGACAACTAAAACATGATATGAATTTCCAGTCAGGAAAGGGCACTACCAGATGAATTTTTACATCCTTGACAGACAATACAGTGTCCTGACTTTACAAGACGTCTCAAAAGTACTGCTGACTCAATGAGAAGCCTACAGTGTTGCTTCTATGTATGTGCAACATACACTTGAAGGACACTTGAAGCGCTACTAAATAGTAATTTTGAACTAAATAATAGCCAGGTGAGACTAAAGGAGCAGATTATATTCATTTATGCACAATAGAATAGGTACATGCTTATGTAGCTTGAACTTTTAATGTTTTATAGAATAACTACAGTGATCTTCGTATTAATCCTGAACTGTGTAACTTTATGCACCAAGCAGTGCCAGCAAGCTTAAAAGACAGTGATTGCTCAAAATACACACCCTCAAGGTCTTTGAATGTGTTGAATGTGTTAAATTTTTTATTCCATTTGATATGTGTCTCTATGTTTCTATTTGTTTTTCAACTGTGGTTAGTATTCTGGGTGGATGAATGAGAAGGAAAAAAAGAGGGATACACAAGCTACAGGACTTGTAGCATAAATACTCTTTTTTATCTGTTTAACCTGGATTGTCCCAAGAAGCATTCTTAGAATTATTTTTGACCAGTGCAATACAAGGGAGAAGGAAGTGGGCAAACAAGCTCTAATTTCAGTCTGGTGAAGCCAATTTGCTCTTTGCAATATGAAAACAAAAATGCACATTTAATGCTGTGCCAGGGCTGTGTAGGGACATCTGTGTTACCTGGGGGAAGTGGAAGCACTGTAGCTGTGTCAGTTTCCATTCCAGTTACACTGGCCAGGAAAGAGGGTGCATCAGTGAGGATGGAGAACTGTGCCAACCTCTCTGATTCTCTTGGAAACTTAGATTCCCTTCTGCAGCATTGTGGAGTGCTCTCTCGACTACTCGGTGACTCTACTCAGCTTACTTTAACAAGAACACGTATCATTTTCTGGCCAGTGCAGTGGGGCAGTGATGCTGAGCCTCATGCACAGGATGAGCTCTGATGAAATTTAAGTGCCTTCAGTGGTGCTCAGAGCTCAAGATAGTCGTTGTGACTGTGATTGTCTTTTAGCATGTAAGCACATGCAGTATTGGGTGGGCATCTTTCACTTTATCTTGCTTTGGTTCTTTAACAGTTGTACTCACAGACAGCAGGAATGCCTGAGACTTGCTCGTTGCCGTGTAAACTTACTTTCCATAGCTTTATTAGTTAAGAATGGTGCCCTGAAGAATTTTACTCAGAAGTGTATAAAGTTTAATTACAGCTAAATTTACATATTGACCAAGGCTATTTTGTTGCTTTTTCCAATTACTGGCCTGTAACCTTCCTGTTAATTTGAAGAGTTGCTTGGCAAAGGTATTTTCCCCGTGGATTTGCACAACTCTTAAGTAGAGGTGGCCTTACTAAACTGCTTTGAAAAAGACCTGTTCTGTTCTCTGTTTTGATTTTTTTTCAACAGTAATATGTTATCTGCTTTTTAACTTTCTTCTTTATTCTTTTATTTGCAGTGATGTGGTTGCATGACCTGCAGCATTATTATAACAGGGACTGTTCAGTGCATGACTTGCTTTTCTGTCCAGACTGCATAACCAAAACTTAACCAGTTCTACACTTAAGACTCATGGCCATCTGATTTCAAAGGGGGATCTACTTGCAGAGAAGCTTACCATCCTGGGAAGTGGCTTTCCCATTTCCCACTTCCACTTACTCTTTCTCTTCACAAAAAGTCTCCTATGAGGCTAGAAGAGAGGAAATCCAGTATTCACAACTCAACAGGAGGCGTTCTGCAAACTGACAGAGCACTGTCAGCTCTCCATCTTACTTCCGCCTGTCCACTTTATTTAATTCTGATTAACAGTATTAACACACAGACTTCCTGCAACATTTTCATATACCGAACTATAAAAATGTAGTCTTAATGAGTTCCTAAAAAAGGCCTTTTGATTACTGTTAAAATTTCAAAGCACCTGCACCCTTAAAGGATCCACTTTGAATCTTTAAACAAATAAAGTAAAGCACAGGAGGTGTTTTACCAGGAGAAATGACTAACGAATTGCTGCTTGGCGATCCCATCTTCCTTAGAAAACCAAGCAAGTTTCATCTGATAATCTCCGAGCCAGGCAAACTACCCGGTGGTATTTTGTTCTCAGGCACTGCCTGCTTCCTTAATATGTATATACACAGTAGTTTGTGACTGTTGTATTTTTCTCTCTACATTTGAGCTGTGTTGTTGGTTTCTTTCAGAAACTTTTTTTTTCAATCTGTGTACAATTGTTAAAACAATCTGAGGAAAGACCATGAATGGAGATAATTATGAAAGTCATCTACACTTTCAGTATTATGCAGACTGTCCTTGCCAGTTTATAATTTGGATTGTTTATCTTTCACCTGTACTGTTTTTTTCCTTTCTTTTTTCTTTCTCCTCTCACAGTCTTAGCTATTTAATTTCCAATTGCACTAGCTTGGCTGTTTCTTTGTATTTTGAAGTTTAGCTATAAGATTTGCCATATGTAGACAGTGTAACTCAAAATGCTTTGTACTGCCTATATTAATTTAAAAAGCTGCTTATTTAATATTCCTAAATATCTGCACATTTGTACTACTGTATCTTTGTTTTGTATTGGACATCCAGTACTGGCAAGATTCAGAAGACGAGGGAGTGCTGTAGTGTTGTAAGTTAAGAGGTTTATTGTATAGGAGTTAGTACATAACAAACAGGGAAAGGGGCTTTCCAGCCATAGGACTTGCTGGAAAAACTGAGAAGTCTGAATGCCGAGTACCTTAAGCGGTTTGATTTAAATCCAGTTTTAGAGAACCCCATTCTTGCTCACCTGGATCTTAATCCTGCAGAAATATTGATATGAACTCTGCTGCCTCCAGGAACTGTGCTTATTTAGGCAGTAGCAGAACCTCCAGCCCTGTTTGCCATGGGGGCACCCCTGCGCTGAAGGAGCGTTGTGTCCACTTGTCTTTGCAGTCTCTTCTGGTCACACAGTGCCTGCCTCGTCCCTGGCCTGTCAGGTGGGCTCTGACAGAGCCACGCCTCGTGTGCAGAGACACCCGCAAATTGTGTCCAGTCCTCAGGGATCCTGATCCCATAGTGTCCGTGGCCTCATGCAAAATGACATAGAGAAAGGACAGACGTGTGCCCCACCAGAGCGGGGTGGTCTGCGCTGCCTGGCAAAGGGATGGGCAGGCAGGAATGGGCTCCAGGCAGCAGAGTGAAGGATAAAATTCAGATCCCAGTGAGAACTGTGGTGTTCTCCCTTCTGGATACTGTATCAGGTACTGTGGCTACCAGGTGCTCTGGCTGACAGCTGTCCGTAAAGGCTTCAGATGGGGATATGTCTTTCCTGGTCCACCAGGGCCAGGGACAGTGAAGTCTGACGTGACCTGCAGCCAGGATCTGGGGTTTGGTGATAATGAGTCAGCTACTCCTGCAGCAGAGGCAGCAGCATTTCATCAGACTGAGTCCAGCAGAGCTGAAGGATTTGTGTCTTTCCAGGTCCTAGCCATTGATCCCTTGTTATGTGTCAGGGCAAGCGTTACTAGTAAAACTTCTTTTAGTTGGGTGTTTAAAGGCATGGTATGTTTTTCATTTACAAGTGCTGCTCCGGCTGGGACCACACCCTGCCCCAAGCCAGGCTGGGTGCAGGATCCCTGAAATCAGGGCACTGTGCTGGGCAGGAGGGGATTGCTTTTTTTGTGCACCTGCCTCCACAAGTGTCCCAAAGTGATGCCGAGCAGTACCTCATTTCTCCAAGTGGTCTGTGCAGATTAGAGACTAAGTATCAGTTGTTCTTGAGCCTTGATGACATTTGTATGTAAGTGTGTTTAGCTTGACAAAAGTTATTTGAGTTTACTAATGCAACAAGAGAGATGCCAGGTGGAGCCAGTAACTTCCAGCAAGGAGCTGGCTACTTTAATTAGATTAGCCTGGCATCTCTGTCATGAAGTGGTTGTGAGCTCTCAACTCAGAGCTGATCTCCAGCATGTCTCTGATATACTAACTTCATTTGTGCTGCATAGAAAACTCTCTTACCTTCTTAATAGCAGCTTGTTTGACAGTCCTGAATTAAATGTTGATCAATTATCAAAGTAATAACTGTTTGTGAAGTTGCCAGTGATATATTTTCTGTAAAAGAATGAATTCTTAGAGTGTCAAAACATTAATTTCCCATTTCAGTTCATCTACAAATTGTGTAACTACCAGATTGTTATGGTAGCAATATTAATATACATACCTGTATATAGACAAAAAAAAACCCGCAGTAATGATAATTGGAATCAAAAAGTTTAATATTTTTTCCCAGTCAAATACACTAATGCTTCCAAGGTGATAGAAGAGTGTACAGTTGTTAAACAAGTTGTAAATAAACGCTTATATAAAATGTAAATGCTTGTCTTCCCTTTATTTGGTACTTGGTGGTGAACTGCATTTCCTGGAGCTCTGCAAAGGAGGGTGAATGGCAGGTGGGCAGCACCAGTCCATCAGAAAGCACAGCATCCTCACTTCTGCTGGGAACCATCCCCTCCAGCTGCCTGAGGTGTGTGGCACGGTTTGCCTCGCCAAGGGCCAAGGCCAAATGACCAAAGTAAGACAATTTTCCCTTGCTGATGGAAGCTTCTCAACAGATGTAGCTAAAGGAAAAGAGACACTGCTAATGTGGATGCAAACATCTGTCCTTCCATCCTGCACTGATGAGCAGCTGTGGCATCTGGGGGAGGGGGAGGCCTGGGTGCGTCTCAGAACAGGCAGATGCTGATCTTTGTGGAAGAGAAGGCAACAGCCAGTGAGAGATACTGAGCCCATGAGTGTTGTAGGCGGTACTGGGGTTAAGAAGGATGTGCAAAGACCCTGACACAGCCTTCCAGGGCTGGTCTGTAAAAGGAATAGGATCAGAAAGGGGAGGGTGCCCTGGTGGCAGTGCTGCCAGCCTGGTAGTGACTGGAGAGCTTGTGAGGCTGAGGGCAGGCCAGGGTAAAGTGTTTGCTGGCTGGGAAGGGCTGGAGGAGCCCCAGAGGTGGTGGCCAGCTTCCTCCTGTGCCACAAGCATTGGGTAGTGGAGGCAGGAAGCTGCCAGGGCCTCACTTCCAGCTGCTTGTGATTCACTGTGGTCCTCTGCCCTCCTCCGTCCCACCTGTCACTCCTCTTCATCTTTGGCATGACTGTAGTGTTTCCTGCCTTTGACCATCATTCCCTGTCCTGTTCTTTCCCTCACTCCTAACCTCTCCCAACTTTCACTATACCTCTTTTTCCCTTCCCAGCCCTCCCACCCCGCAGTGTGCTGAGACCCGCACTGGTATCCCTTGTTCTGGCCTCCACTCCTGACTCTGTCCACTCCTGCAAGGCCATGACTTACACTCCACATGGTAGGGGGAATTGTGCCCCTATCCCCCTGCTTCCTGCTGTCCCTCCACAGCTCCTGGCCCAGCAAGGAGGATGCAGCACTGCAGGTTCTCTTCCAGTGGTACCTCTCCTCCACACCCACAGCTGCACCATGCCCCAAGTGTGCTTATGTCGCATTAGATGTTGCANNNNATTAGATGTTGCAGGAGGTGACAGCCACTGCTGTGTTAAAAGCTGTGGTGGAAGCACACTCCAGAAGCTGCTGTTTCCCCCCACATTTCCCCTTTTCCACTCTCTTTGTCCACAAGTAACTTTTGAGCACTTACATACGGTGCACATTAAGTGCAATACTGCAAATAAATCCTTGTACGCATCGGCCTGTCTCCAGAGCCTTTGTGTAACAAAGCAGAGGGCAGCACGTTTGTAGCCACCTGTGTGTTTGGCAGTGGGAGGCAGCAGCACCCCTGGAGCAAAGCTGCACGAGCCTGGCTGCAAGGTCTGGAGTGAGGGCACTGCCACCCTGCCTTCAGTGCGGGACAAGCACTGCAGGGGAGTCCCCACTTGTGCTGGGGCGTACTCAGTTCCTCTTTCTGGGGAGCTGAAGCAATAGAACAGCCTCAACACAGCAAAGTACCCATGCGGCAAAGCAGGCAGGCCAGAAGTGCAGGTCATCTATGCCAGAGCAAAGCAGATTAAGTGATGTGTCTGGAAAACCTTCACATACTGAGTGTACCCACTCCTTCCCTGGTTTAGTTCTGAGAGCCTCAGGAGGCAGTGGAGCCTCTCTGCCTCCTGGGACGTCCTGCTGGTAGCAGGGAATGGCCTTTAGTCCTTCACACAGACAAGTGTCTCAGAGCTGCAGCTGTGCACACATCTGGATGTTTGGTTTCTGCGCCAAACTACGCTGTCCACGAACTAACAGGGAGCACAACTCTGTGTCAAGAACGAAACTCAACCTGAGCTAAGAACAGAGAATGCAAGATCTCCCAACCCCCAGTGCTAGGGAATCAGTGAAGGCACTCACAAGTAAAACATGAGGTGGATGCATTTTCACTGTTTATCACACCACCACATGGCAAAAGCCTTTCTTGGGCTGTGACCCAAACAGAAAAGAGGTACCAAAAAGCCCAACCCAGACCTCCTACTAAGGCAGATCAGAAGTTACAGACAGATCATATCCATACTCAAAAAGCTTTCCAGGGACTTCTACTCCACTGTTTCCACCATTTTCCTACCCTTTTAACTGTTACAAAACACTGGAATGCCTGTGTGTCTCTGTTGGCCGCTTCTCCCAGCAACGGCGTTCTGGCAGACATCACCAGAATCGAAGCTCTCTATCTCTGCGCTAACCGAGCAGGAATGGACAGTGCTGGCTCTAGAGCACCATCACCGATACGGGGTGGTCTCCCGCCTCCCAGCACGGCGGAGCAGAGCACAGACAGCACTCACAGCACTCACAGC